>NWBT01000037.1:752436-802583 GCA_003386485.1 Colletotrichum lentis | reverse complement strand
ACCCTAACCCTAACCCTAACCCTAACCCTAACCCTAACCCTAACCCTAACCCTAACCCTAACCCTAACCCTAACCCTAAGATAGTAACAAACAGATACAGCTAAACAGACAGTAACAAACAGAGACAGTGACAAACAGACAGATACAGACAGACAGACACAGCCAAACAGAGCCAAACAGACATAACACCCCGCTGGGGGCTGACACGCGCGCTGCCGCACGCCACCTGTTGTTTTCAAGCAGCCGCCGCCACACGCCGCTCAAGGGCCTTACTGCCTTTACAGGGCCACAGGGTATAGGTCTACGCTGTTACTGCTTTACGCTATTACCAGTCTACCATGCTTACAGGGCCACAGTGTTACTGTCTCAGCCTGTAACTGCTACGCCCCTAAACCTAATGTAAACGCTAAAAACAACCTCACCCTATCTATCCGTCCGTCTGCCGCTAGGAGAGGTTAGGTTTAACGCCGCTAACGCCTCCTATAACCCTAATAAAACCCTAACCCTAATCCCTTCTTATCCTCCTATTACCCCCCCTAGTGCCCTCTGCCTGCTTACCTTATCCCTGCCTGCTGCCTAACCCTAACCTGTTGTCGCACGACTAAGAAACACTAAGAAAACCCCCCTAGAACCTCTACCCCTCCAACCCTAAGAGACAACCCCAGCTAGAGAGCCGCCTATGCAGACTAGTACAGAACTAGAGAAGTAGACACCTAGAGAAACAGAAACCCTAAGAACTAGTTACTATAACAAAAGAGACCTACAAGACACCTAGACGGCTTAAGAAACACCCTTACCGCTTGTCCTAGACTAACCCTACTACCTACAAGCCTAGCTACCTACTAAATTAGCTGTACATACTGTAGGGTTTTATAGCCTGCCTTTAGCCTGCCTTAGTTAGCAATATATAAATACCTATTATAACCCTACCTACCCTCTTTTGCTGCATTCTTTACATAGTAGCAAATGTCTCTGTGGCCCTAATACAGGCGCTTTACGTTTAAGTCTAATTAAATCTAGGGATCTAGACCTGCGGCCGAGCTAGGCACAGAAGAAGGGGCTAGCCTTGCTGCCTGCTAGCCTGCCTCAGCCAATCCCACCTTTAGTCCGATCTGTGGCCGGCTAGCCTTATTATCCTATCCCTAGTCTAATCCTAGCCTTGCGATCCTGCCTCTAGTTTAATCCCTAGCTAACTCTAGCAGCCTTATTGTTATCCAGCACAGCCCTTCTACAATCATTATACCTCTCTGTCTAAGAGCGTGCAGTATATTATGGATTGTGATTGTCTTAGCCCTACAATAGTGGCTTAAGGTTAATAAGGGCAGCCTTATTATTAACAGTAGGTAGGCTTTTATACTAGATAATATGCTAGTCACGCATCTTATGTATTGTCGCTAGGGATAATCTATCTATTCGTCGCAAGCAGTCATTTCCTAGGGTCATGTTAATCTGGAGGTCTAACCCTGCACTTAGGCTAGGGCGGCCCTAGGGGCTGTTGCCTCACCCTATGCGATCCCTCCTCTAGTCCAATCTGTGACCAGCCCGCCTTGCGATCCTGCCCTTAGCCCGAACCGTGGCTCTGGAATCCTCTAGGCGGTCCGGACTTTAGTCTAAACCTCCAGGTTAGCATAGGGTGGCCTTCGTGCGGGGCTGAGGATAGCGCGCCGTCGCTAAGACGCCAGCCACGTTAAAGGTAACAGGCCTGCGTTTTCAGAGGGAGATCGATGCGCTCCCAACTTTAAACGTTAGGTTCATAAGTACCAGCCTTAAAGCAGGCTAGGCAGGCAGTACAATAGCCTCATCTAGGTTAGACAATTCGTTAGGTTTTATAGGCTACAGGAAAATCATCCCCTACTTAGTTGTTTTAAAAGGGAAGGAACAGGCTGTCTATACCTTCCCTATAGAGGGGTTTCTAATAAAAGGGGGTAGAAAAACAGCTAACACCCCCTCCCTTACCCCCTCTTTTCCTTCCTCCTTTAGCTACACAGGCTAGCCCTCTTAGCTAAAGCTAATCTTCTGTGACTAGTGTTAGAGGCCGCCTAGGGCCTGCCCTCGCCAGCCGGCCTTGTTCCTAGGCCTAGCCTCCGCTGCGCAGTCCGGTCTCTGGTCCGATCCGTGGCCGGCTCTGTGCAGGCAGTCTGGACTTTAGTCTAATCTAAGGCGGCCTACTCCCAGCCTAGGCCCTACAGTCCGATCTCTACCTAGGGTTTCTAGCCTTTAGCCCTACAGTATTTTAACAGCTGCCTTTAGGCCTGCCTTAGTTAGCAATATATAAATACCTATAATAACCCTGCCTATCCTCTTTTGCTAGGTTCTTTAGATAGTAGCAAACGTCTTTGTAGCCCTACTGCAGACGCTTTACGTTTAAGTCTGATTGGATCTGGAGCTCTAGACCTGCAGCCGAGCTAGGCACAGAAATAAGGGCGGCCTTGCTGCCTGCTAGCCTGCCTTAGGGGATCCCTCCTTTAGTCTAATCTGTAGCTGTCCAGCCTAGCGTCCTGTCCTTAGTCTGATCCCTTGCTCTAGAGGCCTCTGCTGTCTAAACCTTAGCCAGCCCTGGCGACCTTATTGACCTTACCTAGCAATATTAACAAAGGACGACGCTAAGGCAAGAGACTAGCCATAACAGCAAGACGTAAGATCTTAACATGTTTGTTAATTAGATTAATTAGCTGTATATACTGTAGGGTTTTATAGCCTACCTTCAGCCCTGCCTTAGTAAGCGATTAATAAATACCTATAATAACCCTGCTTATCCTCTTTTGCTGGATTCTTTAGACGGCAGTAAACGTCTTTATGGCCCTACTGCAGACGCTTCGCGTTTAAGTCTGATCAGATCTGGAGCTCTGGACCTGCGACTGAGCTGGGCACAGAAGTAAGGGCGGCCTTGCCGCCTGCTGGCCTGCCTTAGGCGATCCCTCCTTTGGTCCGATCTGTGACCGGCCGGCCCTGCGGTCCTGTTCTTGGGCTGATCCCTTGGTCCTGAGGCCTCTGCCGTCCGATCCCTGACTGGCTCCAGCAGCCTTGTTAATACTAGTGCAGGCCTCTACCTTTATTAAACAACAGGCCCTAAGTTTTAAGTTCTGCAATCAATAGCTAGTATTAGATACATAACTGAAAACCTAAATACATTAAGGTTATAGGATTCTTTTAGTCTTAGGCCCTAAGGGGTTTTAAGGCCTGCCTTTACCTTATTAGCTGCTAGCTTACCTTAAGGGTTAACCTTTAAGTTANTTTTAGTCTTAGGCCCTAAGGGGTTTTAAGGCCTGCCTTTACCTTATTAGCTGCTAGCTTACCTTAAGGGTTAACCTTTAAGTTAAGCTAGTAGCTACCTAGCCTCTACACTCTTTTTTTAATTTAATAATATACCTGCCTAGTAAATAAAGGGTGTACTTTCTTTACTGCCTAGGCCTCTATGTAGTATACTTACTACTAGAAGCTTAACTATCTTAACTAGGGACCTAAAAGGATTTATAATTTTAAGTACTAACCTAAAGCTAAAGTATATAAGTTTTAATTTATATACTTACTTCTAGTTAAGTAGGATTGCAAACTTAGGTTTATACATCCCTATAAGTTAAAGCACTTACATTTCGGCCACCCCCACATTTCAGCCACCTTAGATAAGGGCATTCCTACTAACACTAGTATGTTTAATTAATTATTAACTTCGCCTAGATGCCACTACAATACAGCTTTCAGCCTCACTAGGTAAATCAGCCTCGCTAGATTCATCTGTGATATCCTCTTTTTTGCTAGCCTTAATCTAAGCCTTCTGGATGTCCTTAATATTAGCGAACTTAGTGTTTAGGTCGATCTAGACTGCCCTTCTTTTCCTTACTGCAGTATTAGTGACTTAGGCCTGTAGGAGCTTTAGCTTATGCTAGGCAGTAGCTAGGTTATATGCCTGCTTACTAAAGCCTTTTTTCACCTTCATAAAGAGGAGGCGTTAAGTAGAGGTATCATTATCTAGCTCTGTAAATAGCTTCAGTTAGCCAGCCAGATCCTTCATCTTCCTTAGCGTCGACCATACCACTGCAGATGACGCAGATGCCTATCCCTTAGCTTCCTTACCTCCAGACTGCCCTTTACTAACCTAATCTAACGATGCTAATAGCTTTAGTGTTGTTAGGAGTAGAAGGGAGCTTATCAGAGGCTTCGCCATAGAGACAGGCTATAACCCTATCCATTTCCAACCACTTCTAATGTTCTGCATCGTCATACCTGCAGTACAAGCCTTCTAATAACAGCCTATAAAGTTCCTCTTACCTACAACAGTTAAATCATTCCACTAACTAAGGTATCTAAGCTCCTTCCTATAGGCTGCCTTAACAGGGCTAAAGACAAACTAATTAAGTAGCTAGAGGATATAAGAGGTATATAGTAGTAAGAACAATAGATAGATGTTGTTTATATAGCATAACCACATAAAGTCAGTCGTTATGTAACTCCTATATCTATCTATAATCAGCAGCCTAACCTCCTTACCCTAAGGAAGGGTCTAAGGGATAAAGACCTTCTGCAGCCATTCAACTGCAGTAGTATCTAAAGTCTATCTATTCTCTGTTACAGTAAACTGCTATCCTTCATAAGGGCCAAGGTCTAGGGGAAACCACTGTTGCTAGACTGCCTTACCCTTATATATAACGAGGGGATTTAGAACATAGCCTAGGGCAGAGATGCATTTAATGATAGATACCCATACCCTTAATCTAGGCTGTTTCTTACGAACAGACTTCGTCTCAGACATACCTAGCACCAGCCTATTAGATCCCTAGCCCTTAAGGATACCAGTCTTATCTATGTTATATCTGTTAGATAGTTTAATGCTGATAATCTCTAGTATAGCGAGATGCTTAAACCAGTCCCTAATGACCTTAGTAGATACCCTATTAACACGTCTAGAATCGATAGAGCGACTTCTCTAGACCTTAACTAATAGATTCCTCCTTATAAAGGCCTGTACCTAGCCTCTTCCTATAGGCTAGGTATCCCCTATTGCATAAAGGATACGTCCAGCAAACTCCTTAACCTATTGATGTGAAGGAGGGAGCCCAAGGGCATGCTGAATCCGCACCTATTCAGCCAGCTTAGCCTCCTAGGCAGGAGAAAGCCTCTAAAGGTCAGCAAAAGCAGCTGCCCTACCCTAGGTTTTATAGAGTCGATACTAAAGGGTTGTCCTAGGGATCCCATACTTATGTGCTGCCTTCCTTAGGCTTATACTGTTACTAATAGCTTTAACAGCCTAATTAATCTTATCTTTAGTATATTTAACTATTAGGTATAGACAAAGGTATATACATAAAATAAAGCCATTTAGATAAGATCTATAAATGTTATATTTATTTAAAGTTAGAGGGTAGTCATAGTGTTAAGGGGAAATAAGGCATTTTTAGGTGGCTGAAATGTAGGGGTGGCTAAAATATAGGTGCTTTAACTTATTATTTGCATTTACGTAGAAACACAAACAAGGCCCTACATTATAGAAGTCTTTTTGTTGCTTTTATTTTAACCCTAAAAACAAATCATAATCTTAACTAAAATACACTATATAATAGCACCTCTCTCTATGCTAAACTATCCTATCCCTATACCTTTATTATAGTAACCCTTATACATCCTTACTCTCTACTCTACATACACGCTGTACTAACACCGCCTATGCCGCTAGCGCGTTTGTTGCTATGTCTAACCCCCCTACCTGCTGCGATCGTCCCAGCCAGCTGGTGAAGCCTGCCTCGTCTGACGCGTCGATCTCGAACTCTTCCTGCATCCACCGACGCCCCACGCTGAACTGCGTCGTCCACTAGATCACTAGCAGCACCGCGTCCGCCCACTAGCACCTGTCTGACCCCCCCGCCGCCCCGTCCCCCTGTCCCCCTAGGCATAACGTCTGCCTAAGACCGCACCGCCAGCAGCATGCGTACGGCTCGAACTGGATCTTAGCCCGCCACCTCCAGAATCTCTCCTAGTCTAGCTGCCTACACTCTACTCCCTAGTGCCTAAACACCTCAGCCTTACTAGCCGGCCTACCCCTGTTACACTAGTGTATGTAGCAGACTGCACACTTACCTTCTACCTCATTAAGCTAGCCCTGTAGCGCGCCTAACAGCTTCTGCGTCGCTATCTCCTCCTAAGCTAGCTGGTTTACCTCCCTCCTAATGTCTCCTCCTTTATCCTCCCCTACCCCTACCTCCTCCTGCCACCCTCCTGCTAACTCACTATAGCCCTGCTCCTTATATTAGTCGCACACCTCCCCCCCTAACCCTATGCAGTCCTGCCTGTACCTGTCTATAAACACCCTAAGCGCTACCTGCTAGCACCCCTCCGTCTGCAGGAAACTCTCTATCCCCTAGCTGTCTAGCTGCCTTACGTCGCTTACCTGCTAGTTATATAGCGTCCCGCCCTCTCCGTTTAGGAAGACCACTAAGTCGACTGTTTCCCCCTCAGCCTAACCTCCCTGCCCTGTCTGCTGCACAAAGTCCACAAGCCTGTACAGTGCCTCCGCGTGGAGAACAGCTACAATGCTCTAGATGTTAACCCTAGACCTAAGCCCTGTCGTTACTGCCATCCACTGGCTTGGGGACCGTCCGCTCGACCATGCCTTAAGTGCCTCCTCCCGCCCGTCTGCGCTGACCGACCTGTAGTAGAAGGAGCACCTGATTTCTGCTGTAAGACGCTTACACTTTTGTTTTAACTGGCAGTACACTACACCCTTCTGCCCCTACCCTATTACTCTCTCTGTCTGCCTGACCTTGCTGAGCACAGCGGCCTCTATAGAGGAGAACCCCCCCAGCCCTAGCCCCTGCCTGCTGCAGCACGTCACCCAGTACCAGATGTTCGGCCTTGCTGTGCTGGCCCGCACGATGCTCGCCTCGTCCGCCACTATAAGCCGCTGGAACCATCCCTCTATCTGGACCGGCAGCGTCGCCGTCAACAGGATTACCGGCCGGTCGTACCGGTGCAGGCCGCGCAGCCCGAGCAGCTGGGGCTGGTACGCTGCGTCCGTGAGCACAGTGTGACACTTGTTGACAAAGATCCGCTTCAGCAGGCCCCACGCCTGCAGGCCCTCAGCGTACAACGCAAACTCAGCGCAGTTGGCGTACTTGGCACCCACGAACACCAGCGGCGCCACCTAGACCCGCTCCACGCGCCCCGTCACTAAGGCTGGCTGCCACAACAGGAAGTTAAGCCCAGCCCTGCGTGCGCTGCGTGTGAGGCTGCTGAGGAGTGCGACGAATGGTACGACTACGATGCTAACCCTGCTGTGGACCCTAGGCACGGCCGGCAGCATGAACAACGCGCTCTTGCCTGCCCCGGTCGGGAGCATAACCATTAGGACCTTGCCTCCCCGTAGCGACATCACCTGCCAGGCGCTCTCGTGCTGCTCTGCTGTCTTCCAACGCGCGCCCTCACCAAAGAGCCTATAGAGGCTGATCTCAAGCCGCTGCTTAAGCTTATCCTCATCTAGGACCCTTCTCCACTCCAGCATGGCGTCGTTAGCAGCCCTCCTCTTACGCCCCAACTTAGCACCCTAGCTGCTAGGCGTTTTGCTTGTCTCTGTCAGCCCTATAGCCCTACGTTTAGGGGCAGGCGTACCTAGCGCAGTTATAGGGGTAGGCTGCTAGCGCCGATGTTGCTACTGCTGCTGCTGCTGCTGCTGCTGCTGCTGCCCCTCTACCTCTGCTGCTAGCCCCTGCTGGCCCTTAGCTGTTATTTCCCCTACTAGTATTAACACAGACAACATTAACTTAAGGAAGGCATACTACAGCTAGCTAATCTCCTAGAAGTTAGCTACTATCTCTAGCTGCAGCTAGTTAGAGAACTTAATATTTATAGCGTAGTGCCGCCTTACTGTAACGCTGCTATGCGTTGCCTGCAGGTCCTATATAAACTCCATCTAGGGCTTCCTCTGCGCCTCGCCTGTGAGCAGGTCTGTCTCTAGCGCGCCTTGGTGGGCCCCCGCCCTAGGCCCAGCCCTATCGTCCTCCTCTGCTATCTCAACCTCAACCTGTTGCACCACAAGGCTGCAGATCTTCCTGCTAAGCTCAATCGCCACATGCTAGTAGCTTAACACTATTAGCAACACCCCTATCGTCCCTCTTGTGACGGCGTCTAGCTCCTTGCTCAGCTCGGCCGTGCCCTAGATACCCCGCCGCGCGTCCTTCCACAGCCACAGGTGCAGCAACCAGGACGGCCTGTAGATACCAGCCTCAGCGTAAAGGAGCCTCTCAAAGGGCAACACCCACACGATATACGCCACCATTATCTTACTAAGTCAGTTAGGGAGGAACTAGGCCACCTTACAGCTAAGGCCTTGTATCGCCTAGTTCTTATCCCAGTCTGTGACAATCATCACCTGCCTGTTAAAGATAAAGACGTTCCGCACTATATCCTGCGTGTCGCAGTAACGCGCCGTCGTCATCTCAGGTCCGCGCCCGGGCTGCCCCCCCCAGACATGCACGCTGGCAAGCAGCAACCGCTTAAGGGACTCCGCCTTCGCTAGCTAACTAAGCACGCCGTCCTGCTGCCACTTCTCTAGTCTCGCGTCCTAGAGGGAGCCCTAGTAAAGCTCAGCCAGCCTCTAGGGCCCCAGCTGCAGCCATCTGTTCGCCTCGTTTATAGCAAACGACTGCCTGGCGCCCTCAAAGAGCGCCGTGTTGACAACCCAGTCGAGCGTCAGCGCCTCACGCGCCTCAGCCCAGCCGCCGCGCATCAGCTCCTCTATCGTTGCCTCTGCTGCCGTTAGGGTCGTCCGCGCTGCTTTCTAGAACGCCTCAATCGTTACCTACTGCCCTAGGTACCGCAGCGCCCTGCTGCTAGCCTCCCACATCACCTGCGGCCTTCCGCCCTCCCTGCGCCAGTGGCCCTTACCGTACGCCATCATGCGGATGATAGCGCTGAAGGGTGTGTGCAATCTGTCAGCAAGCTAGTACCTAAACTGCTCCACAAAGCCCTTAATTACCGCAACGCTGATCTCGTTTAGGTCGCCATCAATTAGCTCTGTCTTAAAGAAGTGTTTAAGCATTAGGATCTAGCCGCCCTATATAATGCTAGTAAGCTGTTACGTGAACTTAGATGCTAGGCACTAACTAAGGCTGCTAACGCCCCTAGTAACAGCCTTTCCTAGTTCTAGCCCAGTGCTGTTACTACTGCTGCTGCCACTGCCGCTGCTGCCTCTACTAGCAGTGTCGTCTAGTACACCCCTCCTCTTAGGGTCTAGGATGCCTAGTATAGCAGTGAAGTAGAGCAACAGGTTAGCAAATATATTAACTACTACCTTCTGCTTTAGGGACATAACGTAGAACCTATACACCTAGAGGTCAAGGGCCTTACTGTACTCCAGCCTATTACTAATTATGTTTTAGAACCTAGCAGAGTAGTCTGTCTCGCCTAGTCTGCCGCCGCTCTAGCCAGGAGATCAGTGTTGTTAGTATCTAGCCCCCTCTATGTTGGAATTGCTACCGTCGCTGCTTGCCTCGTACGCACTGTCGCTTTCATACTAGTCTCCTAGGCCTCTAGCTGCTAGGGTCCTCCCCCCCCCTTACAGGTGGCTGCTTCTGCTGCTGCTACTGCAGCCGCCTCAGCCAAGCCGCCTGTCCTCTTCCCTCATGGCGTCGCCTGCTGCGTCGAGCAACTCCGCCAGTGCATTAAGGGCAGTCCACTGCTCGTCGGTGAAGCAGACGCTGCGCTGGCGCCGTGCTTCGGTTCGTCCTAGCCTGTGCGCCCAGATGCAGTAGCACAGGTACTGCTCCTAGATACCCTAGTACTTACAGACTATGTTAGCTTCTTGGCTGAGCTCAAACGGCCGTCCGTGAGGCTTCGACGGGTCAATACTCTTCAGCCACCGCTTCGTCTCTAAGGGCACCTTGCCTAGCCGGAGGGAGCATCTCGCCACCTCCCAGCAGAAGCTCTCCGATACAAGGGCGAATCAGCGCTGCTCCTCCTTAAAGCCCTCGTCCCAGGCTGCCCTGCAGACAGCCTCAGACACAGGCGCCTGCCTAGCGGCGTGTAGGTCGATCAGGTTGAGGCTGGTAAGGTGCACAGCCCATCCTATCTCCCTAACCCAGCTTGACTGTTAGTTCATGTCTAGGCTGGTAACGATGGTCCGCCCCTATTCCTCATCCTTAGCCGCTATGAGACTCTCCTGCCTTAATAGGCGCTCTGCAAATACGTCGTTACTATCCTGCTAGGCAGACAGCCCCCTAACGCTACAGGCCTAGACAATCCAGTACTGCATATACCGCCCTCAGCATAGCAACTGCACCTAGACTGCCCCCCACCCTAGACTGTCAGCATAAGCTGCAGTAGGGGTAACAGCAGGCAAGCTGGTTTTATGTACGTCCTGCTGCGCATGTAATTTAGCTAGCTTCTGGCTGCTCGTTCAGAATAGGCACCGTGTGCAGCCGTACCCGTCCAACAAAGGCACCTGCTGAATAGGCAGGGTGCCGTCCAGCAGTAGCTCACAGGTGTGCAGGTCTTTGAGCGCGCCGTCGGAGGCCGTTACCCAGGCCTTGTCGAGGACGCCCTGGAGTAATTCGCCCTTTAGCCGGTGGGCCTAGCGGAAATAGGCCTTAATGGCGCCGTCTGTTCGGAGTGCTTACTTACAGTGCGTACATACCGCAACACAGGGTCGCTTAACAAACACAAGGTACGCGCTCAGGTCGATCTTGCCTACTAGGCCCTAGCTGCTGCTGCTGCTACTGCTGCTACGCCTAACTATGATGAGATAGCGCTTAGGGATGCTAGTCACGCTAGGGAAAGAGCTGCAAGCTGCTGCCTGTGACCTATTACCTGTTACTGCTCTATATAGTACTGTAGGGACTGTATGCGCCTTAGTAGTGCTTAGGAGCTAGATATAGAGTATATCCTTATATTCTTATTAGTAGTTTAAATAGCATACCTACAGCAACGTCGTTAGTTTAGACGTTTAGTGTCTAGGTTCTCTATGTTAAATTAGGTGGGTCTGACGTTACTAAGGAGACAGCTGGCTATTAATACATAGACCCTAGTAGGCATAGTAAAATCAATTGCTACTCCTATACTCCAGTAGAACTTAACTAATATAGAACGAGAAGGACCTATAAACACATAGTATCTATACAGACTACCTTTAGGGTTTACTACTAGCTGTTAAAGTAGTTTGTACCTAAAGCATAATATATTTAAGCTATACAAATAGTTAATCCAACAAACTAGAATTTAAAGTAGATAGTGTAAAGCTTTAGAAGTTTTAAACCAAGTATAGAGCGTTTAACAGTTAGTTAAGCTATATCCTAGTATAGTAATATACAGTAGTGTCTTATTTATTTTATTTTTATATTACTATTTAATGCTATTTAGTACTTAAAGTTATACTACGTCCTGCTTTAGTGCTTAATTTAAAACGTAAATTAAATCATATGTTTCATATAGAGAGAAATTAGAGAGGTACTAAAAAGAGAGAGGGAAATAAACCTTATTGCTTTAATACACTATAGTTTCTTAGAATTAATAGAATAACATGTCCTAAGGTGGCCCTAATTCGTACTGCAATACTAAATAGACAGCTGCCTATTTCTAGGGTTATAGAGTAAACGCCTAACCGACCTCTACCTTAACTATTACAGTAACTTACATCTTTTCCCTTTTTCTGCATAAATGTTAGTAATTACTATCGTAAAGGATTTACCCTTACCTTCTTTTATAGTGATAAACAAAACAATCTTCTTAACTAGAGCATAGAAATAACTACATAGAGTAGCAGTAGGTTGTAGATTAGCTATATTCTTTATTATAGTAGAGTACTTTACTACAAAATGTATAGAATAGATAATTAATCTCTTTGTAGACAGGTCTATATAAGGCTTCTATTAGTCTACCCTTTTAGAACAATTAAAGACTAAAGAGGACTTTATAGCAAGACGTAAATAATTAAAATAAAACATTATACTACTATTTCTTTATAATTACTTCCTTCTATAGTACTGTAAATTATCTAATTGTAGAATATAATAGAGACTACTACTTCTTTAGCTACTACTACAACTACTAGGAATAGATTAGGCTGAATCCTTACCCTTTTGCTAGTAACCCTAACCCTATCCTCCTCCTCTTGCCTCTCTGTTTTCTTCTTTAGTATACTTATCTGCGCATCTGCTTACTACACCTGCTGTAACCCTAACTAGTACATATCTACTTACCTCTAGCCCCCTAACCTACCTCCCTATGTTGCAAATTCCCTTCCCTACTGGCTTGCTTACGCTGCGCCTTCTCTAGACAGGCTGCATACGTAGAGGCTTACATCTCTCTCTCTATGTCTAGGCAACAACCTCTGTTTTGCTGCGGTATGCGGTGCACCTTACCGCCCTGCTGGGTGCGGTTAGCAGCGCTTGCTCCTAGCTTACGCTCCATCCTCCAATTAGCATAGGGTTAATATTTTAGCAGTTTTGGCGTAGAGTAAATGCGCTAACCCTAGGGTTGCTGTGCATGTGGGGCGCGTTATCCTTATTTATCCTTTGTTTTTTCACGCCGTAATCTGCGAGAATCAGCCTGCGACAATACACAGACCATACCCTCCCGTTTTTGCGCGCAACCCTCGACCCTAACCCTGGTATTCTGCTAGAACGCCGCCCGCAATAATAGCTAGGTTTACCTTTTACAGCTATAGACTGCTTAATTAAGTAAACCTATCCTTTATAGTTATAGAACGCTTAATTAAGTAGATTTACCCTTTATAGTTATAAACTACTTAATTAAATAAACCTATCTTTTATAGTTATAGACTGCTTAATTAAGTAAACTTATCCTTTATAGTTATAGAACGCTTAATTAAGTAGATTTACCTTTTATAGATATAGACTACTTAATTAAATAAACCTACCCTTTATAGTTATAGACTGCTTAATTAAGTAGATTTACCCTTTATAGCTATAGACTACTTAATTAAATAAACCTATTCTTTATAGTTATAGACAGTTAGTTAAGTAAATATATCCTTTATAGTTATAAAGCCTAGGGGGGGGGGGGTTAGATCTATAACTATAAAGGGTCCTACACGTAGAGGCAAAAAGTAGGAAGGAGGTATTTAGTAACCTAGAATAGGTATATATATGTAGTACTATAGGGTAGGAAAAGTAGATCTAGTCCTAAAAAGTAGGTTAGGTCTAATTACCTTATATATATTCTAGTATAGTATATTAGTATAATCCTCTCTAGTCTAGCAGCTAATTAGAAGCTCTCTTTATTAATAATATCCTAACGTTAAAACCCTTTTATTATAATATTAATACTTTATTCTATATTAAGAACCTAATTAATATATCTACCTACGTTATTAACTTAGTCTAGCAGCCTAGCAGCTAGGAGTATAGTCTTTATATTCTTAAGTAGTTCTAAACAGCTGCCTAATATAGTCTTATATACCTAACTAAAAGCCTAATCTAAAGAGACACCCTTTTTACATCTAAATAAACCTTTAGTAATAAGCTATATAGTACCTAGATCTATTAGATTCGCTATAAGTTTTAGTATAAAGGATTATACCCTTATAACGCTATAAGAGATATCCCCTATCTATCTTTTAAAGAAACCTAAGAATAGTTCTATAAGAAATGTTAATAGAAATCTACCTCTAAAGCCCCTTCTAGTAATAACTTAGGCTTAGACCTTATAGTAACTAGCTCTAAGCGTAGAAGAGTTAGTAAGATTAGACCTTAGACTCCTTTAAAGACTAAGCTCCTATTACTACCTTCTCTAATTACCTTAGTAAAGCTACTATTAATACTACTTAACTCTATACCCTAACGTATTACCTAATTAACAATATAGGGTATTCTTCTTCTCCTTATTACTAGAAGTATAGATTACTAGTCTTAGCCTTCTATAACTCTAGCTATAATAGTTCTAATTAATACCTTTCTTATTCCTTTAAGCTACTAACTTCCCCTAATTAACTAATAGTTTTATAATTATAAATAAACTCTAAGTATCCCTCCTTTAGCCTTTACTAATACCTTATAAATAAAACTTACTAAGTCTCTCTTAAATATAATAATAGAGGATATACTTAAAGGAGACTTTATAGATCTTAACTCTTTAGATACTAATAATACTAAAACAGAGGGATCTTTATTCTAATCTAAGTATTCCCTACTGCCTGCTAATATCTAGGCTTATTAGAAAAAGGTCTAAATTATGCTTTCTTAGACTAAGCTTAACTAATAGATTAATAATAAACGTAATTACTAGTTCTATACTCTCTAATATAAGAAACTCCTTAAGTATTATACTAATCTAGGAAACTTATAGATTAATAAGTATTCTAAGGAGGATTAGGTTAACTAATATAATAATCTAATTAATAAGGCTGCTTTCTTAACTCCTCCTTATACGCCTTAGTTTCTACCAAGTAGAGGTTAGAATTAGAGTAGATAGGCTTATAATAATACTAGAGACATATAGAAACAGAAGTATACTATAAGGATAGCTAAGGTAAATAAGATAGGTAAGGTTAGTAAGACTACTAAAGGATCTAAGAAGGGTAAGGCTTAATTATAGTAGACTATATACTAGATATTTCTTTCTTTAGTACTAATTAGGCATTTTTAAGTAGTTTCTTCCCTTTAGAGAGAAGATAAGAAACTAGGGGATAATTATAATAGGGTGCCTATTAGTACTAGATTTCTTTAGTTCCTAATTACATAACTAAGAGTCTTAATTAGAGATAGATATTAGACCTTAGCTGCTTACTTCTAATTAGAAAAATAAGAAACATGTAACTAATTCTTCTCCTTTAATTTAGATATAGATCCTCTAAATTAACCTAAAGCCTTTTATTATAATTTACCTTTAATTATAGTTATATAAGATATATATGAGTTTCTCTCTTAATTAGTTATAGGAGTAAGTCCTAATTAGAGCCTTTATAGCCCTAATTAAGATAGTTTATATACACTAACTAAGAGGTATCTTATATTAGCTTTAGTAGGTTATAGTAATTATTCCTAGTTACCTTACTGCTTTAGCTATCCTAATTTACTACACCTTTTTAGTATCTTATAAGATAAAATATATAGAAAGAAGGTAAGTATAACTACTATATATATAGTTAGTATAATAACTACTAGCACTAAGCTTATTAGTATATAAGGCTGTATTAGTATGCTTTATAAGCTAGTTAGTATATATAAAATAGAGAATAGCCTAAAGGCTAGTATGCTTTATATACTTATAGTACTTTATAGGGGTCTTAAGGAGTAAGGAATTATCTAATTTCTTATCCTAAGTATACTTAAAAAGCAGACTTTATATACTAGTTAGCTTTAAATATATAATTCTTACATAAGATAATATATAGCTAGGGGCTTAGTAGTAGCGTTAGTAGTAGTAGCAGCAGCAGTAGCAGTAGTAGTAGTAGTAGAGGTAGTAGTAGTAGTATTAGTAGCAGTAGTAGTAGTAGCGTTATTAATAGAGGTAGAAGATATATAAGCCTCTAGAGAGGAACTAAGAGCAGGAGGCTATTAGTAACATTAGAAACAAAACTAAACAGTTAATAAGTGTATATATATAGGCGTATACATACCTAGAAGGGTAAGACTTATAGCTATTATATAATCTATTTAACTATAAAATAATTAGTGTAAGCTATATACACTAATAGAGGAAAAGAGGGTACTAATAAGTATAAATCTAACCTACTTTTTAATAATTATAAGGGCTAGAGAAAAAAGAAAGGAAAAAGAGAAGAAAATAATAGCCTATAAAATTATTATAATACTTACTTATAGCGCCTAGGCTATAAGTAGTATAAGGCTATAGCCTATAGGGCTATAGCCTATAGGGTACTAACAGTAAGAAGTACTATAGACCTACTAAAATTCTTATAGGCGTCTATAAGTAGGTAAGAGGTATATATTATAGGCTGTGTTATAAAGGTGTTATAACTAGGCTTTACCTACTATAGACTTAAGTAAGCTGTATATAAAAGCTCTACACACTACGTAAGCGTATAGTATATAATCTCTCCTTTTACTCCCTAGCTTAGATAACTAGTAATTAAGTTACTAATTGTCTAAATAAGGCCTTACCTAGCACTTTATAAGTATAGACATTCTAATATAAGTAAGACAGAATATACAGCATTAGTAGATGTAATAAATGCTATCTGTAACTAACGTATTTAAACCTAGGATTCCTAGAGACCCTAATTTAAAAATAATAGCAAAAACTTACAGCAAGAGACAATAAAAAAATATCTTACTAGCACGCCTGTTATACTACGCTTCCTATCTAACTTAATAAGGGTAGTGGAGTAGACATACGTAAAGACAGACTGACAGACAGACAATATAGCCTCCCTTCTACACACTCTTTTTTCCCTACTTTAGCCCTTATAGGCTAGACGTCTAAATCACCCTATTCTAATAGCAAGATAAGCTGCTAGATATAGCTACGTATATAGCTAAAATAACTTAAGATTCATAAGTAGTTTCTTAGGCAAATGTAACAGACAGACGTGCCTATTAGCAAGTGATAAATACACTAGACTATTTGTACCTAGACCCTGCCGTTTCCTGGTTTGCGCGCGTTCTTCTTTGCATCGGCCAACTCTGCCTTCTCCTTCTCCTTTTCCTGTTGAAGACGCTGCTTTTCTGCAGCGTCCTTCCTCTTTACATCATTGAGCTCACCCTGCTCCCTAATCTTCCCGTTCCTAGCGTTTGCTTTGTCTGTCGGATTCTTAGCTCCTTTCTGCTTATTGCGATAATCGTTGATTTCGTTGCGCTCCTTGTCCTCTGCAGCATTTGCGCCCTGTTTGGCTTTCTTCTGCTTGTTTCGGACATCATCAACCTCCTGCCTCTCCTGTTGTACTTTGTTCGTCGATCCACCCGTCTTCGTGCCGCCCGTCTTCGTGCTGCCTGGCTTCGTGTTGCCTGCCCTCGTGTTGCCCGTGTTCGAGCCGCCCGCCTTCGTGCTGCCTGGCTTCGTGCCCGTTCCCCTCGTGCCGCCCGTATTCGAGCCGCCCGCCTTCGTGCCGCCCTGCTTCGTGCCGCCCTGCTTCGCACCGCCCGCCCTATTAACGCCGCCCGGCTTCGAGCCGCCTGTAGTTGGGCCGCCCGAATACGAGTCGCCTTGGCGAGCAAAGATAACGTTTCCTGAACCCTCACCGAGACTCTCGTCGTCAAGCTCCAAATCGCGACTCAGGAGATCATGGGGTTCCTCGTTGGGTTCCTCGAAATTGTCCGAATTCCGAGCATATATCTCATCGTTTTGACGATCGCTATTCTGGTCATCTCGAGTTTCGAGATCGGCAAAGTCGTACTTGACCTCATTGCCACGAGTGTAGAGGTTGGCGATGTCTTCATCTCGGGTTTTGATGGAATCGTCGTTCTTATAATAGCTTGCCGCAACCTTATCGTTTGCGAAACGATTGACAATAGGTGCTGCAAGAACGCTTGAGATGAGCGTAATGAACAGGAGAGATTTGTATGAAGACATGATAGAGAGAAGATGGATGGCTAAAGTCTTTTTGGAGATGGTTGAAAGTCTTGGGCAGTTGTGAACTATCGTTTGACTAGGCTTGTTCGCTGGATAGATTTTTCTTCCTGGAGAGAGATCATCTTGGTCTTTTGTACTTTGGCCTCTATGCTAAAACGTTGTGATTGACTTCCCTGTACAGAGCAACTTTTGCGACGATAGGTGAATAATGATACTGCTGTACTAGCTCAATGACTGTTTTGAAGGTTAGGTCGGCAATCTGAGACAACACTAATTTCCGCCCTGATTTCCTTACATCGCCGTTTTGTTATTTGATCTACAGTGTGCGTGTTGGCTCAAAGTGAGGCGAAATGCTTCACGTCTAACTTTAGTGTAAATTTTGCGCAACGTCAATAGAATCCGGCCTAGCATGCAGTCCATTTAATCCAACTTCCTCTACAGGTAGCTCGCGAGCCTAACTTTTTAGGTTCCAGGGACCAGCAGACGTAGAAAAAGAAAGTTTTACGGCGTCGAGGAGGGATGTAAGCGAAACCAACCTAGCCAACTGCACATCGTTTGCAGGGTGACGGTACCTATTCCATTCCTAGACCCCCAAAGTGCAGAAAAATCATGTTGCAGCCTTAAGTCTAATGAATCTACTATGGCATACAGTAAGTTTTGCCCGCGGGTCAAGTATGCCGCAAGGTTAGCCGAACGAGCCCTGCCCTTGTCAGATCGGATTGCCAACCCATCTGGAAAGTAAACAGCATACGTCCGTGAGTAGCTAAATCTACCGATATTGAGTTAAATGTATCTGCACCTTTACAGTCTACCTGACCCACGAGAGAAGCTTTTGCCTGCAACCACAGTAGTAAAGAGCCGCGGCATGCGGGGTATAGTAACCTTAGACTTCGCGGGCCACGTCCATCTCCCGCAGCGGGGTGCTGATCACGACCGAGCATGGCAGAAAAACGATTAAGTTCTTCGTAAAGGCAATTTAGAGTTTAACGTGGCTTAAACATCTAGACCGTCTATTCCCCATAACATGAGGTCGAAGCATCCCTGTTTCTCGGTTATCTAACCGTGACCGCCGAGTCGAAAATTCTATCATTTGCCGATGTTGGGTTTTCAGGCACACCTGTGACACCCAGTCCCCTAGAGCTCGTAAGCCAAGCGTACAGCGCTGCTCCTTGTTAATCAACGGAACGGCCCAACATCTTCCTGTGTTTCACATGTTTTGCTGGGGCCTCAAAGTCAACCTGCTCCAAGTGCGAATGCTGTCGGCGTATGCCTTCGATTGCTCAAAGCATGATAGGTAATATTTACTCGCAAGTATGGAGGTTTTTGCCAACACCTTCAAAGTGATTTTGATCTAGTTTGTTCCAAATCATACGCAAGGAACGGAAACTTAAGGGAAAGGTTGACCTTCCCTAGCCTGTGTATGATTATCATGTATAGTTGCGCACCCTGCGAACCCTACACTGTTGGGTATCAAGATGCTTTCTTAGGAATGTTTATCAAACAGGGCGGACTATTAGCAATCGCGACACGTCTGTTTCTCTCATCTTTCTGCTGGTTCGGCTCCAACATTTCGGACAGATTCTTACATTGAACTTGCCCCAGTTCATCTAAGTAGACACATGCTTAATAGCAAGAAAACACCCTAAAACTTGGATTTGCACACATCGGGAGATTGTACCGTCTGTAAGCAAAAGCAGGACGTAAGGTAGGAATGAGAAAGCTGTTAATTAGGGGAGACAAGGCCTTTGGCTACGACAAGCTCGCCTGTCTCTTCTCCCCTGAGAACTTCTCGCCAGATAAAGGTTAATTCGGGGTTCTTAGACGAATGCAAAGGCTTGTCCCAAGCACCGGTTATTTACTCGTGCGTTAGAGGGCGCGAGTGCCACACATCGCAGACTCCACCAGCGGACAGTTTGTTGTGTCACGTGTGCAACTCTTACGAACGAGTAAGTGCCACGAGTATCGCATAGGTCTAGCCGCCTAAAAGTCTCCTGCCTCGGCCACCGGAGATGACTTAAAGCCAAAGTTTAAGGCTAGCTTTCGAGGCCACGTACGCAACCTTTTCTGTGGATGGCAAAGTGCCCAAGGCTTATAAATTTCGATATCACCTCCTGCCTCGGCCACCGGAGATAACCTAAAGCCAAAATCCAAGGCTAGCTTTCGAGGCCGCGTACGCAGCCTTTTTCTGTGGGTGGCAAAGTGCCCAAGGCCTATAAATTTCGATATTACCAAGGTATGGTGCATGGGTCTGTGAGTTCATTAGCTATCTGTAAGCGGAATGAGACGAGATAAAACTCAATCGTGCATAAAAACTGAATCGTGCATACAGCAATGATCCGCACAATGATCTCCAACGGACAACCGGGCGTCAGGGTACTGGGGGCCGAAGGAGAGTTCGGGAGGGAAGTTGATGCTTTCAAGCCGAAGTTTGGCTGCCGGCGGACCACGTTCACTGAGTTGATGCTTTCGGCATTCGAATCAATAGTCTTCGTCGCGGGTCACCAGACCGGCATGTCAATGACAACCCTTGGAAACCCAGTCGTGAGTCGTGACGAAGCTCGGAAAGACTGTTAGGGCTGCCATGACATTGTCTTGAAGATTGGTGTAACACTTCGTCCGTGGTCCGGGAGTGGGAACCATCCAACACGACACCAACCGCTCGTTACTTGATCGAACAAAGCGGGACTAGCTGTGTCCATTGCACACTTCTACTGTTCTTGATATGCTGCAGTTGGATAGTGGGCCTCGACATCGCGGCGCGTCGTTTTGCGTGTTTGCTCGGAAAATTTGTCGACAAGGTCCCAAGCCGACGGCGAGTTTTTGAAATGGACTGCTTATTTGGCAGTCGGAGAGACAGATGGATAGAAAGTTGAGTTCGTTAAAGGGTTTTTACGACGACTCGGAGGCCTTCTTAAACGTGCTGCTAGATCCTTCAGGCCATCCGGCTCTCGTGGGCCTATGGGATTTGAGTCCCTTCCAGAAGCTTTCATGCTATTAGTGAGCACCCACTTGGCACGGACTAGACACCAATACGGCCAAGGCAGTACCCTAGGTCGCCCTCTTCACACACAAATGATTCGCTCGTGGCAAGAATACATGAGGGTAGACTTTTTCGTGTTGTTCAGAGATGAAAAACATCTCTCCCAAGGAAAACAGTGCTTCTCGTCAACCAGAAACACCCCTTGAAGCGAGTTTTGATTAGCGAAGGGCGGACAGCATGCCATGCGTTGCGTTAGTATCAGATGGATTGTTTTAAGGTGAGTTCAACGCCATCATGGACGCTGCTAACCTGGGGGGTGCGATGAACCAACTGTGGTAGTTCCCAGGAACCTGCTGTAGATAACCGCTCCTTCACTCCCTCCGTCAGTCACTCACTCACCCCTCTCCTTCACTCCTTCGGCTGCCGGCCCTGAGTTCCGTCCCTAATTGTGACTTCGGACTTCATCCCGAAGTCTCAGAACGTGAAACACCCAGAGTTCTACCGTACCATGCATGGCCAAGAAAGCGTCTGGGACTTTAACTTGCAGAGCTTACATTCTCCAATCGACCTATGCCATCCTCGATCCACACGACTCTCCCTCTTTTCGTGCACATCGTGAAGCTGGACTGCCAGCCACCAGTGACAGGCGATAGGTGATCTGTTATTAGGCATGCCGAGGACAGATGGCTGTGTCCCTGATAAGATCGATCAACAAGAGCTTCAATCTCGTGCCGCGTAGAGAGATGACAGCTTGGTATCGATTCTGCAGTGAAGCAGCACGGCGTTTTATGGCCACCTGCAGGAGCTAATATCGCCACCGGGTTCAGCTGTGACAGGAGGGTCATCAGGCCTACCTAGGTATGTCACGATTCCAACACACACGGCCGTCTAAGCCGGTAATTGCCGTCTTATCTCTGCCCTGGGGCACTGGGCCGCGTAGCCGAGTGAGATCCAGGATACACAAGGCGGAGACGGCCGTGAACGTCGCTAGCGTGTCTGGCAACCTAGAAACATGAAATAACCGCCGATACAGCGAAAGCAAGTCACAGATCTTCAGTATGGTCACCAGCGGTATGGTCACTAGCGACACAGGGATTATGGCAGGACTTTGTATCTTCTAGTTGATTGATGTCATCTCCACTTGAGAAAAGATGTCCCCCTAAGCACTAAGTTACGTTAGTAGCCTTGGCATCAATTCATCTGTAGTCCAGCGGGTCAGGACTAATAAAGCCTGGTTCAGTACCTGGACGTGACTGGGCCTTAAGACTTTCAAGATTTGGTTATCTTATCAATCAGGCGCTTGCACCTCGCATTGATCTTATCAATCTCATCAACTTATCCTTCCGCCTAGCCCTGGTTACTTACTCGACCTACTTAGCCCCCCTCAGCATCCAACAGCCAATCGGGTGTCTAGGGTCTTATCCGACCTGCCGACCCAGGGCTCTCAATCTAGCCCCCCACACCCACAGCAACAGCGGCACTGGCCAGCCGAGGCCAATAAACAGGAAGGCAAGCATGCTGTTGCCCCATCCGTACCCCAAACGTGCAAACAGCTGCGGCGCAAAGATAGGAAACGCAAAGCCTATCACGTAAGAGAGCACGCGACTTGCTGCATTTGCTGATGCCGCGTGAGAGAACTCATCAAGCAGGTACGCATACAAAGCCTGTGCTAACAGAAAGCTGCCGCACACAAAAACAGCCACCCCAGCATCTACTATCGCCCAGCGTGCGCCTACCTCAGCCGCCCACCCGTACCAGAAGAGGCCAACAGGAATGAGGATGATGGGCGGAATAAAACATGGCACGCGGAACTCAGGACTTGTACTACCGTCTGGTGAGCGCGCCTTCTGTTTTGCAAAGACCCAGTCCATAAAGAGCCCCCCAGCCTGCATAGCAACAGTTGTGCCTACTGAAATGGCGATGTAGTGGAGCGTACTGATGAACTCAGACTGTCTATAGTAGTTGATCCACAGGGTGGCGAAGGTGGACAGCAGAAGGCAGTAGATGCCAAAGTTCAGGGCCATAACTAGGGCTATTACCTGGATGATGGGCCGTTGCCAGAGCAGCTGCAGCGGTCGGCGCAGGTTGGCAGCCATATTGGAAGAAGCCACCTGGAACGATGTTGGCCCTGTCGAAGAGGCTCCCGAGGCAGCTGCTTCTGCTTTGCGTTTGCGAGATATTAACACGGGACCGTAGCTCTCCCGTACGAAGACCAGCCCAACAACCCAGATGACGGCGTTGAAGATGCTGAGGAGGTAGAACAGCCAGGGCCACTCCAGCTTCTGTGTTATGATGCCGCCCACGATGGAGCCTATCGCTGGTCCGAGGTATGGCACAAAGGTTGCGATAGCAAGGGACTTGCCGCGCTCCCCTTTGCAGTATATGTCGGCCATAACAGGACCCGTCAACTGCGAACCAGGACGTTAGCACAGGTCGTCGTCAAGCATCAAAGTTGTCACTTGCTGTGATGCCTACGCTTGCACCCGAGCCGGCCAGGAATCTTCCGATAATCATCAGCGCTGGCAAGCGGCCGACAGGGCAGAGGGCGTTCCAGAGCACGTAAAAAGCGTTGCAAAAAAGCCACACCGGCTTGCGGCCGTACATCTCCGAGAAGGAGGCGATAGGGAACGGCGCAAAGGCGAGGCCGAGAATAAAAATGGAGAAGGTGACTTGGGTCGTGGACTCGTCAATTCTGAGGTCATGACTGATGCGGCCCAGGGCTGCTGCCGTCATGGTCGTAGACATGAGCGTCACCAGCTGCCCGAATGACACGATGACCGCGGTCGACATCTTTCGGAGGGACGACCAGTTGTACGGGTTCTCTGGGTCGTCCGAGCCATCCCAGCTACACTGTGTGCGTGGTCAGCTTCATGTCGTCAAATTTATCAACGCGCGAGCACGCGGTCGAAGCTACTTGCCCCGTCTTCTTCCACAGCTTGAGGAGCCTGCTGCGTTTGTTCTGACGAGGGTAGTGCTGCTGCCTTTTCTAAGGGAATAGCTGCAGTCGAAATGCCCTCTGTCTTGGAATGCTTTTCGTGTCCCATTTCGAGTTTGCTTGGCATTTTTTCTGTAATCTCCAGAATCACGTTAGTAAAGAAAAAGGACAATGTACTTAGTTGTGATGGCGAGTGTTGTGACAACTACCCCGCATCCAAGCCATCCGAAAATGCCGTATTTCATCTCCTTTATTAATATTACTACTTTTTATACTATTACTGTTAGAATTAAACCTACAACCTTAGGGCTTAGGATATATTTGGCCCTAACGGAAGTAGGGCTGTAGGTTTGTTCGATTATCGGGCCCTTTGGAGGGCACTTTGCGCGAGCCGAGAAGGGTGCGCAGAGATAGGAGTTATCAGCCTGGTTTAGTTAGGCCGCTTAGCAGCAACAAAAAGACTGATACAAGCGCGAAGCATAAAAGTAACATAATAATTACACACAACCCTAGGGAGTTTGCAAGCAAGCTAGTGTATGCTCTGTCCAGGGTGTCTACATAAGTAACTAGTGTCGTTAGTGTGGATTCCTGCACTGTTATCTCCAGCCTCCCCCCTCCTTCCCTCGCATAGATTATAGCCATACACAGTCATCCCTCTTGCTGTATCTTCAATAACTGCATCTACACTTACGTAAAGGTATTCATTTTAAGAACTCTAGTTCGATCCCACGCTCCTCTCAACAAGTATCGGCCAGCATCCATCAAAAATCTCCTTTCAGTGCTAGTCATCGACTCATCGTGGCTTGCCCTTCACATATATCTCTCGTCTCATACTGCGAGAAGTGACCAGTAAAGAATCCTATTGCTCGCCATCTTTAGTGTTATTCCCCCCATTTTTTCCGATGCCCTCAAAGGCAGGTTATACGCCAGCATTGGACTGCCCTAGCGGGGCCCCTGAGAGACCTGCCTCACCGACCAGCTCAGACTGCGATGATGCACTGCTTGGTGCAGCGAGTCGCTACCAGCATGCAAAATGGGTAACGTGGTGGAAAACACCTGCATTCAGCATCACTCAATCCGTCATATTGGTCCTCTACATTCCTGGAGGAGTTCTCATACCCACAGAATGGGCAGCAATGCGTTAAACACGAAGATATACTTCCTTTCTGTGAGTTTCCGGCCTAGCAACCATATGTCAGATATGGAAGAAAAGATGTCACGAGGGATGTTAACCACAATTGCAGCACGGCATCAGTGTATCCACTTTTGTGCCTCATCTTACTCATCACAAAAGAATTATTTTACTAATTCTTCAACAGCGCCCGCACAGTCTGCTGTTGAGTGGCATGAGCATGAGCACAAGTTCTCTCTCGAGGACCGTGTCCAAGAGAAGGGCTCCTTCTCCGGCCGCCCTCGCCCAGACCTTAACAAAGCGTGGCACGATCTGCTAAACGGTAAGGTTAAGTCGCAAACCCCCACGCTGCCCCTTTCAATCTTTTTAATACAGCCACATTGTTCGTTCTATTCCGAAACTATAGCCGAGAACATTGTCATCAAGCCCGAGCATATGCAGCGCCTGGACAGGGAGAACACCGGCGTTGCGGCCCCAGATGGCAACGGCTACCTCGGCACGCTCAACATCTACCACGAGATCCATTGCCTCAAGCGTATCAAGCAGTTCATGTATCCAGACTACTACTTTCCCGATCTGGGCTGCCATGACCACGAGATGAACCGCCTTCACAATGAGCACTGCCTTGATTTCCTCCGACAGTCGGCCATGTGCCACGGGGACTGTTGGAATGCCGTTCGGGTTATCGACGGGAAAGTGGAGACGGGGCCTGGCTAGGCCAATTATATCACGCGGATCCATCTCCGGTCCGATAGTGGGTCCGCCTGGCCAGCCATATCACGGCCTCCTTCGTCTGGTACTCTTTAGTTAGATCCTTCCTCCTTTATGCCATAATCCACGAATACCCTCATACGAACGGATCGTTCGTTCACTGCAGTGATTCTGTGATACCAACAGGGACATTGGCCTTATCACCTACGAGTGGCACGAGAACAGCTGCATCCCCGGGACCCCGTCTCTCACGCCACGACGCATTGCTGCGTCAACTAGGAGAAGTTAAACGTCTGGACTAAGCGGTGGTCTGTGGATATGATAAAGCCTGGGTGGCTGGTCCATCCCACAAAAGGTGAGAGAATTGGGTATAGTTGCAAGACTCATAGAATTGCTACTCACATGGATCTCAAGTTCTCAACGCATTAGGTGTAGCTTATCCGGATGGTAAAGGTGACAAGATAGGTGCTGTAGAGGCGCCTTATATTCATAGCTCTCGTGAATTTCCTGCGCCCTGGGCCACATTATTTGAATCGGTAAGATAAATCTTAATAAGTGGTTGGAAAGAGATTTATTTGAGACTGAGACTTATACCTGTCGCTTTTTAATTTTAGCTTGTGCTTCTGGTGTTTTTGATACCTTAGCAGTGGTGACGCTATATGAACCTGGTTAGATTGAGGTCTGGGACGTGCTGGAGAACAAGCAAGTTGGCCAGAAAGGCATCTCTGAAGCCTTCAAGTGTCTTTTACTCCGCCAAAAAGAAAATCAAGCCTACATGATCTCTTCAGTGTAATCACCATCTACTTTATATGAATCACTCAAGCCTGAACTGGTGTAAGACTTAAGCTTGAAGTATTTTGTATAAGGGACGCAGTAACTTGGTGGATGGGTGCAATATGAAAGCTAAACCATGTCCAGCTAGTCCAGCCCGCTTGGGTTTCCAAAACGGCCTTACTACCCTTAAGCTATCACTGGACCCCTAAAACTCGTCAAGTGGATGTACGTGGGGTCCGTTCGGCTCGTTGATTCTTTTACCTCCGGGATAAGCCGGTCCTGTCACGATGCCCCCATGCATTAGTATCATATCGATACCTCAGGTAGTGTATAGAGTCGTCTTACTGTATTTGGGATGAACTGACAGATTCGGGACGAAGATGTTTATCCTCCTCTCTCCAAGCCACCCAGTCCAGCTTTCCCAGTTGACGCATTCATGCTTTTGGCTCCAAGTAGGGCTCGGTAGACGTGTCGCGTCAGTCCAGTGATAGGGGAATATGGCGTATCAGCGCGACACATGCTTCCCATCCGCAGGATATTGATGCAGTGCTCAGTGTTTCCCGCGAGCACGGCTTTATCCGCTTCGCTCTTGCCTCTATAGTGATAATCCTGATGGACTGATTCACGGATAAGCTTCTGTTTGTCTGTTAGCTTAGATGATATTGCCGATGGACCAGTGACAGGTGTCTCACCAGGCAATGTAGCTCACGGAAAACAGCCATCATGCCAATATGCCCACCACCATGATGTAGTGGTATCGACGTTTGATTCATCGCCCGGAGCTCGCCCTCTGAGATGCGTATATTATGGTCGGAACGTTGTTAGCGTCTACTCCCCTGGACGCCACATAACGCAGCTCTCGAAACTCTGAAACTCATGTCTGAGAAGTTCGTACCACTCTTGATCTAGTTCAGGGGACGAAGTTCCTACGCATTTGCTTAAGGAGACATCATGGGGACGATCGGAGATGATGTCAACCCTGTGATGGATGTGGTCCTGCAATGGAGCTAACAAGGCATATTAGTTCTCTCAACTCCTTGCAAGAATGTAGCCTTATATTATCACTTACTGAACAGCTTGCTGTGGTCCCAACAGTCAATACTCGTCTGCCCTAGCAAAATTACAATCCAGACACTGTAGAAGATGAACAAGACAATGTGGTCAAGGGATGGCTGCGGTTACGTTGCAACCAGGAATGAAGAGTTGGTCTCGACTCGTCGTGAGATGACAGATCGGAACTACGGTCGAGACTGCCATCTTTTGGGATGAACGGCTAGCCAAGGAACTTCTCGCGATCTTCGTCCATGGAAAAGACTAGAGGTGAAATAGGCATTATCCAGGTGAGATCAGCGAGCCAGGTAGGACAAGAACAGCGCTGAAATTATCACGGCCAGGTCTCAGTCCTACCAATTTCAAGCTCGATCTGAAAGTTTCGTGACAGTGGGCTGTCTAAATGAGGAAGCTGACAAGACTGATCGTCGTGTAATATGACATTGCATTCAACCCAACCCCCAACCCCTACGAGCTCCCGGTGCAGCAGCACGGAAGTAGCGTCATTGTCCTGCTTCGAGAGTCTATACACCGTCAACGAAGGTCCCCTATCTCTGTATCGGTCATGGCTTTGCATCTATACCGATGACTATGCATAATCGCCCTTCGGATTCATGCGATCCGTTCGGAAGAGTCCCGGGTTTTGTGCCATGGCTTGATATCAGCAAGGGACATGCTTCAGGTAGGAGAACGGGCGCATGACCGTGCGGCGGTTGTAAGTCACCCAGGTCAACAGTCAAGCACACGCGCAGTTTGTCGACCAAGTGTGATCAGGATCTGCATCGAACCAAGAGCGAGTCAGCTTGCTGTCGGACACAGCGCGGGTGGATCCTTGAAATCGTCAAGTGATCATTTAGGCATGAAATTCGCTGATGGTAGAGGCGCGCTAGATGAGGCCTTTGGGGATGACATCGTAGCAAGTCTTCGACAGAGCCTTAGAGGTGCGGCATGATAGTATCGGTGACAGAGAATCTCCAAAACATCCAGTCTCCCCATTGAGGTTTACGATGCTCACTGAGTATGGGTCAGATGGATGAGTACAAATGAGGCTATTCTCGCCGCCAGGAACAGAGGGACACTCCAGCAACCAATACCAATAGCACCAGCTTTTTCAAATCCAACCAAAGACCATTTCAGTCAGTACCACCATCCGATATGCGTTTCATTCCCATCCTCCTAGCCGCCACCCTGGCCACCGCCTCCCCTTTGAGAGTCCGCTACGACGCGGATGCTGCCACGCCTGTAAGGAAAACAAGCAAAGCCCTAAAATTTGACCTTCTGACCCCGTTAAACTCTACAGTACACAGCAGAAAAGCGTGGCCTGAAGCCTGCTGAGCCTGTCTACCGTCGCAGCGATGCCGATGCGGCTACCGCCTACACGGCTGACAAGCGTTCTGACGCCGACGCCGCCACTGCCTATACGGCTGACAAATAAGACTTTTTATATTAATACTCTAGTGAGAGACATAGTGGGATACTAGTAGGATTGATACGGAGTTTTGACAATATAATCTTTTGTTTCACTAAGTGTGTCATTTAGGTAGCATATCTAGCACTATGTCTAGTTTGGCTAGGAGATATAGACCGCAGTCTACAAGGGGGGGGTACAAACATATGTTAGGAGAAGGGGTTATCTTGTGCATTATGTAGGCTGCTTTCTACAGCTTTTGTCTTATACAGGAGAAAATTGACACACTTATTTAAGGCTCCTATCTATTTATCTTGTTATCTGCCCCTACTTTCAAAGCTTGCAGCCTCATCTGATGGTGCAGCATGAGTTTCAGCAACTTTCTCGGGCTTCGGAACCTTGGCCTTCCCATAGGGCTCTAATCTGAGATCTCGACATCAATTTCCTCCACACACATAGTTGTACCGCCCCTGATATACTTGGCCCCCGCCTTGGCTTCACTCCATCTGGAGCGATCCAGTTGACTGTCGTGTTTCTGTGGCCACACGGTACACCGGGCTGCGGGCCATACTTTGGATGCCAGCCTTGGAAGCACCTTATACAGCGTGGCAAGAAAACCCAGAAAGAGGTGAGTTAGCTGTTTTTTTATTGTAGGTACCCCTCCTAACTTGCATTCCATGCCTGCGCTCTCACCACGCCCCCCGGTCTGGCCATCAGTGCTTATAGTTACGAGTCGCGCTCAGCTTGTCAGATCACTCATCCACCACCGGTGGCAGATATGAGAGCCCATCCGCGTTGACCCATTTCTGGCACCCTAGCCGTACTCTACCTGCCTGCTGGGCTAAGCTCAATGGGACTCTGGGAGGTATCTAGCGTGGTGTGTTGGCACGGACCAGGCATGACTGCTGCTTCGTTTAATTCTCGGGGATATCATTGGCTGGGGTCCGCTATATCTAGGAGGAAGAGATTTCATCCTCGTTTTTGCCGCCACAATCAAAATCAAACAGCCTGTCATACACAGTCAATATGCCCATCAGCAAAAAGGCCAGAGTAAGTATACATTTCGCACCTGTCGATGAAGCATAACTTAAGCTACGCTCTTGTAGATTCAACGCGAGCATAAAGCCGCCGAAAAGGCTGGCACTCGTATCCCTCACAAGCCAAATGGCCTACCTGTCAAGCCTCCCAAACCCACATCAATTGTAAGTTAATCGATGTCGTCACCGTCACACACCGCAAGACTAATCCATAACATCAGTGCCAAAACTGTCGCAAGGAGATTGTCAACACCAACAAGGTCCAGCTCGAGGTTCACGCTGGCACCCATGATGCCAAACTCTGGCCTAAGGAGAAATGCTGGCCAAACGACTTCCCTGCGGCATAGACCGGGGGGCGTGGTAAGAGCGCAGGCATGGAAAGCAAGTTGAGAGGGGTTGGACCTGCAGGCTGCAATAAGTCCTGATGGATCCGTGAATGCTTTGATACCGATGAAGTTTCTCTCGTACTTTGTATTGGTAATCGACCTTTGCTTACTTCGTCCCTGCTACTCCGTCCAGACTTTGCAACCAGGATAACATCGTCACACTCTTTCATCAAGTCTATGGTGCGTTTGGAAGTCAACTTTCTGGGCATGTAGGCACCCTGTGAACAAGAATCGTTTAGGAAAACTTGGGCACCGCTCTTTTGCATCTACTGAACTCCCCTATCCTCTTGAATGTCATGGATCATGTAAAATGCAGCAAGGCGGTATCCGCACAGTGCACTTGCCGAGGCGTTGAATAAATCGGGGACTAGACTTGTCGTTTCGCGATCGGCTCCGATATCGGTATGAGCCAAGAATCAAATGATCAGGGCCTGTCTGCGGTGATTTTGGGCTTTGCATTCCGGCAGCAGGTGCTTCTGCAACCTCGAGGAAGCGGTTGTGCTTGGGGAGGAGTTGATGCATTGCTCTCAGAAGAGCGGTGCGACCAATTTTCTTGCCCAACACATCAACAACGGCTTCATCAAAGATATTTATAGTTGAATATTTGACGCTCAATAAGCGAGTCGAGAGTATTGTACATATTCTTCTTGAAACATTATCTGATCCAATTTATGAACATGCCTTCATTGGCTTACTCTATAGGCTATGCGCTGATCTGCTGCCTTGATAATTACAGTTTCCTTCCTCGTGGCGCCGTCTATCTGACGTTGGATCTGAAAATTTCAAGTGGAGGCGGCGCAGTGTTGACTGTACATATGTAATTCTCTTTGAAGGTGAGGCGGTGACACGCGCCCTGGAAACTGTATTGGAGGCCCGCCGACGGGTTGGCTGCCATCGATATATCTAATATCCTCACCGCGCTACAAGGGGGCACGGAGACAATCGTTGTGACTGCCTATAAGACCCACCCTGCCTACACTACCTTTACAAGCGGTTCGTTCGGTCAACACAAACTGTCGTTGAAAAGTTGTCTGGGAGTAGGCTGGCGCTGTTTATGGCAGCGTCGTGCTCCAGCAGTTTGCTGCCACCTCTGTCCGCTCACTGAAGTAGATCTCCTCTGCCAGCACCGCTGACAGTTGCCTTTTAGCCGCTCCCGGCAAGACCTGCGGCGATACAGCGGAGCTGGCACGTTTGATGGCTGGTGCTGGTTTGATCATGACCGCAGCGGCGACTTCCAAGCATCAAACACACGACCATTGATTGCAACGGCCGGCTAAACGAGGAATACAATATACGGCCGGAGCAACAGGAGTCGAAAGAACAGAACATGGATCAGGAGCAGGATGAATGACACAAGATGTCATATCACTCTTCCCTCAAACAAGATGCTCATTGTGCGCACAAGGTTCATCATCATCTGCATCCCAAGCACACAGATAAACACCGCTTCCAAGGTTGTTTTTGCCTTTTCTCGAGATAGAACGCCAGTTGTCACCAGGATAACCATGATGCATCCTGAACACAAGGCAATACAAAATCGAGATCCGTGGTTCAACCAGCTGCCTTGAGCATCGACATTTAGGCCTTAATAAGAATAAGGCTAGTCAGCATTTCATCAATAGGGTACAAATTCGTCGATAAACCTCCCCCAAATTTCCTATGTATAATGTGATATAAGTGTCTGCGCCATGACTTCAGACTGTATGTAAATTTGATCCCCCGAGAGTTTAGTGTTACTGCGCAAAGCATTGTAGGCATTGTGGGTGGCCACAAGCCTAGCGGTTGCAGTAATTGAGACGCAGCGTAGCCAAAAGTTCCTGGTTCGAGTCCTCCTCATGCCGATCGACCCGTCCTTCAGGTTCAGCAATCAATCGAGACTCAAGGGACGCAACTTTTACAAAGCGGAATTACCCTCCAATTTTTCTATTATGTGTAATCGCGGTGCAGTCATGCTTGCTTGTCGTTTTTGCAGGCAATCATATGAGCGGTGTTTTCACACAAAGAATTGCTTGCGTGTTAGTAAACAATCCATTGGTGTTCAAATTGCACCATGGCAGACAAGTTAGAACACCTCATAGAGCAACAGTCAAGCCATTGCAGCACTAAATGATTGTATAATTAGGTTCGAAAAGGCAACTGCTGTTCTGGCTTAGAAGTCAGGGTTAGCTATACTTGTTCGCTAGATATCAACCGCATTGTGCAGATAGGTATTCACTTTTGAACGTTTTAAATATAGTTTGGTTTTGCTGCAAGCACTGAACTGCTGAGATTCCGGTGGGTGTTGGAAACGGCTACCTGCCCGCTTTGAGGTGGTTACGAGCTGAGTCGAACTGCCGGGGGGCGTTCGGGCGTACAAGGTGGGGCCGGCGATAATCGCATGACCCGGACCGCTGTCGGACCACTCAGTTCGGCGGGCTCGGCCCAAATGCTCTCACTTATCTGTAGAAGTAGCCCATGTCCGAAGAGACCTTCATTCATAAGACATCAACTAGTATTTCAAATTAAGGTAACTGCTGCTTCACCCTGTCAAAGGGGTGCACCCTATATAGCTTATCCTCGCCTATGACACCAAACTTCAATCAGGTTATACTCACTTATGCTAGAGGCACCGCTAGAGAGACGCAGTTCGTTAGCCCTAGAGAGAACTTTTCCCTTTCTGGCTCTTGTTTCAGACGTCACAAGCCTGCTTCTCGACTTTGGGATGTAGATGGGAACGAAAAAGAAGCCTTGAGCGCTAGAATTATGAGTGCAGCACGGAAGAAACCTATGCACACACCACCGAGAAGCTTGTCCTTGAAGCAAAACACCAGTAAACTCTTTGTCACTACTAAAGACATGTAGATTGTCAGATCATCGGGTGCAAGAGAGCAACCAATCAGAGCCGAAGCTGCTGCAGGCTACAGGCGGGAGCCGCCGGCGGGAGGAAGCAAGCTAATCAAGCGCCGTATCGTATCGAGACTGTTCCCGGAGATGTGCAAAGTGCAGCGCCAGCCGAGTTACGGGAAGTGGGCGGGGGCAAACGGCGCGGGGTTTGTAAGTCAATAAGCAAACTTCCTTGAATCTGCAGTGGAACAGACGTCGAATTAAGGAAGGTAACATTCTTATCAGGCGGCATCGCTCAATACTCGTAAAAATAAGCTTCATTCGGCCAATCTCCATCCAACAAGAGGGAGTCGGGCAGCAGCCGGTGAAAGCTACACCCCCGAAGACTGCCAAGGACGCCCAGACCTGACGGTGGGAACCACGATTGGTCTCGACAAGGGGCGACGCCAATGACGAGCTTTGACCATGGTTCGCAAGAGGCAAGTCGATAACCAGCCTCTGCTTGGCTTTGGCTGTATCATTAAATCACACAGTACTCTGTACTATTGCATGACACCCAAAGGGCGTTGTGCCCTTCTTGGCTGTGTCGGCCGTCTTGGCGCTACCTGACAGACTCGCAAAAGCCGCACTTGATCTTGGCAATGCCAGCGATGACGGCCAGCCGACTTATCACGCAAGCCAATCTGCTGCTGTCGTCAACTCCGATGGAGTCTGCAACCTGACGGACTGAGCAGGTGTCGCTACACTACCGGGCAGAGGTCCCCGGTCACGGAGCCACCTTCAAGACCACCAGCCGAATAGGGCTCTGGACTGGATCCATTTCCCGCCTACATCGCATGCCTTTCCAACATCGAGTCAACTGTCGAACCCAGTTGACCGATCGGCGGCTTCGTCCGTTTGAGGAAGGTTGAAGTTGCTCGCTCCAGAGACTCGCGATGTCCCCCTCTCCCGGCCCCGACTTGGGAGATTAATGAGAGACTGCGATAGAAGAACGCTTCTTATATAAACTGCTCAAGTGCCGGCCATCAAGGTGCCTTTTCCTCTGCATCCCACCATTGTCAAGCCAACTCCAATCAGGTGTCCGGTCTCTCTTTCACCATGCAGTTCAAGACTCTCCTCGTTTCCGCCCTCGCGGCCGCCTCTACTGCATTTGCCCAGCGCTCCTGCGGCACTCCTCACCCCACTGAGGAGGAGCTCCAGTTCGCTCAGCGTCTGCAGCTCAAGGAAGAGAACGCCCGTGTCGAAGGCAATGCCACCAGCCTCGCCCCCATCACTGTCAACGTTTACTGGCACGTCCTTGCCACTTCCAACTCCGTCAGCGGTGGCTACCTCACCCAGGCTACCCTGGATGCTCAGTTGGCCGTCCTCAACGATGCCTATGCTCCTCACAACGTGCAGTTCGCCCAGGCTGGCGCCGATTGGACCGTCAACGCCAACTGGGCTGCCGATAGGTCGGAGCTGGCCATGAAGCGCGCGCTCCGCAAGGGCACCTACGCCGATCTCAACGCCTACTTCGTCCCTGGTACCCCATACCTTGGCTACGCCTACTTCCCGCAGACTGTCTCCACCGGCTCTTCCGACTTCTACTATGACGGTGTTGTCATTCGTTCGTCCACCGTTCCTGGTGGCAGTCAGTCAAAGTACAACCTTGGCCACACTGCTACCCACGAGGTTGGCCACTGGCTGGGACGTAAGTTACCTACTTACACAAGTACTTCATAAACGCCTAATGCTAATGCTTATGCCTTCCAGTCTACCACACCTTCCAAGGTTACCAGTGCGGCGGCAACGGAGACTACGTTTCTGACACTCCCTTCGAGGCTGAAGAGGCTTATGACTGCGAGATTGGCCGTGACACCTGCCCCACCCTCGAAGGAACCGACCCCGTCACCAACTACATGGACTACTCTGACGAGTAAGTGGATCATAAAATACTTGATGAAATTAACCAGCTAATCCGAATCTCAGCTCCTGCTTCACCCACTTCACTGCTGGCCAGGCGGCTCGCATTGACAGCTACTGGACCACCTACCGCGCCCAGTACCAGTAAAGAATGGTTGTCAAGCTCGACACTTCTCAGCACCATGTAGCTTCAAAATCTAATGGACAATACCGTCTGGATTGGATCTAATACGGTCGAGGGTAATGGTCAAACTACCTCATTGAGTAGATAGCTAGCCGATGGTGTGGAACGAATCATGAAAGACAAGACTATTTTTTAAAGGCGTCGTTGCTTTACCTAGGCGGGTTCGCCAGGCTAGCATTTGCAAGAGAGTCTGTGAAAGTAGCGTACGGAACCCTAAGTGATTGCGACTTATTTCTCAACATGTATTTGCCTCGTTTTGTTTTTATACCCAGCTACGCAGGTCATAAGTGCTCTCAGTCACATAAAGTGCTGGATTGGGTTAGGCTGCGTCCGTTGAAGTTGTTCAAGATTTCTAGTCTTCTTGTTGTGCAGTTATGTGTCATATGACTAGATTATCTTGCTTTATGGTGAAGGAACTTGTCTCTTTTTCATGCACCCTGATTACCCAAGGGCCTCATGCCATGGCTCGTTGAAGAAAATTTCTGCAACTTTCGATGTCTATTTCTGGTTACATGAAAAAAATTCAAGAGTTTGGAAATTGAGATAGGAACTTGGAGACATTGTTCCATGATGTCATGTCACGTTGTCTTATTTCGTTTCAGTGACTTCTAGACAAATACAGATTACTAGGCGTGGCAATATCTAACCACTAGAAGGTTGGAATGTCGTTCATCTTAGGGCAGAGATTTCCAAGCGCAGTAGTTACTCAAATAGCCGGCAAGCCTGGTGTTCAATAAGGTCATAGAATATCGTGCACGCGTCATCGAAATCTCGAATGGTACTGTAGTATGCTCATGAAAACTACTCCCTGTCTCATACAGCTTCTGCATAGACAAGTGTAATGCAAGGGTCCTACCACATACAAAAACTAAACATTACGAATCGTTCATCGTCACCCAGCGTTTCTTTTGAACCCCACTTCTCATGTTGATGAGAGTGTATTGGAGGGAGGAAGAGGGGAAAGTCGAGGCTGGTCAAGTCTCCGCCCGGCTACAATGCAGAACCAAGCTTGCCTCCCCTCGGGTGCATGCAGCCAAAGGGATGCTGATTGGCACAAGTCCGCTTTCGCCAGTGCTAGTTCAGACTAGCACTTGTCAAGATACGGGGAGCCGACGAATCCTTGGCGGGCTGCTGATATTTGCCTCGACCCTGATTGGGAGCTCAACTCTGTCATCAGGCTGGTCGGTTAGCCAGCCGGCTCAGTCACTGCTGCATCAAGTGCGGGGAATTGTGTCTTCATAAACATTACTTGGTCAAGACTGTTTGCACAGTCCTGAGACAGAATCTCTTGCGCCCTCTCTGGTTGAACACGAAATGAGCAATATCAGTTCACTTCTTGCACGGGCAACTGTGCCAGCCCTCGTCGCCTTGACATGTTTATACATCGTCCGGCGCATCACACTGTATTCCAAGCTTAGGCGATTCTCAGGGCCGTGGTGGAGCAGCCTAACACATCTGCCTCATGGCAGAGCGATGGTGACGCCCAACTGCCATGAGTGGTACGCGGAATTGAGCGAGAAATACGGTACGATTCATTCTTATCTCCTAGCTAACTTTCGCGTTGTAGAAATCCCATCACTCTCTTTTGATTATGTTGGTCTAGAGTGTGACTAACAACAGCGCAGGCCCGATTGTACGCATAGCGCCAGGGTTGCTGATCACCTCATCCCCCGATGTTTGGACTCATGTGAACAAGCAACCCAGCTTCAAACGGTCCGACTGGTATTACCACGCTTGTCGCGTTGAATACCGTAGAGACAATGTGTTCACGCAGACAGACAACGAGAAGCATGACATTAGACGGAAACAGATGGCCCCTGGCGTACGTTCACTTCCTTTACTTCCTTACCTACTCGATGGTCCAAGTATTGGAGCTAACTTGGCAACACCCAAAGTACTCTGGCAGGGAGAATCTTGACCTCGAGCCAACAATTGATCAGCGTCTTGAAGAGCTGCTGCACCTGATCAGATCCAAGTACCTTTCAACCAATGCTGAAACTGTACCAATGGATCTGGCGAAAAAGGTCCAATACTTCACGCTCGATGTGATCAGCTCTGTCGGTCTAGGCAAGACATTCGGAATGGTGCGGGCCGATGACGATGTGGATGACTACCTGAAGTCGACCGAGGAAGGCCTGTCTGCCGTCGGCTTAACCGTTGCTTTGGGAGTCAACTGGATGGCGCAGGCCCCTGTCATCGGCAGGTTTCTTGCTCCTTCGCCAACGGATAACAATGGGTTTGGAAAGATGATCGCCGCCTGCTTTCGTTACGTCGACAGACGCACGTCAAAGGATACCGACGAGCGTTCAGACATGCTCGCCTCATTCATCCGTCACGGCTTAAGCGGTGACGAACTCCGATCCGAGGCACTCGAGCAAATCATTGCGGGGTCTGATACGACTGCGGCTGGAATTCGAGGTACCATTCTTCAGATCATGACAAATCCCCGGGTCTACGCCAAGCTCCAGAGCGAGATTGATATCGCTGTGAGCGATGGTACCGCCCCGCGAAAAGGCGAGGGTCTCATTGCATTGGCACAGGCGAGGAAGTTATCTTACTTGCAAGCCATCATTCGCGAGTCACTGAGGATGCGGCCCCCCGTGGTAAATATTTTCTCGCGAGACACTCCACCAAGCGGTGATACCGTTGAGGTTGATGGGGAGAATGTCTTCCTACCAGGCGGTGTCTGCATAGGATACTCTGCGTACGCTATGCATCGCAGTCGGGAAGTATATGGCAAGGACGCAAACGCCTTTCGGCCAGAGAGATGGTTTGAGCAAGATGCCGACAAGCTTGCACTCATGGTGCGGACCAACGACCTTGTGTTTGGACATGGCAAGTTCATGTGTTTAGGGAAGCCAGTGGCGCAGATGGAACTCTCCAAGGCCATCTTCGAGGTGCGTGCTGATATGATCATAACAATGGCTCTCAGTCTCTGGTGTTGTGCTGACTCGAGACTCATAACAGATATTCCGGAACTTCGATTTGGCACCGATTGACCCAGCTCGACCATGGAAAGCGCATAACTGCATGGGGTTGTTTGTGATTTCGGACATGTGGGTTCAGGTGACGGAGAGAAACGTCGAAGCCTAACACCTATTTGGTCAGGATACTTGAGAGCATCCTCTAAGATGGAAGTGAAACTCAGCAAGGAACCTAAGATATCCTTAAGATCGCAAGTAACATGCTATATTTCAAGAGGGTAATGTGTCCTGTTTTAAAAGTCCCAATGCATTGATTTCTAGCCTAGCCTGGCAAGCGTGCCATTGCGTTCGATTTCTCACACCAGTGCGCGTCCGACGAACCTAGGACGGAGCACATAGTGACCTGATATGCCAACCCGAAAACCCCAAGCACTTCTAGAAACGAACGCGACGAGCTCGCTTGCTGGGTGAGGCTGGAACGGGCCGCCCGCCAGGAGGTCCAGCAGCTGGTGCAGCGGCGGGAGGTGGACCGGGAGCGGCAGCAGCTGGCGGGGGAGCAGGTTTGCCCGCGGCCGGAGGGGGTGCAGGCTTTCCAGCAGCGGGGGCGGCAGCAGGAGGTGCGGCGGCCGGAGCAGCTGGGGGCGGAGCGGCGGCCGGAGGTGGGACCGGTTTTCCGGCTGCGGGAGCTGCAGGTGGGGCAGCAGCGGGAGGAGCCGCCGGAGGAGCGGCGGCCGGAGGAGCAGGCTTTCCAGCAGCCGGAGATGCGGCCGGAGGAGCGGGCTTTCCAGCAGCCGGAGCTGCGGCCGGAGGAGCAGGCTTTCCAGCAGCCGGAGCTGCGGCAGGGGGAGACGGGGCGGCGGCGGCAGGCTGAGCACCTTTGCCTTTGAGGACATTGGCGGCGGCTCCGAGAACCTGGGCCCCTTTTCCTTTAAGCACGCCAGCGGCTGTTCCTAGAACCGCGCTGATAGGGTCAGCGGCTTGAGAACCGGCCGGAGCTGCAGCACCAGCTGCTTGTCCGTTTTGTTTGCCAGTCAGAGTCCCCAAGACCGAACCGATGGGATCTGCCGCCGGCGCAGCAGCAGCTTGCCTAGCCCCAATTGTCGATGCTTTCCCCTTCCCCTTACCCGACGCCACCTTCGCCTTTGCTGGAGCTGCGGCGCCGGTTGCCTTCCCAGTGGCCTTTTTGCCCGTGAGACCACCAAGTAGCGCTGTCAAGGGGTCTGCAGCGGCATTCTGTTTGCCCTGGGTCTTTGCTGCCCCGGCAGCTGCACCGGTTGCGCAGTTTCTGTTATTCGAGTCAGTTTCTGAACTCCGTCGATCCTACTCATCGCGTCCTCACGATCCCCTCAACGTGGACGTTTGAGCTTACCCTGTAATACCACCAGCCTGAGCTCTCACACATTTGGCGTTAGCCTGTCCCTAAAACGAATCGGTAGAGTTAGCATTTTCCGTGAGTCGTGATCACACCATTGGTCAGACGGGTTTCGAGATCATACTGTGAGGGCGCAATCAAGGTCATCAAAGCAAACAGCCCCCTGTGCAGCGACATAGCCGGCACACAGGGCAGAAGCCACGATAGAGAAACCGCGCATTTCGTTATTCGATTGTGTGACACGAAATTCTCGTTTTCCAAAGGAACAAGAGAAAAATAGTAAAAGAGTGGAAACAGCCTTCTTCAATCCAGGAAGAAATGATCGGTTGCGAAGCTGGGGTCCTGAACACGGCTGGGTCGCACCAGGGACCTTTCATGGATTTATACACATGACTCCTGGGCTCAAGCTACTTCCTGATTAAATGCAAGCTGAACGAGCGGCCGATCATGAGCAGAACCTTAAATCTGGATGTGTGGCGTGTGAAGCAGCCCTCGGTGTGTAGGATTGTACGTCGCTGGTCACAGACGGTACTTTGGAATGCCTTCCAAACGTCTCGAGATTCGTTTGACCGAACATCATCCCGACATCCTAGTAGGAACCCTCATCCGTGCACGGTATCAAGTGTTGTAATGGCTGCCGCCAACAATAGACACAGCGTGAGAAGCATGTTGAGCCGGGGCTGTACAAACGCCGAGGAGAGTATGTGCCACTGGTCAAGGACTGCGCAAAGACAGCAGTTCGTCTGAAGTATTTGACAAATCCGCCCTGTCCTTGCGGCTCTTCAAACCATGTGTGCATCTCTTTGGCCTCTGCGTTCGAGTATCAAAACAAGCCCCTGCGTCGGAGGCTCGCCTCGCCGGGAGTGTCAGTGCTTGTCACACAATTTACACCATTTTCGACATTTGTCACATCTAGGGAATCATTCACCTTTGCTGAAATTTCTTCGTGAACTCTAGAGTTGCATCGACACAACTTTCAAACTAAGCGTTCCGTTGGTTATGCTTCCAAGTCATTGGAGTCTACTGTCTAACTCACATCTCGATCCATATAATGCCGCTTGGCAGTGGCTACATCTGTTATATGTAAATGAAAATTTGGGGCCTTTTGGAAAAAAAAAACCCCAATGCCAAGATCATCTCCAACATCATTGTACATATACATGCTCTTTGACTTAGTACGGGCAATTTAGGTCCTATCCCGGAAATCACGATCTGAGCAGCCCACGCAAGCAGCCACGAATCATCCTAGCATCGAAATTCAAGCAGCGAGACCCTAGGTAAAGCAATGACCGTCATCTGGCTCCGTTGACTCGGTCATGGTCTCATGTCCTAAATGTCCGGTTGGTTCATTCTATTTCTAAAAGCCAAACATGCCGCTATATTAGATGGTTATCAGTTCATCGTCATAGTTATTTGCTGGGATTCTGAGCCTAATAGATGAAGTCCATAGGGAGACACCAACGCGTCACAAAAGTCCAAGGAGCCGAATCAGCAAGTGTCCCGTCCCTTGTTTGTATCGTCTCCCTCTTTTCTGAGTGGCCTGAACCGGCCTCAGCTCTTCTTTTCTCAGAGCTCAAGCGCTGGAGGCTGAACCAAGCTTCCAGTCAAGCCATTTTTCAGAAGCTCGAAGCTCGATATGCTCATGGGGCATTTTGAATGTCAATACTTGTTCTTCCCGAATCGATTTCCACAAAAAAATGTCTGGTATCGCGGGTCCGCGCCGCAAAAAGAACAGCAATACTCATACAGTTGGCAGGGGGCTCGGGAAGACGGTCCTCGTCTTGATTGGGGTGTATGAAAAGCGGAAACGACGACCTGCGGAGCATCATGTAGGGGGGTATGAACGCAGTGCCTGTCTGATGAGACTGGCGCTGCTCTCGGCCATCGGATTCAAGGCACACACACTTCTCAGCGGGAACGATGAATCCGGCGTGAAAGTCTCAATAGATCCATCGCCGTTGATACAAGAGGCCATGATGACCTATTTGTAAACTTCTGGGGCCGGTGTCATATCTGTGGCGTTGATGTCCTGATCCAGAGACTTGAGAGCAAAAGCGAAAGTCCAACCCGTTATCGGTGTTATCTGCCAGGAACATTACATTATTCGGGTCCATTGACTGCGATAGAGAGAGCCCCAAGATAGACTGTCATTGGGGGAAAAGGACAGAACATCAGCCTGAGCGATTGGCTGGGATGAGGAAACGCTCTGAGCCAAAAACACTTGGGCGGATGATGCGGTCGCAAGCCCTCCCGTCCCTTGATTCGTTGTCTAGGGGTACACACAGTCGAGGCCTCTTTGTGCAATGTGTACAGTTGCATTTAGCTACGCTGCATTCTCGGGCACGGTTTTGGGCGGATCCGAGGTCGCGTTCGCGGCGACAGTATGACTGGTGTCTTTTCAGTGCGGTTTCTTTATTGGAAACAGGGTCTTGTCAGATCTTGGGCATTGCGTGTACACTAGGTATGCAAACGACGCGGGGCATGTCACAGCCTAAGCGCACCTTGGGTGAAGGGCCTGTAACACATTTCGCAGAGGGGGAAACCAGAAGCGGCGGCGCTCTGAGTGAGTGAGGTCGAAATCTAGGCTCATTTTGGAACGATTTGCCCCTTCTTGACGGACGTTGGAACAGCTATGCGATGGCTGATTGCAGATATTATCTCCAAGGTTCCAGTGAATTTTGGATAGGTCATTGTTAGGTGACAGCAGCAGTCAATTCAGGGGACGCAGAGTACGGGTACTCTGTACTCTGTACTCTGTACTCTGTACTCTGTACTCTGTACTCTGTACCAGAGCAGAAATGGCCCTTGTCGAACGTCGTCGCTGGCAAGTGGCTGAGCATTTGCGTGGTGAACTGACGCGCTGAGAGCCACGCCACTCGGCGGCTACAGAAGCTCTGCAGACTTTTGGCCATCGAGAAATTAGTGATGCAGGCGGTTTACTGAACAACTGCAGGGCCATATGATCCAACCGCGCGACTCCAGGCAACAAAACTTTTTTTTTTTTTTTTTTTTTTGGTGCTCACTGGCTTTGTGGCATGAACAAGCGATCCTGGTAACGAGACAGCCGACACACAATTCCAGGTGTGGTCTCGAGAACACCCGGCCGGGGCCGTTCACCCCCCCTCCCAAAGATCAGATGGAGCCTCTGGGGGACGACGAGACTTTGAGGCTTGAGCCAAAGAGAGGGTCGTGTTCGACAGTGACGCTTGCCACCTGTTGTCGTGGCGCGCTCGGAGCACCTGGCGGCGGGCGGATGATGGTCAGCTTGTTAGGGACCACGACAACGACCACGGCCCAGACGGCGGGCGGAGATTATGCCGTGCGGCCAGAAAGGTGTCGCGGGTGCATGGCAACCCAATGGAGAGGAAGGGAGAGCCCGATGATGGTGTGGCAGGATCGGCGGCTGCAGTTTGTTTGATGGTGTTGACGAGAGTGCAGATTGCCAGGGACATCTTTTGGGGGCCCAATGAAACGGAGTGGTTATTGGCGCCAAAGGCGGGCGATTGCGGTGGTTTTGCGAGTGAGGGCGAGAGCAAATCTGAGAGAAAGCCGAAACAGCCGACAGCCACTTGGTGATTGAGAGGTGGGTGGGTGACCCCTTGATTATACAGTATAATACAGAGTACTGGGGTACTTGGGTCACAGACTCTGGGTTCAACCGGCTCATGAGGAGAATTCGGGAGCGATTCTGCCGGCCCCGCGACTGCTCGCCGCCCACGACAGTGACAATCCATCGTGACGAAGGCCGACGGCTAACGGCCCTTTAGCCAAGCTGACGGTGTTGCAACACACGGCGTCAGGAACAGGGTGTCGGGTGCTGGGTAGCAATACAGGAACAGAAGATTGGGGGGGGGCCCGGCGCCGATTCAGAAAGTGAAGCTGTACGACCTCATCGTGCGTGCCTCATGCAGCGGTGGGGAGCGGCCGACCAACGGACCAACGGCGGAAGAGCCGTTGACGACTGACTTNCCCCCCCCCCCCCCCCTCTTTCGAGTGTGGCCCTTCTGCTTAAGCGATCCTTGACCGGCTGATGGATTGATGTCGGGCGGGATGCGGTGAGGAGGGCTGGAAAAGGGGGACGAATGGTCGGAATGGCGGGAAGAAGCCGGAGCCCATCGAGGGCAAGGACATGGTCTGTCACTGAGGTGAGCCGCGAGGGAGGAGGTGAGCGAGTGGTGAGAAACAAGGTGGTGAGAGAGGCCAGACCCAGCTGAAGCTTGTGGTGTGAGAGGTCGACCAGTCCCAATCTACACTATCCGTAATCTGATTTGCTTGTCGAGGCCAAGAATATATTCCCGTTCCGTTCCGTTTGGCCAGTGTTGCGTCCACATTCGTCTTCACCCCCCTTCTGAAGTGGCCAGCCAGCTGCAACGAGGCCCGAAACTGTAAAAGGGGGCGCACTCAGAGGCTTTCCCGGGCCCAATCGCCGGGATGCCGCCCTGTCTTGAACGGTCTGGGCTGGTCTTGTCGCCCCTCCAGGAGGAGGGCGTGGCTCCTCCAGGAAAGAGATGGGAGGGTTGTCGAGCTTCAATGTGTGTTACTCTGTCCCAGGCTTTGCTTCGCTTTTCCCCATGAGCAGCTGTGGCTGGCGTCGGCCCGGGCGTTTGACCTGTGTCTCTCCCACTGGATCAATTCCAACTTCATCTTCCAAGCTGCACGCCGCGGGACGAGGTGTAGTTGACGGGTGTATTTCAGCGTCGATCTGCCCCCCTAGGACTATTTTGCCCTCTTCTTCCACGCTCCCCTTGCTCTCATCTCGCCCAACAGAGCCAGACACGGTGACTTGGCTCTCCAACATCACGCAGCTCAGCTGTACCGCGCAAGAGGATCGAGCTACTCACGACTGTCTCTCTCTCTCTCTCTCTGTCTCTCTCTCTCTCTCTCTCTCTCTCTCTCTTCTCCATCTAGCTTGTCGCCAAGCTGGCTTTCTTTACTTTGGTCTTTACCACAGGCGCCTTGAAGTCGGGGATTTCCCAACCTCCGAACCCCCACTTCTTCACCTTCACATCCGGCTCACGTCCGTCACGCGTCGTCCACTTTAGCAACGTTTAAAGCTCCCCTCCCCTCCCCTCCCCTCCAGCCCTCAGTGTCACAGCTCCTCCGCGGGGGAGGTCTTGTCTTGATCCGTTTCGAGGCTTTGTGGGGCCTGATTTGCAAACCCGTCCTCGGTCTCCTCCGCCCTAGGCTCCGTTGGCCGTGGCGCCCTGTCATCCAAGTCAATCGATACCCACATCGGCTTGAGGTGTTTGCGTTTTAGGGGCCGCCCCCTTTCCCTCACCGCATCGTCAACGGCGCGGGACCTTGCGCCCTGGGCCGCTGGGCGTGTCCCCTTCAAGTGGCTCCCTCGACCAGCGAACAAGACGGGATTTTGGCGGTGGATCGGGCTCCCTCNTTCTTCCAAAAAAAAAAAAAAAAAAAAAAAAAAAAAAGGAATAGAGAGAGGCAGCGTCCAAGGACCAATAGCCACATCTCTCCCCATATTGCACGACTACTTAGGAGTACATTTACAAATACTGCCCGGAGCCCTGTCGTCACTTAAAAGGCGGGAGAAGCTTCAAAAACCGACTTGGAGAGCCTGCAGCAAACACCCCGCCAGGTCACCGCCTGTGTGTGTCTCTCACACATCTCAGCTTTCATCTCCGACACGCACACACACACTTCTCTCTCTTCCTCCCTCTCTCTCTCTCTCTCTCTCTCTCTCTCTCTCTCTCTCTCTCTCTCCCTCAGACTTAATAACCACGCCTCCAAACTCTTCTTACTTGCTCGGTGACAAACACCGGGCAGGTGGCTACAAATCATCATGGCCCTTACGCAGACCGTCACCATCATTAATAACTCAGGCAAGATCATAAGTACCGTAAGTCTCCTTCTCGGGCTCACACCCGCTGCATTCTGCTTGCTCTCCACCGCCAGCCACTCTTTCAAACTCGCATGTCTTTTTTGCGATACGGCCCTCGAATTCGAACACCCTCTCCTCACTCTCAAGAGATAAAGCAGCACAGACACTGTTTACAACTCGGACGAAGGAAATGGCATCCATCCAATAGCTGACGTATCACGTTCTCTTTTCGTTCTGGCTTTTTTAGGGCAAACAACTAGCCGGTATCTTCAAGGAAGCCAAAGCATCCTACCAAGAGAAGAAGGCCGCCATCAAGGCCGACCGCGAGGTCCTCAAGCGTGCGCAGACCTTCGACACCTCTCGCGATCTCCCGCCCGAAGCCTTTGACCGCCGCTACTCGCACGACGATGGCCGTTCCGTAGCCAGCTCCCGCAGGAGTCACCGCTCCGGACGGTCCCGGTCGAGCCACCGATACCACGGCCACGACGTTGAGCACTACCCTCGCCGGGCACTGACCGAGGACAACCTCAAGACGCACTCGGAAGTCTCGAGCGTCACGCCGTCGAGGGCGCCGCCCCCCTCCGCGTACCGCGTCCCCTATGCCGAGACGGCGCCGCGCGACATGGCCATGAGCCGCCCGACGCTGCATCACTACACGACGGCACCGACCGGCAGCGAGAGCATCGCGGACTCGGCGACGATCCGCGGCTCCATGGTCCCGCGCACCATGTCTCTGCCCGTGCTGGCCAACAAGGGCCGCAAGGAGAAGGAGATCGACATGGACCTCGCGTACGGCAACATCCCGCCCGACCTGCAGGACCGCACCGACCTGGACCCCATGACCAAGGAGAGGGAGGCAAAGACGCTCGTCGCCAGGGTCGAGGGCCTCCTCGACGAGGCCAAGTGCATGCACCACTCGGCCACGGCGACCATTGCCCACCTGCAGGGGAACCCGGACGCCGCCGCCGCCGTGGCGCTGACGCTCGCCGAGCTGTCGACGCTGCTGAAGCAAATGTCGCCGGCCTTCCTGTCCGTCATCAAGGGGGGCTCGCCCGCCGTCTTCGCGCTGCTCGCGTCGCCGCAGTTCCTCATCGCCGCGGGCGCCAGCATCGGCATCACGGTGGTCATGTTCGGCGGGTGGAAGATTGTGAAGCAGATCAAGGACGCGCAGGCCCAGAGGCAGGCGGCCATGGCCAACGCCGTCGCGCTCGAGGCCCAGCCCGCCCCGCAGGCGATCGAGTACAACGACTACTACCGACCGCCGGAGCAGCAGCAGTACGGCGACGACGGCTATGGCCAGCCGCGGGAGGGCAGCGTTGCGTACGACGAGGCGTACGTGCTCGACCCGCGGCTCGACGAGGAGCTCAGCTCGATCGAGAGCTGGCGGCGTGGCATCGCGCCGTTTGGCGAGGACGAGAGCGCCGACACGGAGCTCATCAGCCCCGAGGCGGCGCGTTCGATACGCGGCGACCCGGACACGCGCACGGAGCGGAGTTTCCGCACGCAGCGCAGCTCCCGGTCGCACCGCAGCTCGAGGACGGAGAGGACGGAGAGGACAGAGAGGACAGAGAGGACGGAAAAGTCGCACCACTCGTCGCGGTCGCACCGCAGCAGTAGCGGGCGCGAGTCCCAGGCGCCCGAACGCATGAGCGGCGTGGCGGGGTCCGAGAGGGAGAGGGACGCCGAGAGCGTCGCCAGCAGCCACCGCAGCCACCGCAGCTCCCGGTCGAAGCGCAGCGAGCGGGCGCCCACGCTGGCCATCGAGGACGGCAGCCGGCAAAGGGAGGAGAACGAGGTCGTCGAGGCGGTGCTGCGGCCCAAGAAGAACAACATGCTCAAGAACTTGTTCAAGAAGAAGGAGAAGGAACACCGGGACCGGGAGGAGAGGGCCTCTGCCCTGGTGTTTTGAGAGACGCGACCACGAAGAACGGGAAAGGCGACAGACGACAGACGAGAGACGAGAGACGACAGACAAGGACAAGGATCTACGAAGAATGGGAAACATACGATGCATATGGCTCGGGGCAGTTGGTTGCTCCCCCCAGCCTGGAACGGAGTTGGGTTTGTAAAGGGACGGATGGACATGGTACTACGGGCTGATTAGCTTTCTTTTTTTCTTTTTTCTTTCTCTTTTTTTCTTCTTCTTTTTTTTGCATCATCATCATCATCATTATCATCTTACTACTACTATTAGGGAGAAGGACGTACTTATGAGCTGCTCTTACATGAAATCTGAGCGATCGATAGTAAATAATCGACGACAATGATAGACATTATCTCAAGCACACCTACAGATGTACCACCACTTTCTCTCNCTCTCTCTCTCTCTCTCTCTCTCTCTCTCTCTCTCTCTCTCTCTCTCTCTCTCTCTCTCTCTCTCTCTCTTGACTCTCGCTTTCTCTACCAAACCATTGTTGACGGGTCAGACGACAGCCACAACGGCAACTGCCGTTAGAGCACCCTGGGGTTTGGCCGACACAACAACTCAGCGCCTGGCCAGCCACACAAACAAATCGATGATTGGCTCGGATGCAGGGCGGCGGCGGTGCTGTAATAAGCTAATCAAGCTGGCTGGATTGGTCGGACTATGGACCAACCAAGAGCCGTAGGGCTGAATCGGAGATGGGGGGGGGTTGGGAGAAGGAGTTCACTATCAGACCATGGACACACCAAGTCCAGATGTCGTCAGCTGAACGCGGCAGCGCAAACCTAGAGGCGGTAACGGACAAGTCGCAAAGGGTTTAGGGAGAGGCCGAGAGACGGGGTACACGAGTCGAGGAGGCACAAAGGACGCATGTCAGCTTTTTTGCTTCCCAAGGTTCCCTCTCGCCATCCCCAAGCCCTCGGGGTTTCGCCAGTGCGGTATACCGCCCACCGGCCCTGCAGCCACAATGCGCACATTCGCCAGGTTTTGACGTTCTGCTTCTGCCGGTTGACATGGCACAGTCGTCCGCTTGCTTGGGAGATGAACTGGGCCCTAGCCATCAAAGCTGAAGGCGGACGAAAGGGTCATCCCCCTTCTTTTCTCCTCAAGCGCTACCACTTCCGTCTCTCGCGTCTCTTAAGATTAAGACATTCCCCAGAACCACCGCGTCGGGACTCGGCTAGGCGCAAGGACGCCCAACCTTGTTTTTACTCGGTCCCGCTTGTTCTATTCAGGGAGCAAGCAACCTGAGCAAAACTCGTCGTCGCTTGATGGCCGTCAATTTTCGGTCCCCATCAGGAATCATGATTCAAAGGAGGCTCAGTGCTGTCGAAGTGTGTGTCAGAGAGGCTCGAACTGAGAGGGCGAATTGGGAACACAGCCCCCAAGTCGAATTCTCCTTTCCGTCATCTCACCTCATCATCAACCCTGCATTGCATATGTGATACCAAGACTTACGTATCCTCTCTTGGCCCCGCAAGGCTAGGCGGCCACGAGAGAAGAGAAGGGAAAATAAAGCACATCCTCGACACACCGGCCGGCCAGGCCCAGGAAAGGAATCCCAACCCCGGTTACTCCAAGGGTTCTAGGAAGGATTCGCCGGCGGGCCACACGACCAACCAGTGCCACCGCTCCCACCAAAAAAAGAAATTCAAAAGTCATTGAAGAATCATTGCGACCACCGACTGATTGGGCTACTTGCTAGCAGGATGAGCAAAGGCAGCAGCACAACGACCATGTCCAGAGTCCAGAGATGACGGGTCCTCGACCCCATCCGTCGTGGGAGAGGGAAAAGCCCCGGAAAAGCCAACAAGGCTCCCTGCTTTCTCTCTCTCACGCACACACAATCTCACTTCTTCTCTCCCTCCTCCTCTCTCTCTCTCTCTCTTTTCTACTGCCTTGCCCCCCCACCTCAAGGCATATCCCGGCCGCCACATGCAGCCATCGCCAATCACGCACAGCTGCAACCCCCAAACGGTGGCCGGCGACGCCATTACCTCCAGCTGAGCCAACTCGGCTGCAGTAGCCCAGCCCCGAAGGGATGGGAGCTAGCAGCTCCCGTGCGCAGGGAAAAGAGGTGGACAGGGCAGAGGAGGTCGAAGGACCCGTCTGACTCTGGCATCACAGACAGGTAGGACGGACGGTCCGGACAAGGAGGGCGGGCGGGAGAGAGCCACAAGTCATGTCATCCACCGGCCGCCCGTAAGTTGTTGTTCGTAGTAACTTGTTGGTATTAGTCGCTTTTGGTCCCCCTCCGAAGCATTACGAGAGTGACAACACGCGTGCTGAGCCGTATTATTAGTTTGACTTCTTCCCTCCCACCCTTTCCTCTTTTTCTTTCCTCCTCCCCTTCTCCTCCTCCTCCTCCTCCTCCGGTGATTGTTGTTTGCATTAAAGCCTGCCTCTCTTCAGTATATCTGTTTTCTTCTTTGACATGCCCCAAGTAGGTAATCCTGGACCGGACCAGCATCGCATCACACCGGCTGTATCTCGTTCGTAGACACTACGCCACACCGAGCTTCCGCACTCTGCAAATCACAAACCCCTGCCCAACTAATCACCAGTTAATTGCCTCCGACGTTTCGCCCGTCACTTGTACTTGCGCTGTCGGCGCGATCCCCCGGTCTGTTCCAGGAACACCCGATTGACGCTGCCGCCCAACCACATCTCCAACAAACCAATACCTCCGGGTCTCCTTCCACTCATATACTGGTGGTCCCAACATCATGGACGGCCACGGCCAAGGTCTCGGCTTGCGGGACAATGATGCCCAGAACCCGAACCAGTTTCAGATGACCTCGTCGGCAGAATGGCAGCCTGCCCATTCCTTCGCCCGGAAACCAGTCACCGCGACCCAGCCGGCGACGGCACCGACGACGCCGGCACCGATCGGCGGCGGCGGCGGCGGTGGTGGCGGCCAGCAATACGGGAGAAGCCCGCCAGCACAGTTCGCAACATCGCCACAACCCATCTTCTCAGAACGAGTCGCCGCTGCCGCGCGCGCGGCCGCCTACTTCCCGGCCCCTTCCGCCGATCACGGCTACGATGGCATCTCATCACACCCGCGACCCCGGCCGGCGCCGCTGCAGATGCACCCGGTCGACTACTCGATGTACTCGCCCTCGTACTCGGGCCTCAGCACGCCCTACACCGGCGGCCTCTCGACGGGTGGTCTCTCGACGGGAGGCATCGCGTCCGGCAACCATAAGCAAATGTACGTCCGCGTCGACTCGCAGTCCTCGACGGCCGGCCTCCTCTCGCCGCCGTTGCAGGGCGGCGGTGATGGCCACC
>NWBT01000037.1:725226-743938 GCA_003386485.1 Colletotrichum lentis | reverse complement strand
GTCGCCGGTCGGTTGCCTGCGCGCTTCGAGGAGACCGTCAATCAGGATTCCTCATCGTCGCCATTCCACACGCCCAGAACGGCACCGTGAATTGTTCCCCTTGTCTTGCCCGTGGTCGGCCAAACACTCCAGACCTTGTCAAAACCAGCCCCTCGGTCCGCTGTCCCCCCTGCCGACTCGGCTGGGTACGAATCAGAATAGGTAGGTGGTACCTTATGTAGCTCCGGAACCCTCGATGAACACCGCTGATTGGTTCCATTACCATTCTTGCCTAACAACTCACGCTTCACGCGTTAAATGGCTGGTCAACTAGCGAGCTTTCGCTTGGCTTCTTCTATGCCGTCGGTGTAAGCTGTAACATCCCCCGCTGATCTCAGACACGGTACACCCAAGGGAGGGATCGCGTCTAATACCTCAAGCTGTCTTGCCCCATGAACCACGAACGCGTTACCTACCCGTGTGCCCGTGTCTTGCTCGCCTCCGTCGTCTCTCTCGCCCAACACCGCGCGCCGCCCGTGCCGCGCCACTTTACTTTCGAGGAAATGCCCGTGTCCCCTGCGACCCCGTCCCATCGGCCCCACTCCTAGTCATATTCACTCATCGCCGGGAACCAACGACGGGCAAGACACCTTCTGCTTACCCACTTTGGTGTCAAGCCGTAGGGGGAGATATGGCCGGTAGTGTGCGCTACCAGAGTCGTAATCAGGGTTCGCAAACAGTCCGCACAAATGCGCTGCGAGGCATGGGACGACACGACCTAGGGAGCGGGGGCGACGCCCGAGGCCTCTTGTCGTCCAGGGCAGGCAGAGGCAGGCAGAGGCAGCATAGAGTTGCGTCTTGCATCGCCTCATCCGTATGTGGCCGTTTTCCCACTCTTTTGAAGGCCATGCTGGGTGGTCTCGAGAGACCCCTTCCAGTATCAATGGCAAGGTGAGAATGGCTGACTTTGCCGTCGCGGTAATTCGTTCATTCCTCGGCCATGCGATGCCTCACATGGACTTGCACTTCCCAACCCAGATAACTCAGAGCTCTCTCTCTCTCTCTCATTTGCCCGCTGTGTCCAGTCCAGCTGTAAGCGCTTCGCTTCACTTTCGCAGCTGAACAACCCGGGCCAGGGACATCAATCTGCCTTGCTTCCGACCCGGTCCGTTTCCTTGTCTCGGGTCTCTCATCATCAAGGATTCGTAAGCAGAACCTTCTCTCTTTCTCCTCTCTCTCTCTCTCTCCCTCTCTCTCGTTTCTCCCCGCTCGCGCCGCCCCCTCCATCACCAGGGGACCTGTTTGCCGATGTCCGCACCCATCAATCCGGCCTAGTGCACTCTCTCCATCCCCCAGGGCTAGGCCTAGACCACGCCGAGAGATCCAAGGAATGTGATAGGTGAAAAGCTGCAACCACTCTGCCGGGATATGGAATGGGAAAGAAAAGAAAAATCATTTACACGGAGTCCGGAGTTGCGCAGCGTGTGCGCTGGAAATCGGACCTCGGCGACGACCCCGCCCAGCAAATGGTCGGTCCGAGTCACACCCACTCTCCGGGTCGGGTTGCCTCTTCAAGACTTGCTAGCCATCTGACATGACTCTGCCCTCATACTGTTGTCGTCATAGGAACATATTGAGACAAATGTCTATAATCTAGCTCACATAGAGTGTCGTCTATAGCCGACCATCATAACGCATAATCATCGTCATTCGCAGAGTTGAATCTGTCGATCTCTAGCACGGTTTCGAGTATTATCATAACATGCCGCTGTCGTTGCCGCTATCGCTTGCCTGCTCGCATGCTAAGTTTCCCCTAATCCAACTCCCGCTTTGGGGCATTTTGTTCTTCAAATAGCCTGTAAATGCATGAAACAAAATGACGTTTGTACGACCTTGAAGGATCAATGCATAACCACACAAACACACAAGCACACAAGCCCACCACCAGCTCAAGAGATGTAAACCGGCAAACGGCTACCCAGAAGCTCGCTCTTGGTCGACACCTGCACGTCCTTCTTGTGGAAGTCGTGTAGCATGAGCCAGCAGATCATCCGGAAGACGAGTGTGCACCAGATATCCTCGTGGCTGACGTGCTCCTCGCCCAACATGAACAGCGCCACCGGCTCGTCGTCGTCATCCATCGTCTCGGCCGTCCGCGTGCTGAAGTTGGTCTGCTGCCTCTTCTTCAAGCCGCCGAACCCCACCATTTCTCGTCGATCGGCCGACTCTTGCGACTCCTCAATCACCTTCCTCCGCACCACGCGAAAATATATCTCCATGAGCTTTTCTTGCTTGAGCTCTGGGGCTGCGGCGTCAATCTCCTCGAATTGACGTTGTTTCTTCGGATCGGCGCCTAGAGACACGTTGCTGCCCGGAGTCTTCTGCGTTGCCTTTTCCGGTTTCTCGTTGAGGCCAGCAAGCACCTCCTGGATGTGACTTCGCAGGACGTCCTGCACCATCTCACGCCGTGCGCTCTCAACTGCAACCTCGTTATGGCCTTCTGTCACGTTGGTGTTCTTCCGGGTCAATGTCGAGTAGGCCCGGGGTGGCGCAGTGGGCCGGTTGTCCTTGGCCCGCGCCGTGAGAATCTCGTCCATGTCGCCCAGGGCTGCATGCAATGCATCCATGAGTGGCAAGCTCAGCCAGTCACTTTGGTTAGAGGTCGTGATGATGCCTTGGATGTTTTTGGTGTGCTTCCGGATAGCTCTGCCAACAATTCTAGGGGACAATTGACCCCGTCTGAGCGTTTCCATCTGTTTAGCGAATGCATGCAGCAGCCGCGGCAACGAAAAGTTCTTCGTATCCCATCGGTGGTGAGTCGGGTTGGGAAGCAAACGAAATGCGCTCCTCTCGATGTGAAGCGTCCGTCCCAACATGCCTATGATCTCAAATGGGACTACATCCAATCGGTTAGACAGTGAAACTCGTATCGCGTTCCACGTCACAAAGGCTTACTGGGAAATAGGTGAGACACTTGGGCTGTCGAAGACTCGGAGAAGTAGTTGACCGTGTTTGTATTGCATCCAATCAAGACCAGCGTCTCGGCGACTTCGTGTCGACTGGCAAAGTTCAAAATGGAGAGGTCTTTAGGCTCGTCGTTTGATAATTTGAGACGTCGGCTGTCCGAGTTTGACTTGTAAATAGTAGGCACGAAGCCGAAGCACAGTTCCTTGGTCTCGTCGACGGGTATGACGCGATTGCTCTCAAAACGACTGTGGCCATAGACTTGAAAGGTGAACATGATGCCAAGGTCGCTGACTTTCTCCCCTGTTACGGTGTAGCCGTTGCCTTCGGCGCGGTATCTGTCGGTGGTCCTGTTGAATTCAATCCAGTAAACGCCGAGCATGGCCATCATCTCGACGACATGACACCAGGTCGTGGTGGCATACGGCTTCTTGACGTTTGCCGGCATGGTGTCCCAGCTTCTGAGCTTCTTCTGGATGGCAACCGTCAACGTGTACTTGTCACTGACACCTTGGAGCACCTGATCCATTTCCTTTTGGGCCACGATCTGGGTCGATCCCTTGGAACCCTTCGGGGGGCTATGGTTCACAGTTTCATGATACTGCCTCTTCTGCCATTCCCTTGAGTCCTTTTCCATTTGCTGCAGGGCGGATAGAAGCGTAACCCAGGAAGCGCGCTCGTTGTCGGCCGTGTGGACGGATTGCTTAGCCAGTTCTTTTTCGGAGACATCATGGATGTTTTTTGGAGTCAGACCCGAGGGTTCGGAACGACTTTCCAGCAAGCTCTTTTCCGAGCCGTCAATGAAGATGATGGGCTGGCCTTTGACGGGACCCTTTGTGTTCTTTGGCGGGCATAGAAATATGACGGGGGTTTCAAATTGGACCTCGAAGCGGAACTCGGTAAACTTGAGGATGCGCTTCTTGGACTCTGACCACTTGCCTATGACTTTGCTGCCACAACTGGAGTAACCCGCGGCGGAAGCGTAGTATTGCTGAGCAACCTGGAGGAGAGCGGCAACGAGGGCGACAATTGATATGACCAGAGCGGCAATGGCCACGAGCAGCTCCTTGCTATCATCGTCGTTGATGTTCTCGTTGATGGCAGCGAGCGTCTTGTTGAACTGTTCCGGGTCCATGCCGTCCATGCCCGCAGAGAGCGTTCAGGTGCTGTTTTCGAGGAGTCGGTCTACCGTTGTTTACCGTTGTTTGCCGTGGCTCGTTGTTGGCGTCGGGATTGGCTGGTATGTGGGCGGTCTGACACGTTCGTTCGCTGAGGGTCAGACGAATGTGTGTGATTATTTGGAAGAACAGAGGACAACGATGAGACGGCAGGCGGACACGGTCAAAATTGGAGAAGCCATCAAGGGAGATGATATATTCGTAGCCTAGCCAGCTTCCTGCCAGATCGGCCGTCGGATGGAGAGCGAGGAGCAGAGACGCAGAAGACAACGGTCTGACCTGACGTTTGATGGAAAGCGAGGAGAGGGGGGGGGGGGGGGGGGNAAAAGGATACCGGATACCCATAAGGAGACGCAGACGAGGCTGTACGATGAGCTAGCGTGCGATAGTGGCACAGCTGCCGCCGCTGTCAGCACCATCCATCCCACTTGGTGAGGCGCTCGCTAAAGGGAATAACTGCTGAAGTAGACGCTGCTCTGGCGGCTGACTTGCTTGCCCCAGGGACCAACCAACCAACCCCCTGCATCCGCATGGCTCACCCCATGTCTTGCCCTTACCGGCTCGTCAGTCGCCAAGTCATGGGTACTGGTACGGGGGGCTCTAAACTGCTGTGCAACAGATAGCTGGATATCGTCGGCGGCGAAAGGTCCCACCAATGCGGCCGACGTTGGCGCGGGGCGGGCGTCGATGGCGATGCAGTCGTGATGCAGGTATGCGAGGCGAGGCGAGGCAAGTTGACGTGGAAGAGTGAGTCTGGCATCCTCTCCATTTTCGGGGCAGTGCTCGAGGCAGACAGAGAGAGAGAGGTGGAACTAGGGGCGGGCCGTCGTTCGAACCGGAAGGCGCAAAGGCGCGGACACGGCATGACGATTTGCCAGTACTTGCGTCTGTTCTCCCACGTTTCCCCAGCACCGCCGACCCAGAATGTTGTGCTTCCCATCCGATCTCAATCGCGTTCGTTGCCCTTCTGTTTTTGTCGCCTTTTAGTAGAGGTACGCATACAGGACGCAACAGGTGTTCCGCTACTAATAGTCCCTAGGTAGCGGCACGAAAAAGCAAAATCCTTCAGGTATCTACCTAGGTACGTACCTCCGTTAGTGCCCTCCGAAAGTACGGATATACCTATGGAAAGGTGCCTACCGATAGCCAAAATTGATAGGTAGGTGTACCTACGGAGTACCTTTTGAGCCTTGCATAGGTATCCTCGACCAATCCTGTCACCTCCGCCAACGTCGAACAACGACCTCATGGAACCAGATGTACAGCTGAACGCCGGCTTTTCAAGTTGGACTGGACAAGCCTCCGGAGAGTAGTCTACAGTAACAGATTCATCGAGTCGTATTTGTAACTACCCCAGAGCGCCATCTCCCAAGACTGCGCTACGTCGTCCATTCATAAATTTGACACCGTCGCGTCCATGACGCAATCATGCCAGGTGCTCATCGAACCACGAGACAGCCTGGAGGAAGGCGTTCTCCTTGGCGTACTTCTGAATCTTCTTGCTTAGGTCGCAGCGCACGGCGAAGCCGTGCTCGACGCCCGAATAGAGGTTGATCTGGTAAGGCTGGCCTGTCTTCTGCAGGATCTCCTCCGACTTGTGGCGCTTCTCAACGGGGAACATGCTGTCCGTCTCGGCGGCGGCGATGGAGAGAGGGCCGGTGATGCCCGCGAGCTCGTCTTCCTCAACAAAGCTGGGGTGCGCGATGTAGCCAGCCTTGACGCCGTCCTGGAAGTGGCGCACAAGGTACTTTGCACCAAAGCAGTAGCCGACGGCGCCGATGTTGGCGAGCCCGAGGTCGTTTTGCATGTACTTGATGGCGTCGATGACGATGGGGTCAACCGACTCCTGCGTGTGCGGGTTCTTGCCGTCGCTGCCCTTGGTAATCCATTCGAGGATGTTAAACCCGGCGGGCATCGGCTGCGGAATCTGGTCGCCGCCGAAGAGGTCTACGATCAGCGTCGTGTAGCCATTGGCGGCAAACTGGTCGGCCACTAGCTGCGAGTTGGGCCAGATGCCGAAGACGTCGCTGATGAAGAGAATACCAGCGTTCTTGTGCGCCTTGTCGGCGGGCGCCTCGGCGAGGTATCCCTCATATTTGCCCGCGACGCTGATCTTCTTGCCCTGGGGGGTACCCCTGTGTTGGAGGAGATACGCGTTAGCATTGCTGATCGTCGAGACGGTAGGAAGCCACAGAGGTATGAAATGTGATGGAGATGATATCAGGGAGCTTCGCGCTTAGGTACCAAGCTTTCCGAAGTGGGGGGAGGGGTCAGATCGTGTGGTGGGGTAGGTGTTCTGGGTCTTACTCATGCTTGACGCCGACGGTGCAGCACTGTCCAGGAGGGTTGGAAGCCATATTGTGTGTGTGTTTGTGTGTGTGAGTGTGAGTGTGAGTGTGTGTGTGTGTGTGTGTGTGTGTGTGTGGTTTGATGTATACAAGAACTTAGAGGGGATTCAGGAATGTTATATAGATAGGCAGACAAGATAACTAAGGACTTGAGGTGGGACAGAACAGAGGGTTCGAGACGAGACGGGGGCTGAGGAGCTTATAGAGTCCGAAGATGAAAGAGACTTCTTGGAGGGGCGTCATGGATGAGAAAGGGGCCCACGGCGGCCCACGCGTTGAGTGAGCGCCGGGGCCGAGGCGTTGTTGACGTGAGGTATGACCAAGCGGATAGAGATTTCCAATGGGCGAACTGGAGCCCTCTTCCTGGATCTTGGCAGGGGGAGTTGGATGGCACTTTGGGCGGCCCGAAATCTATTCCCAGTCTCCTTGATACCATGCCATGAATTGGCTGAGTTGAATGAGACTTCGGCTGGGCTGGTGAGATGATGTCCACTTACCTGGAAGTAATCGTAAGCCTGCCTGTAGAGTTGGAACTTGATCGGACACTAGACCTGCTCGTGATGGGCCGCTCGGGACCCTCGCGCATTCGGACACTAGGTATCACCTCAGGTATCCGTAGAATGTCAATGCTCTATACCCCATTCTGCCGAGCTTCCACGCCTTTTATTTCTTCAGCAGAAGCCGAGGGCCTCGCGTTGTGCGGTGATCACAGCTTGTGGCAAGTTATGGGTGTTCCAAAACGGACATGTTCACTTCGCGCCAGGGCTAAGGCCTGAGAAGGCTCCTGACTCAGTCGCTGTGATGCCAGGAAGTTATAAAAAAACCGAAAATGCTTATTCGTCGTTCGTCTACCTGTAGGTTGGCCGGTGCGTCGTTTCTGCAACGCCCCTCGGCGTTAAGAAAGGTGGGTGGATGGGTCAATGTGCCAGCGATTCCACATTAGTGTGGAGGATTACCTCATCGACCGGTCTCGGTGAGGCAAATCGCGAGGAGGACCAAAATGCATCCGTGTGCCGGAGATAGGGCCTGGCTGGGTCTCGAGGAGAATTGGTCTTTTCCCCGGCTGCTTAGTCAGTCTAAACCGTGCTCACTACCTACCTACTCTGTAGACTCTTCACTTCTGCAATCTGTCCAATAGTGTCCCGGTGTGTGTCTCTGGATCGCTGTGTCTCAGTGCCCCGTGCCACGAGGGCGGCAGTCATCGCACGGTTCAGCCCTGCACGTCACTTGTCACCTCCGAGACCCATTCTGCCGTTCAGGGCGTCTCCACAGCAGCTCACCCCGCCCCAGCATGCCCCCCCCCTTCTGGCATTGCAGCTTTTTACTGGCCTTACTGGCTCACTGGCTCACTGCTCAGTGCTCACTAGCACACTAGGAACTGCGCTGTGCCGCTAGGTGCCCCCCGTCCGGCCACCAATTCAAATCGTTCCTGGAGATCGACGACTCGGCACGCCGTACGCCTCCGGCAGCACCACTTCTCCCACGCGACCTGAAGAACTGCAGACTGCAAGCCTGGTAGCTTGAACCACTCGACACGACAATTCGCATCTTCGCGCCGCCGCCCCCCGCCCCCGCCCTTCGCCAAATTGCTCCTTCCGTCCTGTCGACGACGACGTCCACAGAGCCGCTTGAGCTTATGCGAATGGCGCCGACATCTTTGCTTCAACAAAGACAGTCAAGGGCTTGGGAATGGCAGAGAGCCAACACAGCGACGATCGAGGGGCCGGCGACAACAATGGAGCTTTTGGAAACCAGGCCGCCGTGCCTCATGAACCGGTCGAGGCCTTCCCGCCCATGCCTACATTCATTCTCGAGGGCAGCGCCGCCTATGACCACGATGGTGGACCGCCAAGTCAAGACACCAAGACCAACATAAAGGTCTCGCACATTCCCCTCCCTCCGCTGCCTAGCGCCTCCGCGAGCGCGCCCCCTACTTCTACTCTCCCTACTATACCCGGCGGCCACTCCGACGAGGACCAATCCTCCGATGTCTCTTCGACACATAGCAAGCCTGAAAAGCAGGAATCGTCCATCTCGTCTTCCATATCCGAGCCTGCGACCGCCGCCGAGAAGCACGAGGCCGGGAGCAGAGAGGGCGTGGCCCCCAAGACCAGGGTTAGGGCCGGGTCGAGCTCCGCATCCATGAGGAAGAACCAGAGTCATGATAACGTCAGGAGGCTGTCGGTCGCGGGAATGCAGCAGCTCACGGCTCCCGAGGCTCTCCCTGTCGCCATTGTTCCCGACCAAGCCTCCTCTGCCGAGCAGGATCAACGAGCGCGAACGCCCATCGCAGACCAGCTGCAAGCCATCCGCCAGTCGATACTCAGTCAGCCGGATTCTCTGCGGCCCAACGGCCTCGCGACGGACGGTGCAAACTGCTCCCGACCAGACGAGCCTCGGAGGCCCGTCTCCGCCAGAACCCTCTCGACGCCTCCGACAACACGGCGCCAGTCGCAGTCGCAGGCCACCTCGCCCCGCCGCAATTCCTTCTACACCGTTGCTCGGCCACCGCCGCTGAATCTTGACGCGACCAGCTTTTTTAACGCCGTCAACCTGCAACCACCGACCCAGAACAAACCGCCCCAGATCCACGTGCCACCACCATCGACAAAGTCGCTCAGAAATGATCCTTTCCCGCCCTCACCCCTCCCTCCCTCGATACCCCTTCCGCCCATGTCTATACCGACCCATCTCCAGCTGGAACTGGCCGCCCAACGTCCGAGCCCTTTGTACATCCACCACTCGCATACGAACGATATTCCATACGAGTCTTACGTTGTGAAATGGGAAAGGCTGAAGAATGTCCTCCTTCTCCCGTCGTTCCTCGAGAGGACTCTCTATTTTGGAGCCCTTGCTTGTCTCGACGCTTGGCTATACAACTTCACCATCCTGCCCATGAGATTCTGCATTGCTCTTGGCGTTCTTTTCAAGTGGTGGGGCTACATGGTCTTGAAGGAGGCGCGGTGGATGATTGGCTTTGTCTGGTACGGAATGGGTAGAGTTTGGGCCAGGGCTCGTCGGCCAAGGGCGAAGGCTGTCTCGTCGGCCCGGCAGGAAGACGCTCATCATCTTGCCAGCCGCGATAGGAGTCAAAGCCGACCGGCCGAGCGGAGACTATCCATCCCCGCCCTGGATCTCCGATCACCTGATGGTGCCCCGACGCTTCATTCGGATTCGGATTCCAAGGCAAACGGCCATAGGGTCACCGAACTCGAGGTCAAGGGTAACGGCAACGGACACATGACCCACAAGATGAATGCGTCTGCTGGCCATCACCCCTCACATGGTCCAGGCCATAGGACGCACCGGCACCGTAGGACGAAATCGACACCATCGAATCTGTCTTCCTTCCACAAGGCGGACCTGTTGCAGGGTGCTGTCATCATCTGTAGCTCCATGTTCCTGATGAAGCTTGACGCCAGCCGGATGTACCATTTCATCCGGGCTCAGGACGGCATCAAGCTCTACGTGATATACAACGTACTCGAGGTAGGCCGAGTCCCTTGTCGGCCTGTTGTGGTGACATCCGCTAACTCACCTCCTCAGGTTGGCGATCGTCTTTTGTCGGCTCTTGGGCAAGACATTTTCGAGTGCCTCTTCAGCTCCGAGACACTGTCTAGAAACAGCTCTGGCCGTTCCAAAGTGCTCCTGCCCTTAGGCATGTTTGTCCTTGCCCTCATCTACAATGTAACCCATTCGGTTGCGCTGTATTACCAGGTCATCACGCTCAATGTGGCCGTCAACTCGTACTCGAACGCCCTTTTGACTCTCATGATCTCAAACCAATTTGTTGAAATCAAGAGTACCGTCTTCAAGCGCTTTGAAAAGGATAATCTGTTTCAGCTGACGTGTGCGGACATTGTCGAGCGCTTCCAGCTGTGGATCATGCTGTTCATCATCGGTATGCGCAACATCGTGGAAGTCGGTGGCCTGTCCGTCCCCGGGGCCGGATCGGAGAACGGCGACCTGGGAGGCTCGGGTGCCATGCCGCTTCATAGTCCATCCATACTTCCATTCAGCTTCACGATCCTCCCCTCCTGGGTCTGGTCCGGCGAGGTCCTCTCCCCGTTTCTCATTGTCATCGGCAGCGAGATGTTGGTCGACACCATCAAGCACGCCTACGTGAACAAGTTCAACAACATCAAGCCGACATTCTACAGCCGAATTCTGGACATCTTGTGTAAGGACTACTACACGAACGTAAGTTTCTCCCTTTTGGAGTCCCTCGAAAACTTACCTCCCAAAAAAAAAAATGTATTTGGCAGCTGATAACCTCTGCAGGCTTTTGTGTCGCCTTCGCTGACGCGACGGCTTGGCCTGGCTGTCATTCCGTTGTCGTGCTTGTTTATCCGAGCTTCGGTTCAAACTTACCACATGTTCTTGTCAACGCGAATTGCTACACCTATCCCGGAGTCCACCCAAACATCCTTGTCCGTCGAGTCCGCAACCCCGTCATCTCCGGTGATGGTCGCAGCTCTCGACCGTCTCGACACGCTGCTACGGGACGCCCTGGGACGGGCTGTTTACGGCTACCCATACGGAGAACCCAGCATGCAGAGCAGGGCCTGGTGGACGTGGACCAGCGACGACGTCATCGCGGCAGTGACGATGATTGTTGTTTTCTTCATCGCCTTTCTAGTCCTGCTCATCATCAAATTACTTCTCGGCATGGTCCTCCTGCGGTATGCACGGAACCGGTACGCTCAGATGAAGCGCAAGGAGCACCTGGTGGCGACAGGCCAAGAGGAGAGGCAGGTATACGATGCCAAGGGCAAGAGGGTCGGCGGCTACAGCCAGATTGAGATTACCGAGGACCGACGGAGGTGGATACACGCCGACGAGAAGGAGGGGCTCAAGGGCGGCAAAGGACGGTTTCCGAAGCCGGAAAAGCCGCCAGAAGGGGAATACATGGGAGTCCAGCGGTACGAAATGGTTACCAAGAACATTTGGTGATGGCGTCCTAGGTTTTAGCATCACTTACGTAGCATTGCGTAGCCGGGCATTTCAGGCAGGCCTGTAACATCTTTTGTTTCCTCTAGTCTCTAAGTACCCTATCTACCGACATGACTTACCTACCTGCCTGCCTACCTCCCTTAGGTAGGTGAGGTAGTTCGCTAAGACAGGCAGGTCTTCCTTCTGGAGGCTGCAGGTGTGAGTGATGCATCTGGAAAGCAAACAGGGAGGGAATGCCTGCGTGTTGTGCCTGTTGTTCACGTCCTGCCCACCACTTGCGCCCGACCACGGCGAACTCTACCATTCCATCGTCAACTTACATCCCGTTCGACTCGCGATTTTCTCTCGCCCTATTTTAATTCTCCATCCAACTTCACGCGCTTGGTATATCAGTCGTTAGGCCAAGACACCACCAATATTCCTTTTCGGGCCCCCATCGCCTTAGTAGTCACAAAGACATTCTTTTGCACTCCGTCATCTATCCAACGTCAATCCCCGCGAACATCCCCAATCAGCATCCGAAAACGATACAACAGGCCTAGAGTCATGTCGCTGCCGCCGCCGCTGACGGATCTAGAGCTTCTCGCGAGAGCCCGGGGCCTGTCCAGCGACGTCCCCCTCAACGAGCGCGAGGTGCGGTTGCTGGCCTCGGAGCTTTCCGTCTGCCGCAATATTCTGGATAAGCTGGTAGATGAGAGCTCGTGCACCATATGCTACCGACCGTTAAGGAGCATGCGCGTAAATGAATGTGGACACAGCTTTTGCACGGAGGTAAGCTGACCAGGCCCATGGTTCAGAAACTCTCGCAAGAAAGGGTCAGGGATGGAATGGACGGAGAGCCAGGGCGAGATTTGGACTTGGAACTGACTGCCTCCGAACGCTATAGTGCATCTACAACGAGTTCAGGGCGAATGGAGTGACCCACGAGGTCCATGTTCAGGCTTTCTGTCCTATCTGCCGCCTCGACATTGCGCTTGAACTGGACAAGGACAATAAGCTCCAAATTCCTGTTCACATCATGGTATGCGTGTGCAGGCAAAGAGACTATGATTAAGGAAGATTGAGGCTGATGTTGTGCGCGCTAGACAAACCACCAATTACCCTATCTCCGGCTCTGGGCGAAGCTCAGACGAATGACGGACGAGGTGTCTTCTGCCCATGGCATTCCCGTTCCTCAGACAGCGTACTGGTGGCGTCGTCAGACCCTCAACATCGAGAGCTATTACAAAACACTTGACGAGGAGGAAGCCGAGGACAACAAGGTGTGGGTGAGCACCGGCGAAGCGGGAGAGGACGGGGATCAAGAAAACGCCGATGATCAAGAGGGCGAGGATGGTCTCGAGGAGGAAACAGAGAATCCAATTGCGGAGGTGTTGGAGGCATTCCTCGCTTTGGCGGCCGGTACCGTGCCATCATCACAGCATGGCTCGTACAACACATAGATGGACCCGCCCTACCTCCCCGATACAATAGGTCCGGGACCCGACCAACCAGTCCTCGCCGGTGTCACGCATGTGCCAACCATCCATCATCACCATCCCCCGGAGCCCCACGAGGAGGCGCCTGGCGAGGGCAGTACGGAGTGATAGCAGGCAGGGCGGAGCGGGTGCGTTTCTCCAGTTCCAGAAAGTATCGTCTTAGCAGAGCCAAAAGTAGGTTCAAGTAGCGGGACGACAGCTGTCAAACTTGTCGAAGCGGTCGTGTTCATCCCGCTGGCCGAGACTGCCGAGTGTTGTTTTTCCAGCGTTTCTCTTGTATCACATTGTTCGTCAGCTACCTAATGCGAAAGGTTAACGTTCGGCATGAAGCGCTGCTCCGTGATGTTATGCTGCTATTGCTCTTGCGTCTAAGGTCATGCAAGCTTCGATGAGCAGGGGGGAAGCAGAAGCAGGTACAAACAGGCGGCGACTGGAATGTGTAAGTGCATGTCTGACTTGGCGGAATGACGGACGGCAGTTAAAACGTTTCTGGGCCTCCGGCAATTCTATGGAACATTCCAGTAAAGGGGAAAAAGAAAGGGGCAGACGCGCGGTCGTCTGTGACGGCCTCCCTCCTTGACTACGTCCCGGAGACGCGCATACCAGTTTGGTTGGTGCAGGTTCACTCTCAGATAGTGGGCAACCGCTATCATGCTCTCGAGTCAATTATCATCTGCCTCGATACCGACACACTGACCTTGTAAATTGGCGAAACTGCGTGGTGCGTTGGGTCTCTGAGCTCCTGGGTCTTGAGCCCCGATGAAGAACCCCTGGCCAGAACGTGGACCTAGGGCCCAGTAGCGACATCACCAGGGAGTTTAGAGTTTCCTAGGGGAATGCGGCTGTCCCAAAGCCACTCTCTCGGGAATGAATGAAGCTGTAGGCCATGGGGGTTGTAAGCGGATGTGGTCGCCTGGCCCTTTGGCACCCTGCACGTAGGTTACAGATAGATCCCTGACTCTCCTAGGTGGTGATAATTCAACCACATTACCATTACTGTGAACAGCCGGAGGCTGTTCCCGGTGCTCTTAGCCGGTCTCAGGAGGGGAAAAAAAGCTCAAGGACTCTACGGCGCTGGTCTGAGTGTGTAGAGATAGTACCTGGATAGGTATGGCGACAAAGCGTCGGGGCCGCTTCAGGGGCAGCGGTCCAACGCTGCCGCCGGCCCACGCCAGCGGACGGAAGCCTGCGATACGGAGCATGAACAGTGATGAAAGCAGGCAAGTGAGGTTTACAATTGCTATTCGGGTACGCCAGACAGGCAATTTCCGGGTCGAGTCCAAGTCGGCACTGCTCATGTCTGGGAAGAGTCATTCTGGCATACGCCCCCCGTTCAAGTTGCGAATTCCAGCGACGGAACGTGCTGGGAACATGGCCTTCTTCCCAGCACTGACATATCTTACCCACTGACTGACATGCTTCTGTCTGTGGAAGGAAGGTGCTGGCGGAAGGGGTGTCTTTCCCCTACCTACGGACTTGAACCTTTGGCGGAAAGGGGCTCCCCCTAGGCCCCTGAAGATACCGTTCGCTTCCCTCTACACTTGCCAATCGTAGCCATAGTCACCGCATGGGAGAAAAACGTTCCTTCAATTTCATCCTGACGAAGCTGGACACTGAGGTGGCAGAAGTCACGATGCTTCATTACACCCTGCGTGACTTCCCCCCGCCCTGCTGTCTTTCTGGCTTTGGCACGCCAGCAATCAACATGACTGACTTCCCATCTGCCACCTCGTCAGTATAATCCTCGACGACACAACCCCATTTGTATCCTTCATCCTCCAGACGGGCCGCAGCCATTCTCAGCCATCGTAGACGGGCTTGTCCATCGGACGTCATCATCACGAACTCGCTGTACCATCTCACCTCCTTTTTACATTTTGGCCCCATACTTTCCCCTCGTTGACTTCGTTTGGCGCGCACTGCCCAAAGACGCGCGAGAAGTTTGCTCTCGCAGCCCAAAGTCGTTGGGATAGCAAAGCCATCCAGAGAATGGCGGCCCCGAACGAAGCCAGCAGCCCCCCCACCGCCGCTGAACCGAGGACGCCAGCATCAACGCCGCAGTCCCCCGGTGCCTTGACTCCTGCCCACCAATGCAGGATCTGCCGTGCGTCCTTCTGTCAACCTCTGGGGTGTGGCCATGTCTACTGCAACGAGGTGCGTGCTGTCACCGCGTCCTCGCCTACCGGCGAGCTGTTCCGAAGGGCTGGGTGGTGGCAGTGATTGTGCATACTGACTTTCCTTGTCTAGTGTCTCGGCCCTCGACACAACGCCGCGCCCGGCAAGGCGGGCTGCCCCGAGTGCGATCGCAAGAATCCAACGCCTCCAAGGACGGTAACGCCTGTGAGCACCGATCCCGCCGCTCTTTCGTGCGCATCCCCGGGGATCTTGACCGTGGCTGATCATAGTGCTCTTTCTCTAGGAGCCCAAGGCCGAGTCCGAATTCGACCACCGCAGGATGCGAACTGTCAGGCAGATCCAACACACCCATGGGATGGTAAAGGTGTTGTTTCTTCTCAGCCTACTCTCCTTGGCCTTTTTGATCGCAGTCGGCATCGTCTTCGCCGTAATAGTCAGCCGCCTAGTTGCTACCGGCTCTTCCTTGGCAGAACAAATTCAGATGGGATCCGTGGGAAACAACCCTCTGTCGCCGGCTAAGCACTGGTGATGGGGGCACTTGGACGTCGTTGATTATGATTAACAGTAGCTTTAGCATACCTTACGTCTAATACACTTTCGGCTCGGCACTCTGCGGGATTCGCTGTCGATACTTTCTCCCTACCGACTGAGCGACTCGTTCAGAATGACTCCATGTACTTCACGGAAACCAGTGTTCAAGCCTGTTCCAGGTGTGCTTGTGACAACTGAATCCTTGCTCTCTTCATAATGCACGTTATCGTTCACACGTTTGACGGATGCAGAGAACCAGCCTCAAAACCCGCGCCCGGAGCGGTAGTCCTACGCCCAAATCCCAGAATCACGCGTACACCGCCAGTCACTACAACACACAAGCCCACCTACCGAAGGCCGGCGCCGTCTCCTCTAGAGACCCGTTCCCAAAACTGCCTGAGCCGCCAGACCCTCCCGACGCCCTTGCTCTCCTCCCACTTCTTGATGCCCTCCTCCCGCTGGCGGACCTCGCCCTTCCACACGCCTTCAACCCACTTCCTTAGGCCGTCCTTGACCTTCTCCTTCTCGATGGCCCGCCGCTTGGCAACGAGGGCGGGCGCAATTTGCACCATGCTCATGCCGGGCACGCACTCGGGTGGCAGGACGGCCCGCTCGACGAGGGCTTCAGCCGATGGCCGAGTAGCAAGGCGGCGGGACAATCGGATCGACACCAGCGAGCGGGCCAGCCGGCGCGAGACGACCGACGTGTGAGTCAGAAAAATGGAGCGGGCGATGAGCTCCGCCAGGGAAGGGCGTGAAGGGGAGGACAGCAGCGGCGGCAGAATGGCGCGCGTGTGACGGAGCCGATAGTGATGGAGAATTGGCGAGAGGGACAGGTGGCGCAGGTGATGATTGGTCTGTGCCATCAGCAGAGTTCAGCAACGACGGAGTCAATGGGTCTCGAACGGGGCAAAAGAATGTGGGTGGGATCGGGCGTGTGAGGCACGAGAGGGAGGCAGTGTGTCAAGGCAAAAGAAAGGACCGGTCGATTGTGGAGTAGATAGAAGTCACTGGGTATGTGGGAAACGCCTACCCTCGAAGTGGACAACAGGTCACTGACATCCAGATAGCCGAGGATGTGCAGCATGATCTCGTTTGGGAGTTCAGAGATGGCACCCGCGGAATGGTACGGCGGTCGAAACAACGTCAGACAAGACGATGGAGAGGAGGCCTCGGGGACCCATTGCTGCTCGGCACGGGCTCCGTCGTCTGCTCGGAAACCTGGTTGGGCATCAGCGACCGCCCCGTACGTGGAATCGAGCTGCGCGTGATGGGCATGGACAGGGCCGTGATCGCCGGCGGATACAGAAACTGCGGGAGACGATGAACGTGACGGAGCAAGCTGGCGGGTCGAGGGGAACAGACGGCCCCAGGCCATCTCGTCGTGCACTTCGTCCATGGCTGACTCAATCGCTTGCAAACGACGAGACGGCGAGAATCAGAGCGAGGGAATTTCCGCCCTGGGAAGCTCAGCTACAGCGGCAATGCGGCGATGTGGAGCTGCGCAAAACGTCGTCGTCGTCTTCGTCGCTGTCGTCGTCGTCGTCCCAGCAAGTGTCGATCGCTTTTCGCAACTGTGGAGGGTTCTTCGGGGCCCGATCCGGACTGGCTGGCGCCAAGCACAGGGTTGCGAAACCAGGGAAGGAGGGACGACAGCCGCCCAAAGGAGCGGCCCAGGCACAGCCGACTACAAGAAATGTCGCGTGAGGACGAACAAGTTGCGCCGAGGACGTGACGAGGGGACGATCAGAGTGCCGCGCGGGTTCCGTGTGAAACAGGGCGCCTCGCGTGAAGACGTGTTTGCGCGCGCGTGCCGAAAAGGTGACTGACTGGCCTTTCGAGACCCGACCGGCGACCGGCAGGAGAAACGTCTCGAGACGGCGGCACAGGCGGATAGACGGCGTCGGTCAAAGCGAAGATCGATTGCGGGACCGAACCAAGAGCGGCACGAAAAACGGTAAGAGGCAGTTCTGGTGGGATAATGACGGGATGACGCCGCCAGGCAGTGCCTTATACGAGGCCGAGCATTGAAGGGAGAATCATGAGGCGAGGCACAAGGAGAGACGAGAAGGGGCCAAGGTAATGCCGGGCACCAAGACTGGACGGATCCCAAGGTCGGGCGGGGATGTGAGCAAGAAGAGGCGCGCGTGTGGTAGTGGTGACGATGTTGAGGGCCGTCAGTCGCAGCAGAAAAGGATGGCTTGAACGGTGAATGTTGGTTGTTTCCTCGAGCTCGCATTTGCCTTTCAAAACCGCGGGGCTAAGAATGAGGCGTGACGATGTGGGGCGGATGGGTGCCTATCTGGTCTTAGTGAGGAGATGCATTTGCAGCAGCTTGCGCCTCCGTCGTTCCAGCCTGCGTCACACGCCGAGAGAAGGATTAGAGACAGGGGTAAAGGCGGGTCACAGTGCGCAAATGTAGGTTGCTAGTATTGCGAACACTGTAGATGAAATAGAGTGGGGTCTTGTGTACGTACCTATTGTGTCTCCAATCGCCGTCTCTGTATCCGTATGGAGTAGACTAAGCCTCTAAAGGGAAAGAAGCGGTTCTCGTACGTAAGCTGCTAAGGGATGTATCCGTACGGATACATAGTATGTGCATTTGTTGCGATTCACATGTCACCGCTCTCTGATGTCGAAATACTAGGCAAGGTCTTGCTGGTAGGGAGTTGCTCTTGTAGGGTCGGCACAGCAGAAAACGCTTCCTGAGTTGGAATAAGAAGACAGCACCGACGGCGACGGAAACCCCTCCCGCTGCCACCTCGTGTTTGTCAATCAATAGTCTGGATGATGGAAACCTTGATGCGACTCCAGATGCTGAATACACAATATCATGCCCGGCATACACCATTGGCTCGTTTATCTTTAGAAACTCGGCGCAGAATACGTGTGGCCTAAGGCAGAGGGCTCAGGTGCCGCAGACGGAAGTACCTGGGTATGATATGTAATGTAAGGCAGAAAAATCTTGAAATACACCTGCCTACTTTAGGTATGTAGGTATTGGGGTACTTCCTCGGTGTGCCTTCTTGCTTTTGGTCTCTCTCCTTCTCAGCAGGTGAGGTGGTGTCTGCTGCACACATGGCTTTCTTCCTCGTAGCGATTGCTGAGGGCGTGGCTCTAGCAGCAGATCTTGCCGAGGCGGGGG
>NWBT01000037.1:675921-725210 GCA_003386485.1 Colletotrichum lentis | reverse complement strand
GGGGGGCGGGGCGGTAATGGGGGATCCTCCGTGGGACCCGCTTTTCAGGTAGCTCCCATCGGTCCGGCCCTGAGCTCAACTACGACTTCCAACGTCCTAGATCCCTTTCACATCTTCAAGCCACAAACGGCCACCATCGCCATGCTTTCCTCATCTTATCTGACTCCTATCTGGGATTGTCTTCCTGTCGGCAAGCGCAGACACGATGGTCCGCGTCACGATACGAAATATGCCTCTCTCATATGGTCCGTCGGCCAACATCTGGACAAGCCCTCGCCCTTGACGCGGATGTGGCCCTTCAGGAGACCGTTCATTGCTTGGTTGGCCACTTCTGTGGCCTGCTCGACCACGAAGCGTCCAAGAAACCGAAGCCTTCCCCCTTTCTGCCTACCAAGGTACTTCCCTAGACTGGGCAATTGAATCGACTGACATTTATTGCAAGCCGCTGTCCGAAGAACCTTGACCCCGGCTGCTTCGGCATGCTCTCCGCTTAGCTGTCACAATGCTGGCAGCTCACGTCGCGCTCCTATCATCATCCAGAAGCCAGAATCTCTCGTCCCAGCTACTTCCATGACACTTCCATGACACTTCCATTACCTCTGGTCATGTTTCCGCGTCCCACCGGCTGCTATACGCGCGCGTCGACAATGGGCAGCGCAGGATACGGCCCACCCGGTTCTGGCCATTGCTGCGTCCCCATGGATACCAAAAAACGCGTCACAGCGAGTGCGCCAATGCGCTCAACTTGCTAACGTGTCGAATGAGCCAAGCGGATCGCAGATCCCTGCGAAAAGGAGACTGCACCCGCTATCCGATTCACGTACATCTTCCGTTGTATCAGCCAGGATTATTGGTGCATCGAACGGCATTGAACGCAAGGTCGCACGACATGGCGAGCCATGTAAACATTGGTATTGGGCATAGGACACAAACCATACCACTCTCTTTGGTCGGATACGAACACCAGATTCTGCCACAGGCCGTCTGACCCGTCGGCCTCGCCGCCGTTCCTGTACCAAGTTACCCGCCATCCCCTTAGTGCCGCACCGCATGTTGTCAAATCTATCTTGACTCCTGTCGTGGTGGCGCGTCCCATTTCTTCGGCCCAACACCTCGAAAGTTGTTCCTAGCCAATCACAGTCTCTCCTGGGACCCTTTGCGGCTGCCACAGAAACACGTCCGTTCTGGCCTGCCTACGTCCATCCTCACCCCTGCCGTGATGTCAACCCAGCTTCGAACTGACATCGCCCTCTCCCCTCCTGGCTCCCATCCCCGATGCCTAATCCGCCGGGGCTCAAAGGCCATGTCACGGTTGCTAGAGTCGGTACCATAGCTGGAGGTGACAACAATCTGCAGGTTTCCACACCGGTATGATCGTAGGACAAGGGACATGACGCAGCTCAGTTTAGCTGCTCCACCCAAAGTGCGTTCCGGTTGTCTACAAGTCTAGACCCTGCCGTCTCATGGCTTCCACGAGTGGCGTGCTGACATGCGTTTCCGCTGTCCGTCATTGGCGTTCTATTCAGCTCACTTTTACCTTTGGGTCCAACCATATCCCTGAGAAAGATGAGTCGCTTCTTCAACACATGATTCGCAATATTCCAAGAACCTGGGTGGCCTGCGAACGCCTTCTGGAAGCCCAGGGTGTCTATTGGTCTTAAGTTTCGCAGACTCCGTTTGCCGAGTGGCAACATCAGAGTTGCTGATGACAAGCAAACACACCCCCACCCCCCCTCCCCAAAGGAAAAAACTACACGGAGTGCTTCCAGTGTCACCTCGCTCCATGTCCAAGATTCTTTTCGTCTTTCACTCTACTTTAATCGAGGCCGTTCTCAGCATATCGCTCACGGCCGACGGGCCGTTCCGCTTGCCCATCAGTTCCAAGTCGAGTGTCACGGGCAAGCACCTGGCCAGATGGAAGGCGACCTCACCGACGGCGGGTCACTCGGCCGCACAATGATACCAGGCCGCGACAATGGCCTCGTTCCCACCCACCGCGGTCCTCAAGGAGACCCTCAGGTACCCCGCCGGCCACAGTGTCGCCCAAGTCACCTAGGTTGCACTGCCGGCCATTTTCTACCTATGCAGTTAACAATGATCGTGTCGAAGGGAAGGGGCACCTGCATACGATGTATGTTGGATTTGGGACCATTGATGCCCACAAACGCAAGCCTTTCCAGAAACGGTCCCCCAAGTTGACAGCGCATCGATGGCCCACACAGGGGGTTCCCTATTTGTAATCCCTGAACAACAACCAAAGGGTGGCGTTGGCACTGAGGGAGGTATTCCCGAGACCGCTGGACCCCCCGTCGTTCATGTCACCCTATCTGCTAAGCTCGTGTTGAAGCAGCCTCCTGCAAAATCTCTATTTCGATGTAGACCTGCCAGGTGAATCTGAGTTTGATATGTGTTGAGCCTGACTGCCACAATTTCCAAGCTTTGTCCTTCTCCTGGCCGGACCAAACTCTTGCATGCCCTTGCCACATCACTAGATTTATATTACGTTGGCTGTCAGTGGCTGTAGAACCATCACCTGGCCACACTACATGCGTTGTTAAGCAACAGCAGAAGTAACGGTCCAGTATTGGGACGAAAACTGCAAATGTTGCTAAGTGGGCCGTGGACAGAGATGAGAGAGTATGTGTGTGAGACGGAAAGAGCGCAATCTGGACAGTGGTGTATCACCGGGGAGCATCTTCCGGTACTTTCGACAAGCCACATGTCACCCACTCAGAGGTTCGTAGTAAAGGGCGGGTGTGAAGTTCACTCCTACATCCTTGATCGGCAAACCAGGCACGCCGTCAGTCAACCCAAAGCCGAAGGGAGTGAGCGTACGAAGACCTTTGTCAGGAGATAATTTCAACAAGACTCTTCCCTAGGCGCATGCACCTCCGCCAGGGTTCGAACGTGGACCATACGCAATGCAGGGTGGAACCCCGGCCATGGCCAGCGGCCGGCCGCCACGTTGTCCTGCCGAGGGCTCGAACCAACGACCGGACACTTCGTCATGACCGTTTTCGGCTCCTTCATCTTTCTTGCCTGCCGAGGGTTACGGCACTCTAGCGATGGAGCCAATGGGTCGTCCACATCGGGGATAAGCAGAGGGATACATATGAGGGGCTGGGGCTGCGGAAATTCCCAGGTACCTAAACAGTCCAGAGAGATTTGCAATAGGCCGCGTGTCCCATCGTGCTCCCAGCCCATGGAGACAACGGGGACACCACCGCTGCAAGGCAAAGACAAGAAGAATAGCCGTTCCCTCCAGAGAAGCAGCCCGTGCATGACAAGGGTGTCCATGGTGGCTGATAATTCGTCAATGGAAGTCGATCGGCTCAAGAAGCGGGTTTCCGGCCATGGCAGGTCTGGTTCAATGTGACAAGGCTCTTTCTTTTCGTTTTGGATGTACGGAGATCGATGAGCTGGCGTCGTCCTGGTCTCACTGAACATCTTCGTGCCCAAGTGACCACAAAGGTGCTGAGGTCACAACACGGCTATCCTTCCTTGAAAGGTTGTGCCTCGCCTAAACTTGTGGAGGTCCTGCTCGCAACCCGCAGTCTCGATTTCAATTTACCTCCAGTAGACTAAAGATTGGCGGAAAAAGAATGGTAGAAAGGTGGCGACGGGTTAGGACGGGCAATGTCAACCTTGCAGCCATGCCACTTGAATGACGTTCCATTCTATGCAGCCGGTCATGGCTTGAGAGGGTCTCATGAAGCGGCCCTCAGTCACCTCTGATGGCTTGCGGTTCTAGCTCTCTTAGACATAGCTTCGTGCGTGGTGTCTCAGTTGCATGGCAAGTAGTGTGGGGGAACAATGCCGCACCGACCCAGCCTGGACTCTTTAATGGTTCATGCCGACTTCAACGTTCTATTATGCCCACCCTCGCCAAGACTGAGTTTTCCCTGGGGTAGCGGGCGAATATCCCTGAAACTCGGCCCCCCACCCCCGGTCTGACAGTTTTCTCGTGCCAAACGAGTTTAGGTGATGGCCAGGAGTCCAAATAAGGTAAAGAGAAACAAGGAAGGGGGCCCGGGGGGTGGGTGTACCATGTGTGGAATGGAGGTTCCACAGCGGCCGCCCGCAACGCGGGCAAGTAACAACAGCCTTGCCTTTCGAGTGGGAGGATAAAGCCGTTTACCCCCAACGCTCCTTGCAGGTTCTAGCCCGCAACGGGACCGTTGAGCAAGGGAGAAAGGAAGCACTAGGGTTACGTTCAGGGTTGTTCCTGGGAGACGGCAACTGCAAGTCTTCTGCAATAACCCACATTTGCACATCACAGCCTGGATGAGATGTCCGTTGGGAAGTGGAGCAATGTCGTCCGCCTTGCGTATGTTTGGTATAGTGACCAGGCTTGTGCCTCAAGGCTTACCAGGGGAGGGGTTCTTAGTACTTGAGAAAACGGAAATGTGACCTGGGACGTGAAAATGCGACTGGGAAATAGATGAGGTGCATTTTGCGAGACTCAGGGGTTGGCCGGCAACCGGCTCGAAAACTTTAAGGGGAAAGATGCCCGATGAGCAGAAATTCAAGGGGAAAAGAGAACATGTCACCTACTAAGATTGAATTGCTTCCTAATTTTGACAGGTACAGTCAGAACAGCTTTTGCCAACCACATCCACTCACACCAACTTTCCGTATTTGTACTCTCTTCTTTGTTCTTCCCTCTCCCAAGTAAGACTAGACCAGAAAGGTCTCGCATATTGCNCCCCCCCCCCCCCCCCCCCCCTGGCATCAAACCTTTTCTTATATCGCGATGCTCGAGAGTGGAGAATTCTAACGACGAACATGGCCCCCCAGGAAGAGTTATCTCGAGGTTACGACGAACGTGGCAAGCAGACATCCTCCGATGGCCGCTAGCCTCAGTCTCGAGATGCGAGATGGTGGACGGCCGGCCTGATATGCGGTCCGGGTCTGTCTTGTCCCCGGAGGACCTCAGACGACGAGCTCGGCGATGAAACTCGACTGACCAAATGGGACGAGTCCGACAAGATTAACCACGAAATTTTTCACAAACTCCGCCATTCAAGTGCACCACTTACCTTTTCTTTCCCAGGTATTCATGCCGCCTGCGACGACATGGGCCGTCTTGTTTGGCGGGTGAGGGGGGCGTGTAAGTGTGGAGTTGGCCAACTGAAATATGGCTACTTCTCGAATCCGGAACGGGTCCAATACACAAGCAATCTTGAGCCGTATAATGCATGAAATTTTCGCATGTATGTGTTTGTTTAGTGGAAAATGCAGTGCGGTGCAGTGCGGTGCAATGCGGTACACTGTAGTCGGGGTATGCATATAGGTATCGTGACAACATATCGCGCGGGTCTAGGCCAACGACTTCGATTTTTTTTTTGGGGGGGTTTTTTTTTTTGCGAAGTTGACGTTAGCCATGATTGTCCTCTGACACACTAGAATAGGAGGCACTCAAATAGACGATAACCTGCATAGCATAACAACAACACGCCAAGGCCAGGAGTTTGCGCCGAGGTCACAAATAACTGCAGCGAGATCGAAATCGTCATGAGAAACAACAAAAGCTAGGTGAAAACCAAGCCAAGAAACGAAACGATTCATCTCAAGTGAGCCGGGCCGGTGATTCAAACATAGAAAACAGCGCACCCCCCATTACCCACACCCCAAGCCGGGTCAGCAAAAAGAGACCACCACCACTGCTGCCCAACCGCTTTTGCCCAGGGAAAGGTTTGGAGGGAAAAAAAAAAAAACCCCCCAGAAAGACTTCTCGATCGCGGTTGCGAACGACAACTTCTTGTTCTTCCTGCCGGAACGGGTTGCCAGACCACACACCACTGCCACTTTCTGCTTCTCGGCGGCCGTTTCTTTCGAATAACGAGGTACCTACCGCAGGTCTCTTTTTTTTTTCGTACTGGTCTGTTTCCCGTTTTCTGCCATTGTTCCTTCTTGTTTTTCTCACACGCCCCTCCTTCTTTCTTGTCGTTCATCCGACGCACACACACACACACAACACATACATACACACACATCGTCACCCCCATGACAACAAGCTACAGCGAACCCCCTCCAAGCCGAAAAAGAAAGAGCTACCCCTGGAAAGGAGGGGCCGTTGACAACAAGTGACAAGAGTCGCTACTGTGTACAGCATGGTATTGCATATCGTAGAGGGGTAAGAGGAGGGAGGGAGGGAGGGAGTGGAGGGGGGCTCAACATGGAAGAAGTGAAAGAAAGAAAAGACCAGAGACACGGTTGGAAAAACATAGATAAAAGATGGCTAACAAACCTCTGCCCTGGGCTTCAGGTCCAGCTCGACCATTAAAAAAAAGGGAAAACCTAGCATCAGTGACTTCATATCATACCCGAGACCCCCGAACGAACCACTTCTACTCCTCTCGCTTCTCTGCTGCTTTCCATACTCCTCCTCTCAACCTTGCCTCCTCCATTTTGTTCTCCACCATATCTCTGCGCCTCGACTAGCTAGTTACCTCTCCCCCAGCCAAGCCAGACGGAACGGCCCGCGAGGGAAAAAGAAAAGAAAACCCAAAAAGAAGTCCCGCCGAAAAAGAAGAAACGCCGTGGCATCGACGAAGCAGAGAGCCAAGAAAGAAGAAGCAACGACGAAAAGAGGGAAGAAAAAGGGGACTCCCCAGGAAAGAAAAAAAAAAAAAACCGAGAGAAGAAGACGAAGGAGAGAAGAAAACCAAACCGGAATCACACACAATATGTGTTACTTCTATCAGACACGCTGGGCCTGCGGATATTGGAGATGGGGTCAATTCAAGCAGCAGTGCAACAAGGAGTACCGGACGGGCGAGACGTGCGGGCTGAAGCTCGTGTTCGAGACCATCCTGGATCCGGACCGGTGCAAGCTGTGCTACGACATGGACAAGAAGCACCGCCGGCTCGACAAGATGAACAGGGACATTGAGCGCTGGCGCCGCGAAGGGAATCGTAGGGCGACGATTGAGCGGACGACTGTTGAGGCGCGCGAGGTCGAGCGCCAGATCCACGAGATGACCACCTCGCATTGGAACAGGGTCACGTTGGCAAATTGACCGCCATGGCCAGTCGTTCCTGGTCTGATGGTTGGGGATATGCTTAAGATCAGGAAGACAAGAGGGAAGTCGAGTTTCCTGGAAGGGTATGTTGAAGCTCTTTCTTGCCCTCCTTTCGTTTGGTCTTCATTTCTTTTTCCAAGAGCTTCCCACATACCCTATTTCCCCTCTTCAGCTGTACCTCGGGCGCTTTTCTTCTTCCTCTTTTCTCATGTGCGTGTGTGTGTGGTTAGGTGGGAGCCGCCCAGGAGTAGACGGAATCGTAGGCGGTACTGGGTAGGAACGTTTTGCTAACATTGGAATTGTCAGTGGTCCTCAATCTTCTCCCAATCGAGGAATACGATTGACGATGGAGGAAAGAATGAACAAGGCGCAGGAGCAACCTGGAAATCGGGAAGATGAAGACGACGACAAGGGGAAGAGGGAGGCGGGGAAGAGGACAGTTTTGCGGCGGGACAGATGGGTTCTGCCACAGTTGAACCACGTAACGGCCGTTCATTCGCTGCTCTTTGCAATCTTTTTCTTCTTTTCCCTAGGTCTTCTCTCGTGGCTAAGGCTGGGGGGACGATCCTTTGGACTCTTCCACAGACGGGGGTAGAGGGAGGGAAAAAAACTTTACGGAGAGGCGAATTACTGTACACTCGATTCAACCGGAGGACATTTCTGTATGGCTAATTTGTGCGCTTGTGCGGGCATTATGTGTGTGTGTGTGTGTGTGTGTGTGTGTGTGTGTGTGTGCGCGTACCAAAGTACGCGTGTCCGCAAAGAGAAGACGGCTCAGAGTATTTTTTTGGTTGCAGAGGGAGGAGTCCCGCCGCTTAGACGGCGACAGGGACATAATATATGGCCCCTCATTATCGCATCTCTCCTCTTGCCCTCCCCTGTCCTCATGGCCGCTTCTCTCTCCGGGTTCTCCCAAGCCTCTTTGGCTGTGCCTCTATGTCTATGAGCTTCGTATGCTCGGACAAGAGGGCATGGGCCCGAAGCATTTGGACTTGACAAGCGACTGGTCCCCAAGGAAGTCGAGGCAGGTTTGGCTCTCTTGGGGCTCGCAAGCACAGATTGAAGAGAATGAGGGCCCTCCGATGTCTCCCACTTTTTTTTGCTGCACAGCTGCGTATCCAGCAGGTTTTGGCGTGCTTATCAGGCAAGCAAGTTGCAGAAAGCGGACTCTCCCGGCGAATGAGAAGAACATGTGAATGCTCGAAAACGAGTGACAGCAATCGGTATTGCGTCAATCTGGCCAAGGTACACAGACAGACAAAAGTATGGCTACGGCAGGCGGCGGCGCTTTGGCGCGTCGTCTAGGCTGTCCCGTTGCCCGCTGCGTCTGTCTTTCTTATGCCCCAATGACGAGCTTGTGAAGCCTGTGGGTGGAATGGACGTCATTAGTACTCACGTATCAGAGAGTGGCGGGCGAGACGAGTACCCCGCGGGCATTTAGCAAGTCCCGAGCCCTTCCTTGTGCCTCTCTTTCTCTTTCGCTCTCGACTAGGACCCCCAAGCATGCTCAGGTATGGACAAGCGTACCTGTCATCTGACCCAAAGACAAAGTGGAGGGAGGAGCGGGAGGAGCAGAGAGAAGGGCCTAGCGTACCTAGGGGAGACCTCAGACTGGGGATTGGGACGACGGGACTAGAGGGTGGTGGGTGGTGTCGGGCTTGATGTGATGGGACTGGGAGGCCGCCCCATCTGGCCGCAGCAGTCACCCCCTCCTCTTCATGTCGTCCATCCCACCTCACTTCAAAGATATCAGTTCCATGTCTTGTCTCCGCCAATGAGCTACGGGAGCCGCACAGACTCCCGCACAACCCTGAATGGCGGACGTCAAAGACTTCAACGTGAGGCTCTAAAATGCTTCCCTCCTGTCTAGAGGTTGACGTTCGTCCCCCATCGGCCGAAATCGAAGCTAAGTCGGTCGCCTCGAGCCATGAGCCATGCTAGGATGCAACATCCCCTTGCCATAGGGTCCACACTCGAAAAGGTAAACAGCAGCCGGAGGTGCACGTGGCCATCTCTTAATGGGCTAACGACCCATGGCCTGCCGTTGAAGAATATTCAAGACGCATTCTATTGGCCCGATGTGGTACGGGCCAGGGGGCCCTTCAAAGTGGGATGGATCGAATTTTTCATTGATTACTTCGTGGTCTCCTGGGCCCATCGTGTCCACCTTTCTCATAAACCTCGGCGTTGCCCAGGCGCGTGAAACAAGGGTTTTTGTAAAACCAAGTACAGGGGGTTCGACATAGAAAAGAGGGAAAAAGCGATATGTGAGTGATTGTGGATGGATGCCTACTATGTTGAGTGCTTTGTGTGGGTGTGGGTGTGGGTGTGGGTGGATTTGAAAGTGTGTCTGCATGCTCCATTCGAACGGGGGGTATCGAGGAAAAGAGGGAAAAAATGTCGTCACCCCACAAGCCATCCGTCCCATGTTGCCGTAATCCGACGGGGCCTTGACCTTGCGCCGACTAATACAAACGTCTTTGATAATGCACGACGAAGGGGCCAAGGAGGGAAAATAACGGAGCAAAAGAGCACCGCTTAACCGCTCTGGTCGGGGTCTCGGGGAGGGGGGTGGGGGAAGACCAAAGGAGGAAACGACTCATGACCAAGGCGTATCATACCATGGCCGCCGCTGCATCTGCAAATGTACCGACAAGGGGCTTGTCCGACTCGGCCTTGACTGTAGGGACGCCGCGCTGCATCTCAATCGTGTCATCTTCCTGGGGAAGCCAGTCCACTTGGACACCGGTTGGGGCCTCGTCCTTGGACGCCAGCTTCGAGAGGAGGTGTTGGTACCGCACAATGCGGGCTTCTTGTCCTGCATACGCAAAGGTAGTCGGCGCAGGCCGATGTGCGTGATCCTGCGGGGCAATCTCGAAAATGTCGACCATGTTGCTAGGAAGACCGATGTCAGCACACCTGGTTCTGGCATGAGAGCAAGCCCAAGGTCCCGGAGCTTGGGTCGGGAGTCGGTAGTCGGGGGGTACGTACTCGGACGTCTTTGCCACGACTCGCTGCAGAGCCTCGGTTTCTCGTTGCACCTCCATCGGGTCCTCCTGTCCGATTACGCTCTGTTCCCCAAAGCTTCCATAATGCACGTTGTTTGGATCGTCGTAAAGGAGTCGTGATTCTTCGTCCTAGAGAAGGTCCGTCAGCCGCCGAATGCTACGCTGCAAGTACGCGAGATGCGGAGTAGCCCACCTCTTCATAGACGTCCTTGTTTCCCCGCCCGAGGCATGACGCACAAACGCCCATCGTGATCGAGGAGTCGGCCGGTCGGTCCCTGGTTGAGCGATGCGCAAGACGTCGGTGATACGGTGCTGCGCGCGCGGGTATTACGGGAGAGAATACTGAAGAGATAAATGGCGAGAAAAAAGAGTGGAAGAAGCTCAGCAATCCGGCTCCGTGCTGGCAATCGATGGCGGGGATGGCTGGCTTAATGCCGCGTGTCGTGATGATGATGCCGTTGGCAGAAACTACAAGATTGCGACGATGGAATGACGTTCTAGTTTCGGCAGGCGGTCGCGGACTCGGCGCGGAGAATCTAACTTGCCGGCTGCGACCCCACAGCGGGACGGGACGGGCAGCGCCGAGAGCTCCACGCCGAGTATCTGGTCTTTGGGACGAAAAAAAAAAAAAGAATGCTGGAGGACCCGGTAGTCAGTTCGAAACCTGGACCTTGCACCAACCCATCCATCTCCGTTTCCTCACTTTATTCTGTCAAAACGGACAGTCGCCCAGCGCCCAATGGGAAGCCTGCTCTGTCGCAGCTGCGGTGCACACCATGCGTGGCATCTCGGCGTCATCCCCACTGGCCAATCTATTTATCCGTTTGAGCTCTCATAGCTGGGCATTGCGCTGCTCTCCAGTGCCCACTGGGTTATTTTATCGGCGGAAATGCCGAATTTTCGACCTTTAGCTGCTAAGGGCTGGCCTCCCTTGAAACACGGACGTCAATAATGAGCCCTGTGTGATGTTTCTATTCCCCCATTGTTTCTCCCTGGTCCCTAGAAACGGTAGGTGCTGCAGACTATTGCCTTGGGAACTCCCTTTGTCGCCCAAAACGGGCCTTGACGATTGTCTTTTTTGGGATGACGACCATCCAAGCGGATGATGGGTAGCCGAGGACAATGAACACGATGTAATCTGTAACTCCCTACGCAGAATTTCAACTCCAGAAGCCTCTTGGTGTCCGCAACCTTTTCCCTTTTTTGAGCCTAGTGTACCTCGTGAAGCAATAGGTCGCAATACAGGGAATCGGCATTCCTTCCACGATGCGATGGCACAAGGCGCATCGCGAAACTCGCCATAGTTAACTTATGCCGATATGGTTGTATGAGCTGAAGAAGCATATAAACCAGACAACTCTTTTGTCAACATGTGTCTTTTTTTTGGATCATCAACCGCCTCCTCACTCATTCAAGCAAGCTTCTGCAATAGCCTTCCTCAGGTGCAGCGGCAGTCGACAGTCTAGGTGTTCATTGACGACGACTTGAATCTTTCTCGCCATTTATTTTGTTTACCATACACAATGGTCTATCAAGGCAGCTTCCTGGCTCTGGCCTTCCTCTCCTTGACATCGTTCTCAAACGCCCTCCCCGAGAATCTGAAAGGCCGCACGCCTCCCAACCCAAACACTTGCGCTTGCTCGCCCGTAACGGGACAAACGCCAATCATCTCCACAAAGACCGAGACTGCCCACGAGACCGTCTACCATACTGCTTCCGTGAGCAGGCAGACCATCACTGCAACCATTACGATCACTCGTGCGCCCGTGATTGCGACTGAGACGGTCCACGTCACCAAGTCCGTTGACGAGCAGGTGACAGTCACTTGCACCGAGGTAATCATTGAGGGCCCCGACGGCACCTCCACCACAAAGACCAAGCCTCCCGGAGGTGACGGAGAGCACACCCGGACGAAGACGCGCACGTCTCACAACGGGTCCGAGACCAAGCCGCCTCACCACGACGACGATGACGAGGCCACGAAGACGAACGGCGGCTCTGCCACAGGTACCCATACCCATACCCATTCCGGCGGCGGCGGCGGCAAGCCTACCTACCCCCCTGACGGAGACGACGGAGACGACGATGGACACGACGATGGCGACGACGGCAACAGCGGTACCGGACCCAGGCCGACGTCCATTCACACTTGCAAGCATTGGAACGGTACCAAGTGCGTGAAGCCTACGGACGGTCCCAGCCTTACCGTCGTCCCGTCCACCGCACTTGCGACGGCCACGGTCACAGGCGTGACGACCGAGAGAGTACTCCCCACATACTCGGTTTGCTCCGTCTCCGTGGCTCTCGTCACCGTCTACAACACCGTCACGGCGACCGTCTACCAGAGCGTCTCCTCGCCCTCGACGGCGCCGGTGCATAAACCTCGCGCGCCAACGGCCGTGGTGTCGGAATGACGCCGCGTTCACTTACGTGCAATTGAAGAGTGTGACATATGGACGGGAGAGCTCAGGGGGACACAATATTTCACTCCCTAACATGGGGGATAATGGCGAAAAGTAATGTTTACTAGGTACAATTAGAGACGTGATCAATAATACGCGGGCATTGGGAATACATTGTAATCGATGTTTTAGTGTGAAATGGTTGGGAAGTACGCCACAGGACGTCATATATTATGAACTAGAAGTGAAAGAGTAAGTTACAGTAGTCATACAACTCCAAGACGTCCAAACGCCGCTCTCAATCAAGACGCATCCTCGGATCCAAGGGGAGGGGAAATTTCAGACTCATCGTCATGCACGATAGCGAAAGCCCATGAAGTCGTCATCGTCATCCCCATCCTCATCTTCGTCTTCCTCTGCCTCCTCGCCAACCGCTTCCACATTCTCTTTTCCGGTGGCTCCGGCAGGCTTCTCAAGAGACTTGCCAAGAGGCGCAGCCGTGCCCGCATCACTCTGTCTCCTCAAAGCCTCGCGCTTTTCTTTCAGCTTCCGAACCCTGGCCTCAAGCTCTTCCATGTCCTCGAACTCCGTTTCCAACGCTCTGGTAGCCTCCTCTTTTTCATCCAAAAGATCCTTCTCGGCGGCAAGACGTCTCTTTTCCTGTTCTTGCTCTTCCGTCTTCGCAGCCGCGGCCGTCTCTTCGGCGGTCATGGCTGGGGCCGCAATCACAGCGTCTTCCGCGTAGGGTGCTGTCGTTGCTGCGATATCCGCTTCGAAAGCAGCCCATTCGTCTTCGTCCAACTGTCCCCCGACAGAGCCAGCTCCCGCAGCGACGCCATTCGGTTGCGCGGCCGATGTTGCCGCGGCCACGTTCGCCGAGGTTGCCTCCTGCGGAATCAGCGGGGACGGCCCAACTGGCTGCACTGTCGGTGTCGAGTTCGAAGAAGCCCCATCCTTATACGCGGGCGTATGGGGCCGCGAAGGAATCTGGATCTCGACGCCCTGGACTGGTGTCGTCGACGTCCGGCGATTCAGCGACGGCGGTGTGAGCGTGACGTCCTTGAGGTCCCGGTCCGACTCGCCGGCGGACAAACGCGCGGGAGTGCTCATATTGGCCCTGCTTCGCTTCTTCCGCACAGATTCCGCCGCATCCTCGTCATCCATATCATCGTCCTCGTCGTGCTTCCGCTTGTTCGAAGGCGCGCCGTTGGCTGTGGCTGCCAAGCCGTCTGCACTGGCGGAGGCTTGTTGTTGGCTAGCCTTGAGCTTCGTCGTATGTGTTACGCTGCGAGCATGGCTGTCCCAAAGCGATTCGGACTTGATTGCCTCGTGGCAAAGGGTGCAGAGAAGCTTGCCCGCGTCCGAATAGGCGGCATGAGGGTGCTCGATGCGTCTGGCAGCGCGCTGCTGACGGAGGAGAGATCGGACGTCAGCCATGCTCTGTATGGATGCGTCTTCGCGACACGTCGTTGTGTGCAGCTTCCCCTCGAAGTCGGTCAGGCTCGCGGGTATGTTCAATGGCTTCAATGGCTTGCGAATGGTGAAGGAGAGAAGAGAGATGAAATCGTCTTCTTGCGTGGGGATTAGCAGCTACGACGTAGCGCAACTGCTCGGCTGTCAGAAGGTGCAGGTGCCAGGTGGGGACCAGTCCTAATTCGGAACAGCGGGGTGCAATGCCGCATTGCGGTTTGGAAAGGAAAGACCCGCCGACGCTATCCCCCCTCCCAGCGCAGCTTCCCAGTGTCGGTCGACGGTCGCGTTCGCTTCCGAATGCGCTGAAGGCCCGTCAAGGTCGCCGTCCTCCTCCTCGTACTCGCGCCGGATTGCTGCATCCACCTCTTCGGTCAAGGTTCAACTTTGACTGAGACGGAATTTCCCCTCCTCCTGTCCCACTCTGACACAAGCGGGACGATGATCACTCTGTCCTCTGAGGAACCGTACGCTTCTCCTCCCTAACCGACCGACACCGTTTGAACATGGCCGACGACGCAGAGGAGCCATCGCAGAATGCGCTGGCCTCAACCTTTCCCAACCCGCCCCCGTTTTGGAGGCAGTTCACGCCCGGGAATGCATCTCGCGTTGACGAATTTCGCAAAGCCAAGGCCGAGAAGAATGGCGTCGGGGTTAAGGATTTGCCCATCCGTCTTCCAGACATCCCGGAGGACCTCATAAACCTCCAACCACCAGCCGAACCGTCAACAGGCACCTGGAAGGTCCTTGGAGGAAACTACACTGTAAATTGCCAGCGAGGATGGTATCAACAGTCATGAGAGACGCTGACAGTCCGCGTAGCTCGACGACAAGCTTCCTTCGTTGGAGGAGGGCGAGATCCAGCGATTGGCACCGGTGCACTCGGATGAAAAAGATGGCAAACCCGTCGACCGTGCATTCGAGCTCAAAAAGATGGCCAAGTCTCTTCTCCTTAACTTCTTGGAGCTCGTCAGCGTCATGGCGACGATGCCAGACGATGTGAGCTGAAGCCTCCGTTCCCAGTTCCGTATCTTCGCTGACTCTCCGATAGGGCGCCGACAAAATTCAAGACCTGCGCACTCTCCTTATCAACTTCCACCATCTTCTCAACGAATACCGGCCCCACCAAGCCCGCGAATCGGCCATTGCGCTGATGCAATCGAACCTCGACCGCACAAGGGCGGAAACGGCAGCTATCAGAGCCCAGGTGGATAAAGCGAAGCGCGTTCTAGAGGGCCTTGGCAGTCTCGAAATTCCCAAGGTCCCAGGAAAAGCCAGCATGTCGGTCGATGGGGAATTGACCGCCAACGAGATTGAGGCCTATGGCAATGCAAGAGAGCAGGAGGTGTGGGCGGAAGCAGATGCATTGTTTCTCTAGCAGAGGGACGAGGACGTGATGCCCGGCGCCGTAAGGCCACTGACCACTGTCGAATTCCCTTTCATTCTGAATGATGACTACGTGGAAGAAATCTTTCGGCTCTGGACAGATAACCAGGGGGCGCAATCACAAACATAGATACCCATTTTTTCAAGAGAATCAAGTAATCAGTCCACAACATGATGGCACATCGCGAAGAGAGAACAACTAGTTGGCGAAGCATTAGATGATGAGAAGCCGGCAGGACAAAATCATGGGTTCATGCTTAGCTGACCAATGCCGTCGTAAAATAAAATAGAGGAGGGGGCAAAAAAAGGGATTCGCAGCACACGGTATCACACCCACTGCCAATCTATCGCCGATAACACGCATCTCATCCCTCCTCCTTTTCCAGATCATTGTTTAGACGGCTGTCTCGCCATCCTCCTCTAACGAATCACTCCGCCTTACATCACGGTGCAAGGGATGGGGATGCAGCAGCACTCGTAGCCGTCGCACTCGATGCACTTTGTCTTGCCGCCCGTGGCCTCGGCGGGCTTGACGATGCTGTCGATGATAGAGGTGGCGGCGCTGCCGGGGCCGTTGCGGTTGACGAGGCCGGAGGAAGCGGAGCCGCACGACATTATGATGGTTATTCTTTGAGGGGTTGACGAGCCTGAGAGCTAGGGACCGTTGTAGGAGAGAGACAGCTCTATCTGCGATGTTGTGTCAGTTGATGAACTTGTTGGTCTCCGTCGACAACGAAGGGTGACGTCATCTGAGAAGGCGGACTTACGACTGTTCGATCACCAGTATTTCTCAATGGAAAATGGTTGATGACGCAGTGTCAGTTGAAGGAATAGGCGAAGCTCCAGAAGAGGTAGTAGTCGTTCTCTCGTTCTTGATCTTGAAGGTGTCCCGGCTGTTTGTCTCTCCAAGGAGAGGGAAAAAAAGCGGTCCGGACCCAGGTCTCAGCTCAGCCTTAAGTAAACTGCCCCCCTAACCAATGCTTGAACCCTCCCCCAAGGTCCAGTGTTTCTAAATTCAGGAGAGTTGTCGTCATGGCGCGGTGGGGGGGGGGTTGACAGCGCACCCCCCGGTTGTTGTGGCTGAAAGCTCATTCGTCACATAGATGGCAGAGTGACAGAGTGCCAGGACACACCCAAGACAGGGAACGGGAGGTGGGAGGTGGCACCAAGCAGCCGCAGCACCGGACCCGGGGCGGCGGTGGGACGCCGGGGTGAGCCGGGCGGGCTGTCTTCTTCTCTCTTCTTCTCTTCACAGCTGCCAGCCGCTGGCCCACTGACGGCCCTCCGTTTCAGCATTCTTTTATGGGCCGAATAGCATGACATGCCGGGCCGTTGACTCGCAACAGACCCGGCGCTGGAGATGAGATCCTGGCACGTCAGGGCCCTTTTGCGCATCGAGGAAGCTTAGCTGCGACGCGCCGGGCCCGAGAGAACTACTGCAGTGGACTGACTGACTGGCTGTATCCTCAAATGTGCATCGCTATGGCCAAAAGTCTATCATGAGGCCGAGACGACATTCTGATGACGGGTTCCGCGACATAGAACCGGCCTCCTTGACTTTGCCCGCATCCAGGCCCCAGCATTGAACGACCTGGCTCGGTCCGGAAACAGCCACCACGTCTCAAACGTTATGGCCTTTCGTGCATTCAAATGATACTGTTGTTCTATTGTGCCTTAATCCGATAGAGCTAGTCGATAAACTCCATAAGCAGAACCCATTGAGCGTTGGCCAAATCCCTAACTCATGAGGGAGCGGTATCTCCGTCTCTCAGTCCCAAGACCTTACGAAAATGAAAGAGAAGAAAAGAAAACAGAAGGGCCCCATGAACAGTTATTTACCGCAAACAGAAGGCTATGTGCATCACCACTCACCGACTTCGACCTCCACTGCCCATCCCGCCACTTGCCATCTACGCGGATCATGCTGAAGGCGCTACGCCCTGTGCCCCATGAGGGGCTACAGGTGGTGGTGCTTCACCAGACTTACCGCCGACTGACGGCTGCTTCTCCAACAGTTGACTGAGATACGCCAAGTCATCTCGTGCGCGTGCATCTCTCTCCAGAATGCCCCGAATGACCTGCCATTCCGTCTGGGACATTTGAAAGGCTTGCGGCAAAAGGAACTTCACAGTAGGACTGTTAATCAACGGACCAAGCACTTCTTGTGCAATCACCTGGCCTTGTTGTTGACGTTGTTGCTTCTCAGCCTCAGGACTAGAATGGGCTGCGTAACCCACAGGAGGCTGGTTCGGCGGCACAACCTGGTGCGCGCCCTGCGTCGGGTGCTCCTGCGATGCGTGCCCGTTATTACCGGAAGGGGGGTGGCCCGGCTGCTGGAAGGGTCCCTGAGCAACTGTCGGCGAGAACGCTGGCCCGGAGACTGACGGCTGCCTTGGAGGGAACGCGGCCTGGGTGGGGGTTGGCGTGTTCATGACGGGTGATTGCGAGACAGTACCGCCGCCGAATTGAGGCTGCCTGGGACTGTTTCGGTACACAAAGACAGCCAGCAGCATGGGTTCTGTTCTCTTCTGAGGGACGAGGTTGTCGGAAAAGTTGAGCATGAACTCGGGGACGTTACCCTCACCAGGAAGAACGGGTACGAGATATGTGTCCCTCACATTGCCGACACCCTTCTCGCCGACGACGGCATATCGCTTCTTGGAGACGAAGTAATCGAAAAGGGCCTGGAACTCGCGTCGGGAACCTTCGTTGGTCGGCGACACCGCCACGACGACAATATCAGTCTGGTCAGCGTACCGCAGGCCACATAGGTATTCTATAGCCTTCTGCTCGTCAATGCGACCTGCTACTGCGAGTTTCCTTGGAATCAGACTGGTCCAGGGCAACCCAATCGTGTTTGATAGGTTGGCCCCGCCAACGAATCGGGCCGCCGCCGGGAAGTCGGCGATCGAGCTCATGGCCAAATGACCACGCCAAACCACGTCCGGATCGGTCTCTTCCGTTGGTGAGTAGGGAGGCGAGTCCGTCTCCTCCTGGAGGAGTCTGTCGACATCGGGATCCACGCCGGGTCCGTGGATTGGCGCTGAAGGCCGGCGGCTGTGGGCGTTTGTCGGGGATTTGACGGTCGCGTACACTTTGTTGATATCAAAGTCCGGATGCTTGGGTGAGTGCCGAGCTCCATGGGTATCGATGTGCAGCCCAGAGTGGGCTGAGAGCTCGACCGGGCTCTCGTGATTCGAATCTCCCACGTCTCGGCCACTGGGCCGTCGAATGAAGGATCTCCCATCATCGTTCTGCTGAAATGATTCGTTCTCGACAATCTCTTCACCCTTGTGTGTTCTGCGAACGCGAGGACCGTCATCGGTAATCAAGATCGACTGCTTTTCCGAGATAGCCTTCAACTGAGCATTGGCTTCCTGTCTCTCCTTTGTGGCTAGTTCATCGGCCGTCATGGTGGCCAGCATTGGCGGCGAAAGTGTCCGCTTCAACAGTCTCTTGGTCAAGTCGCCGTTCATCCTCATGTTGGCGTACAAAATCCTTGCCTGCGCCGCATACTGACTCCGGTCCGGATGCGCATCGTGCACTGCGCGTTCGATCTCGAGGGCTAGACGCTCTGCCTTCGCCGGAACGGTAGTATCCTTCGGGAGAACGACACTCTTCTCCTTGACGGCGGCGGTGAGTATGCCGGCAATGGCCTTTTGCAGAAGCTGGGCCGGGCCCTTGCGGTCCTCCTGGAGATCCGCGACCTTCGCATCCAGGTCGGCCGGCGCAGTGTAGCTGACGACGGGGGACGCTTCGGGCAGGGAGACTTTGCGCTGTTTGGGGGCCGGTGTCTGGGGCAGCTCTGTCAGCGGGGATACACTGGATAGGCAAAGGGACCATGTCATGCATACCTTTGCGTCCTTCTCAATGGTTTCGTCTCGTGCCTTGCGCTTTCCCGTGGTCGCCTTGGAGGCGCCGTCCTTTTTCTCTTTCTTCTCCTTCGTCTCTGAAGGAGCGGGGGAGTCTTCGGCCTTGTTGCTTCGCGCGTCTTGCGACAAGTCCTCCTTGGGGTCGCTCGCGCGCTTCCCAGTCCTGCCGCCCTTTTTCTTCTTCTTCTTCTTCTCGTTCTGTTCGTCCTCATAGGCCTTCCGGCGCGCTTCCCACGGGCGCTCGCCTCGTTCCATGGCAACCAGAAGCTCCTTGTGGTCCTGAGGAGCACATTGCTCGCAGTAGTAATTCTTGGGGAGGTCCTCCGTAAAGACGCTCATGCCCATGCAAACGTTGTGCTGCCATGCTGTACACTTGTCGCAAGCGATCCAAGGCTCTTCTGAGTCGCCATCTTGTTCAGTGGCACCGCAGACGCAGCGGATGATCTCTTCCTCGGGCTCCTCCTCTTGCTTCTTCTTCCTTCCCCGTTTCTTGGGGGGCTCGATCGGTTGGTCGTCGAAGGCCTTTGTGTGCTGGCCCTTGGTCGCGCGCACCGACCGGCGCGGTTCCGGCTCTCCTGTGCGAACCATGATGGTTAGATGTTGCTGGAGGGTAGGTAGTGTGTAAAGACGCGCGCGTGTGTACTGGGAAGGAAGGGCAGCAGCGAGGTAGCTGGCTGCGGGGCAGCGTGACTGTGGTTGCGACACTTACCAGACATGCTTGCGTGGTTGCTTTTGTGGCGGGCGGGAAGATTTCAAGCGTCTCCCTTTGTTGGGCAGGAGCGCGAGGGCGTATGTACCTTTGGAGGAGGTATGGGTTCTAGATATCGATACCGGAGGGTGTTGTCTTTTTCTCTTTTTCTCTCAGGCATGCATTGGTTTTTACGACAGAGCGAGAAAGAAAAAAAAGACTAAGATATGTGACCCATCCAGTGCGCGCGCAGGCTCGGTGCGAAGAGTGCAGACAGCCGCGCGGGTTTTCCTTCCAGATTGTCCGTCCCAGAATCCCCCAAGCACCAGTCAGAGTGGAAGGCCGTCGCGCGAAGTGATGTGCGACACTAGGGATAAGGTCGAACGAGGTTGAAATGGTGTTCGCGTGCCGCCTTTTGGGTATGTGTGTGGGTGTGTGGGTGTGTGGGTGTGTGTGTGTGTGTGGAAGAGCGAAAGGGAAGCTTGCGCAAAGGTGGAGGTGATGCGAGTGGGCTACGGTGCGCTGCGCTGCGCTGCGATAAAACGGCGCGAGGTTGGAGGGAAAATGCCGAACAGCCAGCCTCCACTTGATGTCCCACATTTGGCCCTTATGTAAGCTTGGGGATCCCGCTGTCTTGGGCCTCGCGCTCGGTGAACAGCGCACGGATGCTATGTGGCGGGGGTCTGTGTTGTGGCCTTGATGCCTGAGTGGTTGGCGAGCTGACGAGCAGCAAGGCCAGTATCCGTATCCGTACCGTGGACGTTTGCTGTAGACCGGCGATCACGCCTCCGATGAGGTAATCAGTCAGTCGCGCTAAGGCGCTTCCGGCAAAAGCCCGGGCCAGCACTTCCCTCCTTCCTTACCTCAGCCCCGGCTGGGTTGCTTTCCAGGCTGGAGCAGGCGCAAGAGCTAACGCGTGCATCGATTGCCTGGAGCTTCAACAAGCTGCACCCCAAAGTTACAGCCTTCCCTGCAATCGACAAACAACCATCCCGCCGCACCGCACACCTTCTACTCGTCGGCTCTGAAAACCCCGACATCACCACCGCAGTCGACCCATCTGATCAAGTTGACTGTAATTCGATTGCTCGCCCGCCATGTCTCGCAGATACGATTCCCGCGTAGGGCCCCTCCCCGCTCTTCCCTTGCTTTCACTGCATGCCGCCTCGTCCTGACAAGGTACCAAGCTCACATTCCATGCGTAGACAACGATCTTCTCGCCCGAGGGCCGCCTCTACCAGGTCGAATATGCCCTTGAGGCCATCTCCCATGCCGGAACTGCAATTGGCATTCTTGCCAAGGACGGTATCGTCCTAGCTGCGGAGCGCAAGGTGACGTCGAAGCTGTTGGAGCAGGACACCTCTGCCGAGAAGCTGTACATCGTCAACGAGTAAGCGCCGCCATGTTCGGCAAAGCGATGCACAAGGTTGACATACCCTCTTTAGCAACATGCTTGCAGCCGTCGCAGGTATGACGGCCGACGCCAACATCCTCATCAACTACGCCCGCCAGGCTGCCCAGAGATATCTCCTCACCTACAACGAAGACATCCCATGCGAACAACTTGTCCGGAGACTGTGCGATCTGAAGCAGGGCTACACACAACACGGAGGTCTGAGACCCTTTGGTGTGTCCTTCATCTATGCCGGATGGGATCCCCGCAGACAGTTCCAGCTCTACCAGAGCAACCCCTCAGGCAACTACGGTGGATGGAAGGCGACGGCTGTTGGTGCCAACAGAGCCAGCGCGGAGAGCTTGTTGAAGCAGGACTACAAGGAGGACTGCACTCTGAAGGAGGCCTGCGGCATGGCGGTTAAGGTCCTGAGCAAGACCATGGACTCAACGAAGCTGAGTGCAGAGAAGCGTATGTTGTGTTGCGCACATATTTATACAACCCATGTGATCTCGCTAACTGACCACCACAGTCGAGTTCGCCACGGTTGGCCAGACGAGCGACGGCAAGATCTACCACAGGCTCTGGACCGCGGAGGAGACCAAGGAGCTTCTCAAGGAGCATGACCTGGCGAAGGACGAGTCCACCGAGGACAAATAACGGCATGGATGAAATCAAAAACATAGACGGGGCGTGATGATTGCCCTTAACCCTGATGTACCAATAGAACTGATGCCCTCTAAACCCTCCCAGGCTCCCCAGTGTCTATACTCCTCCAACCTTAACCTGCTGCCAAGTTGCAAACGCGAAGCCATGGTATGTAAAAAAAAAAATTTGATTTCATGAATATTGCAAACCAAATACAATAACAAGGGAAAACCAGGTGTGGTAAGACAAGGCAAAGATGGCAGGAAATGCAAATACCCGGAAACAACATGCGGTGATTCGTCTTACGGAGGTGAATGACAGTGTCGATGTCTGACCTTGCAGCACTCGGACTCTATGAATGACCCTATTTTCGGTGATTAGTGTCTCTGGCTACTTAACTGGGTCATTTCGTAGCCTACGTCGGTCCGCGAGTTCCCAGCTTCCTCCTCGTCGCGTAGTCGGTTCCAGCCAGTTTTGGCGTCTGACCCTGGATACGGGTGGGGCTCGTGGCATTCCCTGGTGGCCAGTCCGGGCCAGTGTCGTCGGTAACTCCAGTACGCAACGAGGTATCCCAACAATGAGCCCACGCAGACGTCGTACACATCGTGTCTGTAGTCTTCGCAGCGGCTGATGGCGATCAACGCGGCCCCCAGCAGCGGCAGGAGGCAGACAAGGGCTCTGCTAAGGTCACGACCTCCACTGTTGTGTCGGAAAACGTGAAGCTGACCGGCAAGAAAGAGGCTCAGGAATCCAAGGCCAGAGAAGGAGAAAGACGAGTGACCAGAGGGAAAAGAGCGCCAGCCGTCATGGAGAAGGTGGTGGGCGGTCTCGGTACACACGTCGATGGTGACGAGGACGTTAGGTTTCGTGCCGGTGGCTGGCTTGCACCGGGCCAGCAAGTCAGGTCGCGGTCGGCCAACTGCGTTCTTGATGAGGTCTGTGATGAAGGAGGTCATGATGACCGCGATGGCGAAAGACAGGTAAGTGACCTCATGCTTGTGAGGCGAGGCTTTCGTGACGACATTGTAGGCGACGAGAACTCCCAGTGGCACGAACAGGGCATAGACGAAGTTCATATCTGAAGGGCGTGTCAGTCGTGCTTTGCATGCTTGGACGGACAAGTATCGTCTCAACTCACAAACAGGTACACGCTCGACTTCCGCATGAGGGTAAGAGATGTGCAGGTCGTTGATGAAGAACATGCGATGAAAGGGTTCAATGAAAGCAAGCATCTGAGGGGAGCCAAGTCAGCAAGTTCGAGTCTCACAATCGTTTCGATCCATAACAAACGTACCGTCATCCATCCTGCGAGAAGGATTACGAAGCCCAGGTAATCTGGCGCATGAGTCCTCTACGTGTAACTCTCGTTAGATCTGCCGACCTCACTCGCAATGCTCCAGGTCGCACACGACGATCTGTGCGGCACGTTACCTTCCAGAAGCGAGAGAGCGCGGAGGCCATGACACTCCCGTTCGAACCATTGAGCCGGCGGCCGGGTGCCATCTCGAGAAGTCACCGTCGACGAGCTGCACGGAAGGCTCTCCGGAACATGAGACGCCTTGTCGTTGCTGCGGCGGTTGAAGATGAGAGCTGCTGGAGTGGATACTGTGGCCAAGCTGTCGACGTAATGTTGGCTGTGCCGTCAGGAGCAAAAGGGGCGAGGAAGAGGAATCGCAGTCCCAAGACGAACACCAAAATCTACCGACAGTCACTTGATCAGATGCAATATGCAGATCCCTGCGGTCCCGTTGTTCCTAGTTCAAGACGGGAGTGCAGCGCTTCCAAAGTGGTTGCTCGGTGTATGTGGGGTGTTGGTCGCTCGAGGCACTAAGCTCATGAGCTGAGCTACGCTACTGCAACGCTGTTCTCTGTCGGAAGCTACGACCTGCCTACCACTCTCTTTTATCTTATCGCACACCCGAAGTTCCACCGCCGTGGTTCGGTCCTGGTAACCTCCAAAAATCAACAAACTGTTTTCTCCCAGCTTAGACAACCACAATCGCAAACACCATACTGTCGCCGTCTTGCTCAGCAGCATGCTGAAGTCGACCTACAAACCGTCCGCAAACGCAAAGGGTCCGCCACCACTGCTTCCCGGATGGACAGAGCACGACGCGCCAAACGGCCACAAATACTACTACAACGCCGAGACCAAGGAATCGACGTACACGAGACCTAGTGCGCCCGACGTCACTGCTGCCCAAGGCTATGCGCCCAGTGCAGTTTCAACAAGCTTCTTCCAATACCAGACCATCCCGCGGCTTTCCGACCCAAACGTCGCGAATGCCTACCTGGCACAGTACAACGCGCAGAACCAACCGTCGGCGACACAACGAGGAGGTTTCGGCCACGGAGGCAGGGGAGGCAGAGACGGGCGGCCACGTCCGGAGCCCATCGACAAGCCCAAATCAAAGACGCCGATACCTGGATTCGAACCCTGGATTCTCGTCGACACCAAGTACGGGCGCCGCTTCGTGTACAACCCCGAGAAGAATGCCAGCTACTGGCGGATTCCTGAGAAGCTGAAAGCCGGCATCTTGGAGGTGGACAAAGCCAGGATTCGCGAAAAGGCCGGTATTCAGAGCGCACCGACAGAAGGAAAAGAAAAAGAAGCCAAGGACAGCACGCCCACTGCTCAGCCCCGGCCGCAGCAAGAAGCCGCGGCAGCTCCGACTTATGACGACAACGACGACAGTTCAGAGTACGAGGAGGTTGAGGTCACGGACGACGAGGCTGAGGGGGGCGAGGGCGAGGGTGGGCACGCCTCAAAGCGTCAGCGCACAGAAGATGCAGCTGATGACGCGCCGGTCGAGTTCAGCGAAGCAGACATTGCGTTCCAGCTACAAGCGATGGGCGAAGCATACGGACTCGACCCTGGGGAGTATGACGACGGAAACATGGACGAGTGGCCAGAGGGCGCCGAGGGGGTGGAATTTTCGCAGGAGGATGCCGCCGCACTCTTCAGGGATCTGCTCGACGACTTCAACATCAACCCGTACAACACGTGGGAGAAGTTGATTGAAGACGGACACATAATCGAGGACCCAAGGTACACGCTGCTCAACACCATGAAAGCACGAAAAGAGACATGGCAAGAATGGGCCAAGGACCGGATCAGGGAGCTGAAGGAGCTTCGTGCCAAAGAAGAGAAGAAGGACCCCAGGATACCGTACATGGCGCTATTACAAGAAAAAGCGTCGCCCAAGCTCTTCTGGCAGGAGTTCAAGAGGAAGTATCGGAAGGAACCGGCCATGACGGACCCTTACGTCAAGGACAAGGACCGTGAGAAGTGGTACCGGGAGCACATCAACCGTCTAAAGTTGCCCCAAGCCACGCTCAAGTCGGATTTCGCCACGCTGCTGAAGTCCCTGCCCCTCTCCGCAATGAACAACAAGACGAGTCTGGCACGCCTGCCGCCGCAGCTGCTGGTTGACATCAGGTACATCTCGCTGCCGCCACAAGTGAGAGACCCCATGATCGAAGCATACATCCAGACCCTGGGACCGCCGCCAGAGGGAGGAGCCAGCGAGGAGGAGGACGAGGCGACGCGCAAGGCGAGGGAGGCCAGGGAACGGAGAGAAAGGGCGTTACGGGAGCACGAAGACAAGGTCGCGGAGCAGAAGCGAAGACAACAGCGGAGCCTTGAAATGGGCCGGGCCAGGCTCCGGGAAGGGGAGCGCGAAGTTGAGCAGGCGATGCGCGTCGGCAAGCGCGGTCTGCAAAGCCAGCTGGCGAGCGCGCAGAAAAGAGATCAGTCTGATGCATAGTAGACAGCAACTGTGTGGCAGGAGAGTGGACGAAAGGATGGAACCAAGAAGGAATAGAGAGAAATACGAAGAAGTCCCCTCCCCACCCAGCCGTCCATCCAGTCAGTGAGCCTCCAAAAAGCTAGCCAACGTCAATGTCAACCGTCTCTCTGTGATAGGACCATCCCGCCATAAGCCGGCCTTGGCACTAACAGCGCATCCGAGTCCTCGCCTCAGTGAATCCTGCAGGAACCGGGTTTCATGCAAGTACGCAAGGTCAGGACCAAGACTTTCTTGGGCTCCCTTTGCTTTGCATGTGAGCATCAACCAACGGACCCTCTGCCCCGTTACATCAGCTTGACTCGAGCCTCGCCAGACGCGTCATGTAAGACAAAAAGCCCCCCCCCCCCTCCTCGCCAGGCGCGTCATGTAGGGCGAAAAGGCCCCTCCTCGCGAGACACCGGAGACTAACGGTTCTTGCGAAACCCTCATTGTGCTCAACAAATTGAAACTGATGGTCCGGGGTGTGTTTGCGTGGGGGATGTAGGTAAGCCGACCGTCGGGCGAAAAGTGGTTGCGTGTGAGTTGGTTGGGTGGGCAATGAACCAGTATCAGACTTCCTCCGTCCGTCACGCATCAAAATGAACCAGTGTTAGATTTCCTCCGTCCGTCAAGCATCAAATGTCGTTCCTAGCATGCCTTACTCGCTCAATGAGTAGAGACACTGCCCCCATCAAGACGCGGTTCGGACCAAATGCCCTCTTTTGCCTGTCCCAATCGTCCGTCCGTCCCGGACCAAGTGACACCATCCCGCAGCGCGTTCGTGTTCGTGCGTCAGAGACGGCCTGAAGATCGGTCGCCCGCCCATTGGCTCGTCGGCCACGTCGGTCTCATCGGCCACGGAGCGCTGGCCGTGCCGCACATCCCCAAGCGTACTCCGTCGAGGGGGACATGTCATTTTTAGTGTCTTATATGACAGCCACGCCGTCGCTCCCTGGGCCCGTGGCCGCTCTTTGGATTCTTTGATTATAGTCCGGGCTTGTTCTATTTTGTTGTGACGGAAATTTGGCTCACACTATCTTCGACACCATTTCCTACAGTTCTCCGTCCTCACTAGGTAGAAAGCGACGGGGGTTCAGCCACAGCTCAACATGGGTGCGACAACCCTTACGCTATTCGGCCTTGCGGCCTTCGGTACGGTTCCCCTTCCCCCGGACCATCATCGTAATATAGACTGCGAACTAACAAGGAATGCCCAGCCTCCGCAGTATTGGCCCAGCAGTTCCCTGGGGATTTCCCGGGCAATGGCAACGGCAACGGCTTCGGCAACGGCAATGGCGGCAACGGGTTTGGGGGAGGCAACTTCAACAACATCGTCGGATTCAACATCCAGGAGGCCATGACCACGCGGAGAATCCACGGCATCCTGGGCACCATCGCCTTCGTCATCGTCTTCCCCATCGGCTCCATCGCCATGCGAATCATCCCTGGCCGCTTTTCCTGGCTCATCCACGCCCTTGTCCAGATGGCCGGCTTCGTCCTTTACATCGCCTCCGCCGCACTGGGCATCAAGCTGACCCAAGAGGTCAGGTTCGGGAACACTAGTCTGGTAAGACCGCTCTCCGTTGCATTTTAACAAAAACGGTTTCGAGGGTTAGCTGCTAAGACACCAAACTTATTAGTTCGAGATCAGCACCATCAACTTTCACCCCATCATCGGCCTCATCATCCTCGCCATCTTCTTCTTCCAGCCTCTCTTCGGCTACCTCCACCACGCGCAGTTCAAGAAGTACGGTGTCCGCCAGATCTGGTCCTACCTACACCTCATCGTCGGCCGCCTCCTGATCCCGCTAGGCATCATCAACGGCGGCCTGGGGCTGTACATCTCCAACTCGCCCAAGGCGTTCAAGATCGCCTACGCCATCCTCGCCGTCGTCTTCGGCATCGCCTGGATCTTCATCGCCGTCATCAGCGAGAGCCGCCGGAGCCGCCAGCCCGCCGTCGTGGTCGTCGAGCAGCACAAGCTCGTGAGCCAGTCCCGCGGACGCCACGGCGGGAGCCACAGATCGTCCGACTCGGACCCCAAGATCTGAGTGCTAGATGCGAAATAGTCTGCTGTTGATACAATGGTGATGTTGGGGGAATGGGAAGGAAATTACAGTTTTACCTCACGGGCTTCACGACACGGGTCACCACGAAGTAGACCTTTTTCATAATCACGAATGCATGAGAGGTAGGAGTGCACTAGGGGGTAAGGGACCCCATGGTCGAGTCGTTTCAAGTTCGGGTACAGGATGCTATCAGACTGGAGCTTTTGAGAAAGTAGCGGTCAATTGCGTATATTGTTCTTGTCTGTTTCATGTAACTGGTCTTATGTGCGCCTAAATGCTTCGGGCTGCATGACTGGCCCTTGACAGACCCTCCAGAAGCTGTCCGACGCCTGTGTGCAGCCGGCTGCTTGAGATGAATCCTGCAGCAGTCTTTATGCAACTGCTAAGCAGCCACCAATATATCCAGTTTCTGGTAGACTTTTTGTACCTGTAATCTTGAATCCAACGGCGTAACCTCTTGAAGTCAAACTGGCACTAGTACACAGGTCTTTCAGACCAAACTTTGTAACGTTAGGGAAGTTGAGATGCCTGAACGGCAGTTGTTGATTAGAGTAGTACAACTAGCTAACTTCAGAAGTCTTCTAGGCTTTATCTCAATCTTTAGACTTATCGTCCCTTTCACACATCAACCTGATGACTCGGAAGTCAGTTTGTTTCACCGTTGCCGCCCTTGATCAAATGCGCAACCATGCTGTTTAAGATCGAAAGGGCTTTCTCGAGAGACTGACCACCTACATATTCAGTATAAAAGCAGATGGTTGCAGTGTGGATAACCTGTAATCATGGACACCTTTGGCCGGAATACAAAGAACTGCATCCAGGGCTGCATCCTAGCTACTGGAGCTGAGCCGACGGGATATTATCGCTTTCTTGATCAAGGACACAGTTCCCATTGGGGAACGCAACTGATTACGTACAGTCTATTGCATTGGCAGGATCTAAGAGCTTACACGGAGGGTGCCCTTCCATGGAGATTTGCAGGACATGTTCTGAAGCAAAGTACCAAAAAAATCAAAACCGGAGAAGAAGGTAGAGGGAGTTTGTTAATGCATTGGAAGACATTGTAAGCAGACTAGGCTGTGGTGGTTGGACTCCAGTGGTCGGTCGGACTCCGCGGGCACACGCGAACAGGGACCACGTTGTTAATTCGATTCTCCGGACTCTGGTATGAGAGATGAAAGATATTCTCTAGCAAGAAGTCATAGAGTTAGAAATAAACTACAGCACCCTACAAACTGCGCAGGGCGAATACGAAGCTTTATATTGTAACGAACTTTGAATTAAGTGACAACACTGTTGAATATTAACCATGGATATTCTGGCTGCTGCTTACAGTGCGACAGCCGGCTAGCTAGTCTCCAGCGCATGATACTTGGAGTGTCAGAGCAGATAGCAATTGGTGACTGGTACTGTCGAAGAAAGATAAAGGAGAAGAGGGCGAGTTTGGCAATGAGTCAGATGGCCAGTTGCTTCGGCTTAACAAGACCAGCGTCGAGGAATAAGATACAAAAATATCCGGAGGGATACGAAGACCACGAGAAAGTGGTGATTCCTACTTCGCAAGGCGGTTTAGTACAAGAAACCACACATGAGATAGGCCGTAGAGTATATTGGGCACAAATAAGTTTCTTACTATGGAAATCGAGCACCGATCTCATGGCTACTTCCGCTAAGAAAATATCCAAATACTCTTTCCTCATGTAGCTATGCTTGTGAACGAAATCCCACTACAAGACCATCCTCTACACACTGAATTATCCCTCCAAAGTCTAACACACTTATTTCAAAAACTTTCTCGCCAAGCACATCTTCGTCTAAGATTCCGTCATCTAAACCAGCCCAAATGAAGCTAAGCGTAAGTAATCGAACTGGAGCGACCCTATCACTCAGTTATGCTCACATTCAACGCACATAACTGCCCTCGTTGGCATCCTCCCTGCTTTGAGCTGGGCTTGTGCCACATACCAGTCTTGCCTCTGTGGTAACAGATACGGCAGTTTTTATGAGGAGGTAACGAAGCAGATGTGCAAGAGCAAGCTCGGGACATACATGCAGTTTGACGATGGCCGCCATGACTACATTTCGGAGGCGCTCAGCCTATGCTTTCCAATGACTGCGCCATCAAGAAGACGTGTAACAACTAAGGCTCCCCTAAAGACCAGAACTGCTGGGGAAAGAAGTGGTAAAAAGACTGGTTTGTTGGTGTGCTGTGTTCAACGCAGTGACGGATCTCGCAAAGGAAGTGTGGCGAGAAGAGTCGTAGGCTCATACTACACATAATGGACAACACAGACAATTCTATTGATTTTCTATACCCGAGTACATTCTGTTAGTTATTCAGCCGTGGTGACCGATTGCAAGGTGATCGAAGACGCCAGAGTCAGACTGGCTACTTACCGATGAAGCAGCAGGCCATATTTGTACATGCAGTGCCAACCCGTGATGGCTATCCAATGGAGGCTGTGGGTGAATGCAAATGATAGTTATTGTGGTGACCTCGGGTGAATTGCAATAGCTAGTTATGCCTTTTGGTTCATTATGATGTTTGTTAGGTAAGTTAACTGTTGAATTAGAGGGTCCCACGGAGGGCACTTTGGGCGCGCCGAAAGGGTGCGCGGAGATAGGAGTTATTGGCCTGATTCGGCCTGGTTGCTTGGCAATTGTCAGAGGGACTGCTGCAGGCTTTGCCCTAGGCAGTAGGCTTTGTGGAGGCCTTAGGCACCTAGAAAAGGGGTTACTAAGGGCTTAGTTAGGCAGTAAGGCTAGGCGTAAGGGCACTAAAATAGTTATAGTTACATATATAGAGATATATATATAATATATAATATACATAATATTAACTTATTACTATTACCCTTATTAATTTAATAATTAAGAGTCTTATACACTTAGAAATTAATAGTAATAAGCTTAATAATATAATTCCTATAAGCAAAAAGCATATAATAATAACTAATAACGTAAAGATTACTTTAAAATCCTCCTCTAACTAGACTATCTAGTTTAAGCAGCTCTAGGTAAAAGCTAGAGCTTATAACCTATAGGAAGTAATTAACCTATTAGTAAGTAATTCTTATAAGCTTAGTAAGACTATTATAGCACTTATAGAGCGCCTAATACGCCTTTAGCCTTATAACTATCTAAGATACTAAGCTTTACGTATAGGATTAAGCTCCTTAAGCGCTTAAGAAGCAGAAGTAACCTTAATCCTAACAGCTAGTTAGAGATTACTCTTTAAGCCTACAGCAGTAGCTAACTTATAGGCTAAAGAGGTCTATAAGCTCTTACTAAGTAACCTACTATTATATAAAAAGCAGTAAAGTAAATATACTAACGTATTAAAGGAGTATAAAACGTATATATAAAAATACACCCTACTATAGGACTAATTTAGAGATACTATAAGTATTAAGCTCTTAGAATATTATTACAAACTAGATAAGCACCTTAACTAATAGGTAAAGAAGCTTAAGAATTATATTACTAAGCGCCTAAAGGAAAGGTATAATAAGGTGTAGATAAAATATAAAAGAAGTCTCTATAAAGGCGCTTAGAACTACCTTACTAACATAAAGAAGCTTAAGAAATAGCTTTTTACGTAAGAAAGCGCCTTTTATAACGTAAAGGCTAATAAAGTCCCTAACGTATAGCACTTAAAGTATTAGTTTTAGAATGTTATAAAAGCCTTTTTAACTAATTACCTTACCTAATAGGTATTTACCTACCTATAGTAAAGTAAGAAGGACGCTAAGAATAGGGATCTTATAATCTTTATAATAATAAGTAATATATAAGAAGTAATAAAGCTCTTTAGTAATATACCTATTAGGTAAAAGGCTATATATAGCGCCTTTAGCCTAACTAATATAGGTTATAAAAACCCTAAAGGTAACTATAGAAATTAAAATAATAGAAACTATAGCAGTAGGAATTATAGCTATAGAGGCTGCTAGTAGATATAATCTTATAAGCTAAGCGTACTTTATAAGTAATCTTTATTATTATTAGGGCTCTTAGCGCTATTATAAGAGTAAAGCATACTACCTAAGTAAGAGAGGTTAAGTATAAGCGTAGTAGAGATACTACTTTTAAAATATATAAGCTGCTAGCTTTACCTTACCTTAAGGCACTATATTAACTACTGCTAGTATGCCCTTCCTTATATACACTCTAAAGGGTAGTAGTAAAGTAAAGTAATTAAGGCTATAATTAAAGAGTATATATAATGTAACCTAAAGCTTACTAAACGCTTATAAGAGGTAAGGGTAGTAACTATTAAGAATAACTAACTATATAGTAGGTGTAGGGGAAAAATCACACTAGCCTCCTTTTACACTATAAAAAGCCTTTATTACCTAGCTTACTTAGTAATATTAGATTTAGGCTTAATAGTATATATTTTTAATAAGCCTTTATAGTTTAAGATAATAAGGGCTGCGCTAGTAGGTAATTTCCTATAGGCTAGCTTATAGTAACTACCTATTAAAGCGTATAGCACTATATAAATTAGGCTTAGGAGGTATATAGGCACTATTATAAGGCTTACCTTATATAATGTTACCTTTTACCTTAGCCTAGCAGCTAACTTAGTGTCCTTTAAGAAGCTAAAGTAATAAGGTATTTAGTAGGATATAAGCCCTAAAAATAACTACCTACAAAAGGCAGATAGGTCCTTTATAGCCTACCTTAATAATATTTATAACTAATAGGTCCTTAACTATAGGCCCTTTAAGGTAGAGGCTGCTTTAGCTGCTGCTATACCCTTACCTCCTATAGGCTTAGATAAAGCGCCCTAATTACACTAATAAAATAAATATACTATAAAGACATATAGGAAGCTAATTCTTAGCAGCCTATTTACTTAGCACTACAGGCTAGGTTACTTAGGCCCTAAAGTAATTAAGAGAATTATTAATACAGCTTATAAAATATATCTTAAGGGCTCTAATAATTATAAGATTTACACTATTAACTGTAACACCTACGTAAAAGGTAAGGCCTACTGCTTAGTTAGGTGTAGCCTATATAAATCTATAATCTATATAGAGCTTAGTAACTACTTAGTAATTAACTTTTATAACCTAGAGGTTAGTTACATAGGGTATATATCTTATATAATAATTTCTAACTGCAGTAGTAGTAATATATAGGATTTCTACTTACGCTAAAGGACTACTAAGATACTACTTACTACGCTTATAGACTTCCTTACCTTATTAGAAGTATAATATAACTGTTAGATAAAGGTTATTAAGACTAATAATAAGCTTCTACACTACTTAGATATTATAGATGTAATAGAGGTATATAGTATACACCTTAAGGTAAGCACCCTAAATACCTAAGCGTAAAATAAAGCTATAGAGTATATTACTATAGTTATTAAGCAAAAGGTATACAGTATAGTAATTAATATATACCTACTAAACGTCCTTTAGCTAGAGGTCTATACAGCAGCTACCTACCTTTATAACTACACACTGTAAGTATCTTACAGTTAGAAAACCCTATACTAACTGTAGTATAAGCACTTCTAAAGTAAAGCTAACGCAGCATACGCTTAGCTAGACCTTTCTTACCTATATATATACAGCTATAAAGCGTATATACTTACTGCTAACGCCTAACTTTACTATAATTAACGCTAATAACTAGCCCTAAGGGCCTAGATTAGCTATCTTATAGGCTATAGCTTAAGTAACTTATATTAGATATAGAGCCCTACCTATAGTAAAGTATTTACTATATAGGATGTTATTTTTAATAAAAAGGTTACCTTTAATAGTAATATTATAAAGCTTACTAATAATATATATAAGAGTAATCTATAGGAAATAGCTGCTATAATTAAGCGTCTTATACACTAAGAGATATAGGAAAGAAGCTTTATATATACAGCAGATAAAGAAGCTAATAAGATCTAAGAATATACTAACTACGCTAAGGAGGCAGAAGGCCCTAACAGCCTAACCCTTTACAGCTATAAAACTAAAGACCCTTTAAATTACAGCTATAAAGGGCTAGCCCCTCTATTACCCTATACTAAAGTAAGGTTTATATTAATAACGCTACTAATAATACTACCCCTAAGGGCCTTATTTATAACTACCCTTAGAGATATACTTAACGTAAGGGGGTAGAAAGAAGAATCTTAAGAATAATAATTATAAGCGCTTAAAGAAGCTGCTAATAATATAACTCTTAAGCGTAAGCTACTAAGATAATCTTTTAAGGCTGCATTTCTAGTAGGTTACTCCTACTAGAAGTAACGCTTATATACTAAAGCTAAGCAGAAATAACTAGATAGCACTTATACGCTATAGGAGAGGGCTAATTACTTTATTTCACTAGTAAGTGTAGGTCTACTAGGTACGCCTATAATAGAGCTAAAAGCGTAACTAGGTACACCTAGCGTATAGCTTAATATAGGCTAGAAGCAGGAGGTAGCTAATAGGCTTACTATAAGGAGCAGTAGAGCAGCCTTTTTAATAGGCACCTACTAGAAACACCTACCTCCCCTTCCTATATTACATAGTTAGCTAGTAAACTACCCTTTTAAAGACGCTTTTAAGGAGGCTAAAAGGAGCTATCTTTATAGCTATAAGACGTTAAGGTTATAGAGAGAAGTTCCTAAAGGCTCTACTTATAGTAATTAGATTCTTAACTGTATTTAGGTCTATATATATAAGCTTAATAAGTATAGCTACTTTATAAAGGTAAAAGTAAGGCTTATTATATATAGTAACTAATAGGTAAAAGATTTATATAATATATATACAGCTATATTAGTAGGTATATCCTTTTAAATATTAATAGCCCTAGCTACCTACTTTAACTTAGAGTTACTTTAATATAATACTATTAATATGTTTATCTATATAGATATTAATAAAGAGGTATATATAGAGTTACTACTAGGTTACTATAAGAAAGGCGTTACTATACACCTTTAGAAAGCCCTCTACAGCTTATACTAATTACCCCTCCTCTAGTAATAGCACTTTAAAGCAGGACTTATTATATAAGGCTTTTAATACATTATAGGTAAAGATTGCTGCTAGCAGAAAGGCTAAATTATATTCTTTTTTTACGTTAATAACTACATATTAGCGTTTCTAAAGGCCTATAAGCGTATAGTAATTAAGGAACTAAGCGCCCTCTAAGTAAAGTATTACCTTAAAGGAGGCTAGGAGCTCTAGTAGTTCTTAAGCCTTAAAGTCCTATATAACTACATAAGCAGAAGACTCTAGCTCTTATAAGCAGTATATATAGAGAAGGCTATAAAACTACTCCCTATATATACTAACATTATAGATAATATATATAAATTTACCTCTATAATAAAGGAAGAGCTTTTACTACATACTAATAACGTAGTGTATTATAAGATAAATAGATACTAGCAGAAGGTTAGTATAATCCTTTATGTTACTATTATAACACGCCCTAATATTACTTTTACAGTAAGCAGGCTTATAAGGTTTAATTAAAACCTAAGTAAAGCCTACTAGAAGGCTGCTAACTACATATTGTTATACCTTTATTATATATATTACCTCTACCTTTAATTTAGCATAAAGCCTAGCAGTAATAAAGACGCCTTAGAGGTTACCTCTAATATAAGCTTTATAGATAATTTACTTAACTGTAAGAGCTCTTAGGCCTTTATAATAAAGCTTTTTAGAGGCCTTATTACCTAGTAAGCTAATAAGTAAGATACTATTACTATATTAACTACTAAGGTAGAGCTTTTAGCGCTCTTATAAGCAGCTAAGGAAGCCTTTTTTACTAGCTAATTAATATTACGCTTATAAGTATAGCTCCCTACAGAGCGTAGCTAACGCTTAACATACATATTAAAAGCGCCTTAGCCTATAAGAATACAGATATAATATAATAATTAATAGACTATTAATCTTATAACTAAGGAGCTCTTAAAGCTCTATATAAAGTTATATTATATAGATATTTATAACTACTAGTTATAATAAGAGGTTACTTAGTAGTATATTAACGTTATATATATACTATCTGTAGAGCTTATAGCAGACAGACTTACTAAGGCTCTTAACCTATTAAAGTATAAAGCCTTCTTATAATAGATAAATATAACTAATAAGAAGGCGTTTCTTAAGTGTAACTAAGTATAAAAGCTTACTAAAGATAAAGCTTACTTAGAAGCGTAGATAATAAAGGAGGATATATAGGCTGTTAAGAAGACTTATAATCTCCTATATGTTAGTGCCCTATAAGCACTATAGATTACAGAAAAGCCCTTTCTAAGCGCTTTTTACGTAGGGTATTACAAAGTAAGGGCTCTACCCTTTATAGCTGTAAAGCTATAAAGGCCTATAAGAAGGCCTTCCCTAAGGGGGTATATTAAATTAGAGGGTCCTACAGAGGGCACTTTAGGCGCACTAAAAGGGTGTATAGAGATAGGAGTTATTAGCCTAATTTAGCCTAGTTACTTAGTAATTATTAGAGGGACTGCTGCAGGCTTTACCCTAGGTAGTAGGCTTTATAAAGGCCTTAGGCACCTAGAAAAGGGGTTGCTAAGGGCCTAGTTAGGCAGTAAGGCTAGGCATAAGGGCACTAAAATAGTTACAGTTACATATACAGAGATACATATATAATGCATAATATACATAATATTAACCTATTACTATTACCCCTGTTAATTTAATATTAACATATCTATATCTAGCCCCTCCCTATATCTAGCCCCCCTAAAAATAAAGGTATTCCTACTATACTTATTAACTTTAATTAATTACTACCTTTTTTTAGATACTACTATAATATAGCTTTTAGCTTTACTAGGTAAATTAGCCTTACTAGATTTATCTATAATATCCTCTTTTTTGCTAGCTGCAATCTAAGCCTTCTAGATGTCCTTAATGTTAGTAAACTTAATGTTTAGGTTAATTAAGACTGCTTTTTTTTTCCTTACTGCAGTATTATTAACTTAAGCCTATAGAAGCTCTAGCTTTTGCTAGGTAGTTACTAGCTTATAGGCCTACTTACTAAAGCCTTTATTTACCTTCTAGAATAGAAGGCGTTAAGTAGGGGTATTATAATCTAGCTCTATAAATAGCTTTAGCTGCCTAGCTAGATCCTATATCTTCCTTAGCGTTAACTATACTACTGTAGATAATATAGATACCTATCCTTTAGCTTCTAGGCTTCTAGGCTTCCCTTAGCTGCCCCTAGGCTACCCTTTACTAGCCTAATCTAATAATGCTAATAGCTTTAGTGTTAATAGGAGCAGGAGGGAGCTTATTAGAGGCTTTACTATAGAGATAGGCTATAACTCTATCTATTTCTAACTACTTTTAATATTCTATATTATTAGCCCTATAAGGTAAGCCTTCTAATAACAGCCTATAAAGTTCCTCTTACCTATAATAGTAGAGTTATTCTAATAGCTAAGATATCTAAGCTCCTTCCTATAGGCTGCCTTTATAGAGCTAAAGACTAACTAGTTAAGTAGCTAGAGGATATAAGAGGTATATAGAGGTAAGAATAATAAGTAGATATTATTAATATAGTAGAGCTATATAAATTCTATTATTATATAACTCCTATAGCTATTAATAACTAGCAGTCTAGCCTCCTCTTTCTTATAGGAGGCAGTCTAGAAAATAAAGACCTTCTATAGCTATTTAACTATAGTATTATCTATAGTCTAGCTATTCTTTATTATAGTAAATTACTATCCTTTATAAGGGCTAAGATCTAAAGGAAACTACTGCTGCTAGACTATCTTACCCTTATATATAATAAGAGGATTTAAAGTATACCTAAGGGTATAGATATATTTAATAATAGACACCTATACCCTTAATCTAGGCTGTTTCTTATAAACAGACTTTATCTTAGCTATCCCTAGCACTAGCCTATTAGATCTCTAGCCCTTAAGGATACTAGTCTTATCTATATTATATCTATTAGCTAGTTTAATACCTTTAATCTCTAGTATAGTAAGCAGCTTAAACTATTTCCTAATAACTTTAGTAGATACCTTATTAATATATCTAGAGTTAATAAGGTAACTTCTCTAGACCTTAATAGATAGATTTCTCTTTAGGAAGGATTAGACCTATCTCTTTCCTATAGGCTTAGTGTCCCCTATAGTATAAAGGATCCTTCCTGTAAATACCCTTACTTACTAATAGGTTAGGGTAAGGCTAAGGGTATGCTAGATATATACCTATTTAGCTACTTTAGCCTCCTAATCTAAGGATAACCTCTAGAGGTTACTAAAGGCAGCTAGCCTTACTTAGACACCTTAGAGTTAATAATAAAGTATTAACCTTAGGATCCCCTATTTAGATAACGCCTTATAGATAGACTAGCCCTTAGTAATAGCATCTAAGGCCTAATTAACCTTATACTTAGTATATTAGCCTATAAGGAGTAAAAAAAGGCATATAGAAAGTATGAAGTAATTTAGTTAAGAACTGTGAATGTTGTGATGTAGTGAAGTTAGAGAAATCAGGAGGCTGGTGGTGGTGATGAGGCATTTTTGGGGGGGCTAGATGTGGGGGGGGGCCAGATGTGGGTATGTTGACTTACTGTTTTCGCTATTTGCTGTCTACCTTTGTTTATCCATCTCTCTATCTACAGGTGCATTCTATGTGACGAGCTCGGAGGAGGGTCTATGACGATCGCAGGCAATAGGCTCTGTAGGGCAACCAAGTGCGTTACGGATAGGAAGTTGCCAGCGTTTTTCCGCCAGTCGGGTCTCGGTAATATATCGAAATATGTCTAGAACCAAAAGATGCGGAGATTGTAAGGGAGCCGGACGTCGGCTCCTTCTCGACTCCACAGCGCGTCCGCCTCAAGGGGTTAAATCGGCCATCAAGACCCAGGACACGACAGGCTTGGCCGGGAGAGACGACACCGGAACCGGAGTGGACATGAAGCACGATACGAGCGATATCGATTGAAGCTGCGGCGGGCGATACAGGTGTGTGATGGTAGGCGAGCCGATCATGGGCGTCTGTTAAACATAACAGCAGGGCTATGTAAGATTGTCGAACTTCATTCTCAGGCAGGCATGGCACTCTGATCTTGTTTCGATTGCTTTTTACTCTATTTTGTCACATTATGGGTCTTCTTGTGCCACGTATCTCAGTACTCTTGCACGACCGACCAACATCACCCCCCCCATGTTCCATCCGATCAAATCAAACGGACCTGTCTCTGTCAGTTTGTCCCTATCGCTGCTATTGCTAGAAGCTTCCATATGCTTTCCAACTTCCAAGTACCTTATTACAGACTAATAAATCAATGTGTTATATATTGTTATATGTATCGTATCCTGTTCATCTCACTGACCCTGCTAGAGCAAATGTGACCTTGTTTTCACTTGTTTTGTTATATCATCACAGCTGTTCAGGCTTCAAACAATGTCGAGCTCTATTAATGTTCCTTTTAAAAGCTGCACTTGTATTCGATCGACATGATATTCTCGCGAGGGACGTGTTTGCCACTTGGGTGAGGGTGAAAGTCACGCTTGAGATGTTTGCGCTGGTGAAGTCAACCTCCAAGACTTGACCGATCGTAGTCCTGTACACGATGATATATGGCTCAAACCTACCGAAGGCGACATGGTATTCGACCATCCGAAAGACCTGACTAATGACGCCTAGCCAAGCGAGTCAAGCATAAGTAGGAGTTATATCTCTTGTCCTTGGATCGAAAGCATCGCAAGAAATGTGGCTTCGACCTTTACAAACTTAGTAAGTCTACCAGAGGCATCCCTTTTCTGATAGAAACGCTGATCTAACTTGGGTTGACCAGAATGAAAGTTTTGTCAACGCGAATGTCAAAAGCCACCCTTGACTTAAGCCGACTTGCTAGTCAGGGCGCTGTCCCAGACTGGATCCGTTCCATTGCCAGCTACATTAGTGATCAGAGAAAGTGTTCCGTTGGGTCTAAGCTCCACAGAAAAGAATTCGGCGGTCTCGATACAAACGGAGCCAGCATAAGTTGTCTGGAAAGTACCATAGATGACGTGGTACTGCTGTTTTATGGCGAATCTGGTATGGGTACTAGCCTTGCCATTGACGGTAGGCGGACGCTGGTACACATTGGTGAACTCGTATGGCTGAAGGTGGTTGGAACAGGCAAATCCAGGAATGGGAAAAATCTCGCTTACTGTTGGATTTGATGTTGAGAATAACGGGGAAGCTAAACTTCGATATCTGGATATTTGGGTTCTTTGAACGTGGGCAATGGATGTTTCAGAATGAGAACAAGAGCCGAGATATAAAATGGAGATAGTTTGGTTTCTCCGACCTTCTGACTCAAAGACTAGGAGATAGCAAGCGATCGATAAAGATGTACTGGCCGCCGGGGCTTTTTAACCCTTTGTAGCATCTGTAAAATCGATGGCCGGCTAATCTCAAGATCCAAAGTCTGTTGGTATCCCAGGCTACATTACGTATATACATTGCAGATTCTTAGCAGGGTGGAGCGACAATTGTGTCTCTTTATGAAAGTCTACGCCCCTAACAAACCGAAGGAAAAATAAATGTCAGGCCTTCCATCCCAGGATGTTTGTATAGATAAGTGAGGATATTTAGGTTGGGCCTAACATGCTGCCACAGTGTACAGTTAGGCAGGAATCAGATTGGCGGGTGATGAGCTTTTAAAGACGTCTTCTGTAGTTCTAAGCAGCAGGTAGAATACATTGTATTTTCCTCAACTAGTCACGAAGCCCCTACCGAATATAATAAGCCAACAAATGGGCTGATTAGAAGAAAAAGAATTAGCAAAATCGTACATAAAAACGTGAACGATATACTGAATTCTGTGCCTTTACAAGATCTACGTGAGATTTGTTTGACCCATATTTTACGTGCTGTTCTTTGACTTAATACTTCTCTTGTGGCTGGATGTTCCTGTAGAGCTGGCGTAAATCACAAAGCTATTCATTAGATCGAACATTACGAATGTATTCACGGGTGTAGACAACCTGCTGAGCGAGGTGTTGGGCACAATGCTACTTGGAGCCCTGAGTGTGCAATAACTGGCACAACAACTGATGTGAAGTTGCAATGGCGCATCGAAGAGAAGGGAAGATATGCCACAGAGTCTGAGCTGTGGTTAGGCATTTCCCATGAACCCTGTAGACTACAACTAGATTGATGGCAAAGCCGGCCATCGGAGAACACTTGAGTTGTGATGATAGCCAATCTTTATGAGTTCTATTTCCGAAACCTAGGCAGAGGGCTTCAGAAGCTGAAAGTGAAAAAGAAAATGGGAAGGACGCAATATGAACATCGCAGAAGTTGCAAACCTCGCCAGTATGCTACCCACTAATAAAAGAGGTGCCCGGCCAGGGATGGAAGATCTGAGTTTATCTGGAAGGTGTTCTCAGAGTCTATGAATCGTAAGGGAGCATCTAATCCTCAGCAAGGGGGCTCTAAGCAACGCGGCATTGTTTCTGGGCTCTGTTGACTTCAACTTAATAATAGCATAATTAACTTGAAACAAAAACATCAAGGTCAAGGAAGGTAACAAGGGACCAATAGAAGATTTCATTCATCCAGCGATCTGTACCCAAAACGGAGGAATAGTGGGCGTCTTGAACCAGACGAGTTTTAGGTAATAGACACAGACGCGAGAGGGAAGTAACGGAAACAGAAAGCCGTTCAACTTCGCGGTGATCGATGGAGGTCTGGAGACGTGAAAAGCAAGGACATGACTAGCTTTCGACCGTGACTGGGATAAGATGTGACAACTGCACGTTATAAGGGTCGAGAAGCTGCCGTGCCAGCTGTTTGTTGAGAGACGGGTTGAGATAGGAAGTCTGGACTTGCCTGTGAAAAGATTGCAATCTCAAGACGGAGTCACCAATGGGAAACTGCTGTTTTTTTGTTGAGAGGGGAGACTCTTCCATCGGACAATTGGCTAGGGATGTCGGACCAACTCCGACCTCTGAGTGGGCACAGGAGGTTGAGGTTACACCAGCCCAACTCGCAATAACGACATTGTGAAAAGTGGACGCCCCTCTTGCTGATGAATAGATGGTCATGGGGGGTATAATTGCCATAATGAGCAGCGGCAGTGGTCCGGCAAACCCCTCTTCGGCATGAAAACCCCCATTCCAGCGAGGATCATGACGGGGGCAACAAGACACGTGTGTGGCCCATCCAAAGACTGTGTTAAAACAAAAGATAAGTGATTAGAAGACATGGTCTCGCTCGAGAAGGAGACAATAAGTTGCCTTTACAATCTAGGAAAGAAGAAACTCCACACCGCCGCGTAATATGAACATGTAAATCTTACGACTTTCGGTCCGACGCAAGGGCAGACTAGACTTTTCGACACCTCTTTACGCTAGCTTTGGGGAGAAAATCCAGACCGCTTGGGGGAGATACATCCAATTTGCGGGCGGGCAGCGCGGCTATGTACAACTCGGAGGACTTGAGAGAGTTCCGTTCCACGCACCGATTCGGACCTGTATTTAGACTGGATCCCGCGAAGAGGGGGGGCTCTAGCCTCTCGGAGGGCTGATCAAAAGGGGAGAGCATCGTTAATACTGAGACCTTTTTTTTTTTTCATAATCGGGAGCTCTCTTGAACGGACGTAAACCGTGAGACCATCGTGAAGAGTACTTGGGTTGGCCCGGCTTGAGGACCCTCGCTGCGTTCCTCGCGCGTGAGAGTCTGCCAACCGAACACAGGTCCCGGAAGGTATTAAGTGAGACAGGCAGATACACGCAGAGGGAACGCGAATCAACGTTCTGGGGATCTGGAACAGGAAACAGGGCTGAGAGTGTCTTCCTAGGCTCCATGCAGCATGCCACCCACACCAGCTCCACGAGCCAGGCCCCCGGCGCCGCCATCGATCTCACGCTGTACGGTACTTGGCGTAATACAATCCAGATTGGACCAGACTCTGGCTGGACAGGCCGCAATGACGCCTGGCATACATGCAGGTGATGCCGTCTGACTCCTCCTGCCCATGCATTCGGCGGGGGCCCCGGCAACGCTGCATCCCTTCGTGTCTACATCTGGTGGACCAGCGTGTGTCGATGAGGTCGGATGACATTCTGCAGAGATGAAAAACGGCCGCCAAAGGGCACGAAGCGGAGGTCCCGGGCTTCCACTGTCCTCACGATCAATCAACGTCCATGGAAGCCCGCGGCCCCGATTCTTACATCCAATCTCACCCCCCCAAGCTCTCCCGTCATTGGCCTAAGAAATACCTTTATCCGCCTTCAACCGCCTTCGTCCACCCCTGGTCCATGAGTGTCAAGAGTCAAGACGGCGACCCTCTCCCTCTCTTCCTCTCCACCTGCTGGTGGCCTCTTTTTTCCTACACGTGTGTGTGCAGAGTCTAGGTTCCTCTCGGCTCCCCATCCCACTAGCCCTGGAACGGTCTGGGCCCAGAGTGCCAGAAGACTAAAATGCCAACGGCGCGAGAAAGCTAATGCCCCCTCTCGGAGCTGAAGAGAAAAGATGTTAGTGGCCACGCCAAGTGCCGCTGCCGCTGCTAGGCGCCGAACCGGATAAAGAGGCGGTTCAGACACCGTCATAGCAGAGTTCATCGCACCCCAGCATTTTCCTGGGTCACGAGGCGTGCGGGACGAATAAGTACTACAATATCTAGACAGAAAAAGGGTCTCCGCGCCGTTGGCAAGCCTGACATGATGTTTCGAGGGCAGGGGGTTCGGGCAGCATGGACAAGCTCTTGGTTCTCTCTCCACGGCAGGCAAACAATGGTCAGACCAAAACTACTCTGTTCTGATGCCCGAGTCTCTCCACCCACTCAGGGCGGCATGTACGTGTAGAAAGAGGGAAACCCCCCCCCCCAACGGCGTCAAGGTGGACTTGGCCTCCTGCACGTCTTACCCATTTGCATTTGCATGCCCCCGCCCCCCATCTCGCAACTCGCCCATTCACGATCTGTCGTTTTCTCGTCGACCCCGGACCGTCAGCCTCTTAGGGCTGAGGCGGACGTTGAATGACTGCAGCTGCTGCTTTGTGTCATTGGGTATGACGCCGAGTTCATCGCATGTCATACAGGCGGTAGCAGGCAGATGAGGCTCTACAGAGGCCCACCAAATCGATGTCGAGTGTCCCGTTCGAAGCAGTTTTCGCCAAGCTCATCGATGCGGATTTTGGGGTATATTAAAGGATTCCCGGCTGGGTCGAAGGACAAGCGAGAAGGTTCTTCTTCCTTGGAACCCAAGTTTCTAGACTGTGACGGTTAGAATTCGAGTTGCAATCCCCCAGCGAAGCAAAACACGAAGGAAAGAAAAGCCCAAGAAACAAGAGAGCGAGAGGCAAAATGGGTCGCCCGTCACACAGCACCGACACGGACGCGACGGCCTCCAGGTCCTCCATCTCCACGGCCAAGCCCCTCCAGGAGCTGGAAGAGGCCTCGGCCAACACACAGACAGCCGGCGAGAGGGCGATGAACCGGCGCGTCAACAGGAAGATGGACATTGCGCTTCTCCCGCTGCTTTCCCTCCTCTACCTGTTCAACGGTCTGGATAGGGGCAACGTGGGAAACGCCCAGACCCAAGGTGCGTTTGCGCCATCACCCGGACGTGCCACAACCTCGCGAGCCGTCGTCGAGTTTGGTTGTATGAACGAGGTTTACTTACAAATGCAAAAAAAAAAAAAAAACTAAAAAAAACTTGCCAGGTTTCACCAACGACATTGGCGCCGTACCCGACGACCTGAACCTCGCCGTCTCCCTATTCTTCATCACCTTCATCCTCTTCCAGCCGCCCTCGGCGGCTGTTGGGAGATGGTTGGGAGGCAAGCACTGGATTCCCGTCATGATGGTAAGGGGCAACCCCCTCCCGCCCAAAACAACGAACGCCACGACAGCAACTGGAGGTTTGACCAACTCGCGCACAGCTAGGCTGGGGCTTTGTTACCTTGGGGCAGGCGTTGATCAAGGGCCGTGGTGGGTTCCCCTCTCCCGTTGGTTCTTCCTGCGTTGAACGAATCCCCCCCTGTTAATCCCTGCGTCGTTGGTCACAAGGTTCCCTAATCGCAACCCGCCTCCTGATCGGCGCCTTCGAGGCCGGATTCTACCCCACCGCCGTGGCATACCTCTCGTCCTTCTACTGCCGATACGACCTCGCCGTCAGGGTCGGGCTCTTTTACGGCCAATATGCCGTTGCGGGCGCCTTTTCAGGGGCCATCTGTACGTCGCTGGCAAGCGGAAAGCTGCGTCTAGTTTACTGTCCAAGGGGGAGGGAGGGGGGTTGTTTGCTGACGACGCGTGTGAGCAACTAGCATACGGTGTCTTCCACCTGAACAACGGCCCCCTGAAAAACTGGCAATACCTCTTCATCATCGAAGGCGCGCTGACGGTGCTCTTCGGCCTCGCCGCGTGGGTCCTCCTCCCCGTCGGTCCCGGCTCCGCCTGGTTCCTGACCCCGGCGGAGCGCCGGTTCGCCGTGGACAGGATCCGGGCCGACAACGCCCTCTTCGTCGAGCACACGTACGACCCGGACGGCTTGGAGGAGGACCGGCTGACGAAGCGCGACTTTGTCGAGACGGCCCGGGACTGGAAGCTCTGGTACGTGCTGGCCTTCAACATCTGCGCCAGCGTGCCGGGCCAGGCCTTTTCGGTGTTCCTACCGCTCGTCGTGCAGGGCATGGGCTACTCGTCCATCGAGGCCAACTTGGTGNGGGGGGGGGGGATCCTGGCATGTTAACACGGCTCTGCAAGACTCAAACTGACACGGTTTTTTGCGCCTTCAGATGTCTGTTCCGCCCTATGTCTGCGGTGCGATTGGGCTATACTGCTTCACACTGAGCTCTGATTACCAGTACGATGGCCCAACGTCGTTTTCTCCCACCCGAGCAGGACTTTTGTTTGACTCATCTCGTTCGTAGCAAGGAGCGCGGTTACCACATCCTCGGAGGAATCATGATTGCCCTCATCGGCCTCATCGCAACTGTCACGGTCGAGTCACACGGTGGGAAGTACGCGGCGCTCTGCGTGCTTCTCCTCGGCAGCTACGTCGCCGCACCCCTGACGGTGGCGTGGTTGAGCGGAAACACACCCGGTACGTGAAGACGGTGCTTTCATGTGCGGCGAGGGGTTTCAAACACGAAAATAGACAAAAGAAAGAAAAAAAAGACCTTTTTTTGCTGACCAAGTTCTTCCGCCAGAGCCCGGCAAGCGATCCCTCGTCCTCGGCCTCAACGGCTTCGGCAACATCTCGGGCATCATCGGCGCGCAGCTGTACCGCGCACAGTACAAGCCCGACTACAGGATACCCTTCTACGCGACCCTGGGCTTCGTGGCGGCTGCGCTGGTGGGATACCTCTCGTACCGGTTCACGCTTGCCGCGGTCAACCGTAAGAAGCTGGATACCATGCGGCACATGTCGAAGGAGGACATTGAGAAGGAGCGCGTAGACGGAACACGTTACGCCGACAGGAAGTGGACTTTCATCTACGGACNGGGGGGGGGGGGGTCCCAAAGGTCAATGAGCATAGAGAATTTAGAAAAGAGCTGTAATTAAACATCCGAGAAGAAGGCATCCGCCTCGCGGCGAATCTTATCTGCAAGATCCGCTATATCCTTTGCGTTCTTCTGGCCGTCCTCGAACAGGTACCCGTCGATGAGAGTTGGGGGAACCCATTCAAAGTAGACGTTCATCACGCCTACCGTAACACCCTGTTCGTCATTGGTCACGCCTGGTGCACCGCCGAGGAGAGTCGACACAGTTCCCTTGACGCCGAGGCTTTGCTTCCAGGACGCAGCGAGCTCGTCAACGTCGTTTACTTCCCACTCGGGCATCTCGTAGGGCAAGACCTTCTCGCTGTCGGCCAAGACCAGCACTTTGGCGTGGGGGGAGCAGTGCTTGGCTGAGAGGACCGCGGGCAGCGAGCCGGTCTTGTTGCATGTCGACCCGTGCCGATCGATGGCGTCGGCGCCGACAAGAACGAGGTCCACGTCCCTGCTTGCGACGGCGGCGCCGGCGTCGGTGTATATCGAGACCTCAACCTTGTTCTTCCTCTCGGGCGCCTCGCGAAGACGGTTGACCAGGCACGACGCCATCGATACGCCTTCGAAGAGCGGACGTGACTCGAGAATCCGGATGTCGAAGTCGGAGTCGAACCCCGCGACCGCTCGCTGGAGACATTCCAGAATAGTCGAGCTCGACGACAAGGTGAGAATCCGGATCGGTCGGCCGGAAGAACCCTGCTGCTGCTGCTGCTGCTGCCGCAGGAAAGCCTCGAAAGACCTCCAGATACCGTCGACCGAAGACCCTCGCGCCACCGCGAAGTCGCGTACCTTTTGCGTAACTCTCTCTAGGAACTCGGGCGGCGTTCTGTCATCGTTGGCCTGTTGCACTTCCTTCTCGATGACGGCCAGGGACCGAACGATGTTGTTCAGGATCGCGGCGCCCATGCACTCCCGCCCGTTCTTCCACAGATGCCACGCCGCGAGACGGATGTTCCGCCACCACCTCTCCACGGAGCCGTCCTTCTCGAAGCCGGACTTGTCCGAGACCAGCGACACGAAGACATCGAGCGCCCGCGCCGCCAGCGCCCGCGCCCCGCTCTTGTGGTCCTGCTGCAGCGCGAGCAAACCGTCGCTCAGGACCTTGGCCCTGCTCTCGCCGAGCTCGATCTCGAACCAGATGCGCCTCAGGCTCTCGGCCAGGCGCGGCACGCCGCCAAACTCGTCGACGTCGCGGACCTCGTGGGGCTCGAACCATTGGAACCCCTGGTGCTCCCAGTCGATCTGGATGCGCGACTCGTCCTCGTGGGACTTGAGGCGGAAGGCGAACGGGTGGATGGTCCATTCGCGACCGATCTTGTCGTCGGCGAAGCGGTAGTCCTTGCCCTGGCGCAGCAGCGTCAGTGTCGCCGGCGTGAGCGTCGTTTCCTCGCGGATCTCGCGCCAGGCGGCGTCCAGGGGCGACGGGTCGTCCTTCTCTATGCTGCCCGACACTGGAGCGAGGCGGTTCCTATCCGGATGAGGATTAGTCCATCCGGCCACTTCATATACCAACCAAGGCGACTTATAAGACGTTGGGTCGTCTCGGGTCGTGAAGAGGATCTTGGACTTACGGATAGGTCCGCACTTTGTCGCTCCGTCGGAACAGGGCGACCTGGGGCCCGCGGTTGGGCGGGAACTTGAAGATGAAGGACGAAACGACGGCGCGGCGAGTCATGGTCTTTCCTTGCGAGTCCATCAAGTCCGAGGTGGCCTTTGGTAGACGGCCTGCCGGCGGAGATGTTTGCTGTCTGTTGCCAGTTGGGGTGGATTCGGCCGGGAATGAGGTCATCCATCATGAGCGGCGGTTTAATGAACAGACGGCGGGGAAAAAAAAAAAGAAAAAAAAAAAAAAAAAAAAAAAGCCAGCTGGCGTCGGCTGGCGTCATGAGGCCACACCACCGAGTACTCACGCACCAAGACTAACTCTCATCTCATACTAAACGTATTAAGTGACGCCCAGGCTGTATGTGTAACAACAATCACAGCAAGTGGACCAATTTCTGATTCCTCTAAAGCCGAGAGCCTTTTGCAGCTTGTAGCAATATCATAATTCGTTGTAGGGTGTCTCCGGACAATCTGGAGTCAGACAACCAAACAACCCCTGAGTGAACCGTGTGGGAGACTGTAATCTCCAAATAAAGGGCCTTCACGCTCTATGCCATCATCGCGCTGTTGTCATGTTCCTTCGTCGTGTTAGAGCTGTGGCGGGGTCGACACTGGCGCGCGAAGCGGTTGCTCACTCGATTCACTCCCTCACTCACTCACTCACTCACTCACTCGTCACCCGACTCACGTGTGCTGAGAAGAGCACCGGGGCTAACGCGTAGAACCGCTCGTACACAGCTATCCAATCATCCCGCCAAGCTTCACATAATATCATTGAAATCGGGGATACTATCAAAGGGCTCCTCTTCTTGGTATGAGCAAGCGAGGGACAATTTTTTTAATTTTTTTTTTTTTAAACAGACGCACTTACACGTGTAAAGCTGGCAGCGATGCATTCGTCCCAGATACAGATACAGATGTTCCACGGAGCATCCGAAGTGTAAGTTTAAACTCTCGGGGGGGGGAATTGTCCCCGCCCGTACCTGGTGATGATCCCTAACAAATGTGGGCTATTTTGAAGAAGTCCAGCCTAATAGCTGTCTCTCATCTCTCACCTAAAATCAGCCTCAGTCTTGACAGGATTATGGATAGGATGCGGCTTGACTCGTCACCTGTCCAGAGCCTGCCCCAGACGGGTATACCCTAAATACCCGCCTGGACTGGATGCTTCCTTGCTGCAGTCGAACTTTGAATCATCTACCTAGCAGTAGCCGTTCCAGACATGTACGGATAGGATAAACACGGGCACAGCAGTAGGAAAACACATCAAGTTTCCACACAGTACATGAACCAACCGGTCCAACGGCGGAAAAGAAAAGAAAAAACTGTTGCAGCTAGATGCCTTTGACTTGACTACGGGCGGATGGATCCTTGGCATCCCCGGCCTCACCTACCTATCCGACTGTTGGAGCCGACTTTTATTTTCTGCGCGTGCCCCCC
>NWBT01000037.1:645334-665044 GCA_003386485.1 Colletotrichum lentis | reverse complement strand
CTCCTCCCCACGAGCGTTGCAGCGGTGAACCGTCAATCAATGAACGGATACCTCGATGACCATCTGAAATGAAAGGGGTCGAACAAGATACAAAGAACAAATGAAAGGGGGGGGGAGGTGGCTCAAGTCCGCTGAGTCCCGAAGCCTGACAACCCGAGGATGACACAGATGGATCGTCGGGGTTTATGCGCGAATGAATGGAGAGCCGGAAGGGGGCGTGGGTGTTGCGGGAATTTTGGGCGCACTTTTCGTCCTTTCGCACGTCGACGCTGGTTTTTTAGCATCGTTTTGCCCGAGTTATCTGATGATCTGATTATCTAAATCTGATAAGATCCAGGTCGAATTAGGTAAGGCGTACGTACCTTCTGCATTGGGCCCAGTGACAATGCCACGACGCCCCCAGCATGCCCCTCCCTTAGCCAAGCGACAACCACCCCCTCCCCAGGCCATCATCGATGAGGCCCTTGTTCGTGACGAAGCTTTCCCCTGTCGCCGAGCATGGCTGATATTTAGCGCCGAAACCCGCTGGAAGCCCACTGACGATCATCCACGCGTGAATTGAGTAGTACGTCCACAAGACGGCCGTGAGTTGCAATTTCCCAGCGCTTCTCTCTCCGAGCAGCAGCCGAGTAGATTGGTGAGGGAGAGTATAGGTAGGTTTGTCAATAGATTCTCAGATGGGCATGTAGACAGATACCATCAGGGACAGAGAGAATCCCGTCTTGCTAGGAAACACGAGACGATTCCGGAAACAACGGCACATGCCGCCGCTACGTTCATTGCATCCATCGTCCCACCCAGCTTTGCTGTTCCTGCCCGAGATGGATGGGAACTTTCCCGACGAGGGGGGAAGGAGCAGGGCGGCTACATAGGTACCTTCTCAGGTAGGTAGTGTAGAGCGCACTCAGGGCAAGAACACCTCAATTCAGGACTTCCGACTACCAAACTAGGTAGAGTCAACAAGCTGCAGGGAAGGTGGGAAGAGGGGGAAGGAGGGAAAAATTCTTCACATGGATTCTTTCCCACTCACCCGAACGCCTGGCGAACCAAACACGGCAAGGCGGGCAAGGAAGGCCAGACACTGGACTGACGCTCTCGCCGCTCACCCTCGCCCACCCATCCACATTCACATCCACCTCCATCTCCACCACCTTTCGTTTATCGCTCCGCCGCCCCATCCACACGGCCTCACTCAGCCAGCAGCCAGAAGAACGCCCTCCAAGTTCCTGCATCCCAGGTATCAGCCAGCCAGTCCAATAGTCACAGCACCACCCGCACCGCTCCCTGCCATCCATCCATCCACCATCGACGGCGTCCCAAGCTCGCTCTCTTGTTCGCAGACTCACACACGCCCACACACACTCCTTCCCCCCTCTCTCAGTATGCATGTGCGTCTGCCACTCACCCTCACTCTCTCTCTCACAAGCTCAAGCGCTCTCTCACACACACAATCCTTTTTCTCACGCAAGTCGCTGTCCTTTTTGTGAGACCGAAAGACCTCCTGTCCTTGTGTGTCTCGCGGAGCCAATGTCACCCACATGTCCTTCTCTGGTTCAATCGATCCATGCGCATCTTGGCCCATTGGCGGCATCGACTCGATTCACACGTCCATCCCATCCCATTCCACCCTGTCGCACGCACTCTTCCGTTCTTGCGGTACCGTTTATTCCTCCCTGCCCCTGTAGCCTTTTCGCTGTCTCTCCATATCTTCGAAAGATGATTACTGTCGATAATGAGTCTGGGGTCTCGTCAACCCGACCGATCTTCTTCCTCACTCACTGGTCTGCTACAATCATGGCAAGCGATTCTCCATAGGCCTGCTCATCGCACGGCGGAAGCGGCCTCGCGTCTGACGGCATACTAGTAAGAGAGTCGACACACTCTCGATGTCGGTCGAGCTACGTATTGCCCTCGACTCATGCTGACCCTCACACCTCAGCCACACTCTGCGCTCTTTTGGCGATACGTGACCCCTCCATCCTTTCATCTAGACGTGCTGGAGAGGCGACCCGGTCTCCGGCCTGTGACAGCGTGACGACGACCCCTCCCTGGCACCATCGCCCGTCGCGGATACTATTCTCTCCCCAACATCGCCTGTTGCATGTAATTACAGCTGCGAAGCGACCGGCGTCAATGGCCTCATGTCCTAGTTCGCCTACGCGCGCACAGCTGGAACCCTTGTCTGGGGGCACATTCGCTTCGCTACAGACGACCTCGCAGACTTGTCCTGCAAGTGCGATTACGGGCGGGTAATCAGCATGTCGGATATCGGGCTCCACGGAACACAGCAGCTGTCAAAAGCCTTGCCCGACCGCAGGCTCCGGTTACTAGTTAGGGCTGCCGGGCATCGGCAAGTCGGCAAGTTGGCATACCGTGCAGACTGGCCACTGCAGCGGTAGTCGTATGCATCGGTCTGTTTCTTTCTCTCTCTCTCTCCTGCTCCGTGTGTCAAGGTCCGTCGCTGTCTGTCGTGTGTACGTCGTAGGTCGGTCGCTTGTCCGAGCCGGGACATGCAAGCCGAGGGAGCGTTTGCTCACCTTACCCCCGAGAGAGACGCTCATACGGCCGGCCGAAGTTTGCTTTTACGGCGCGGCGGCGTTCGCCAGTGGACACGGCGGCTTCGATGAGTCATGACGCCATAAGCGCGATAATACATACCCCTCTATGACTGTCTCTGGGTCTCTCCCGCCCCTCTCTGCCCCCCCTCTTTTGGGAGGGGACGCTTCTCACTCTAGGTTTTGGGGACCGTTGTTCTTGGGTAGGCAACGGTGGTTGACCGAGCCGAACGCCGCGTGGACGCGGGATGACAACATGGTAATCCCGCAAGTGAAAGTCCCAGCTAACCCAGCAGCAGGCTGGCTAGAACCGGGACTGGGACTTGTTGCGTGTTTAGTCGCCCAAGCTGACCGACACCTGACGCTGTCCCCCCCATCAGCCACCTCAGCATCCCACCGGCCCATTTTGAATCCTGTAAGTCTAGGTGGTTGGCCTTGGGTGTTGATGTTGTTTGTTTAGTCTCGCCTGGGGGCCTGGGGACCAACTTCTTCTCTAGCCAGCTACACGCCACACTCAAAAAAAACACACACACACACACACACACGAGCGTGGGCAGGTCGCTAAAAGCCCAAACCATTGTTCTGCATTGCGCCGCGTCCGCCTCTCTTTCCTCTCGCCCCAAATAACCTCTCCCCCCCCACCGGCAACGCCCTGTCTATCAGTCGAATCGGCGTTATTCTCGCCCGCCAGTCTTACGCACAGGGTTGACGATACTCCTACGCACAGGGACGAGCCGGCCGAAGCTAGCCCACCTAGCACCAACAAGCCTTCGTCGTCCACGAATGAACGATCTCTTATTTCATCATCGACACACCTACGCCCAAGGCTCAGTCGACCTCTGTGCATCGCGTTGCAGAATTTGGTCGACAGAATCCCACTAGCTGAGTAATTGCTGCAATCTTACAGGCCAGGCCGCCTGCAGCCGATCCCGTGGGGACCCTCCCATCAGTGCCTCGCATCACCCCCATGGGCCCCATGGCACACGGCCACCCTCGCGCAGCACCCAATCGAGCAAACACGCTGTTGGGCACGACCGGATCTGTGAATCATCAATTGTCTCATTGGACGGCGGCCTCCTCCCGTGCCCTCGTCTCTGACTCTCTGACCTCTTTGCTGCAGATCTATTCTGACCTGTGCCCTGCTGCATTACCCGCGGTACATACTCCGTACAGCATATAGCTTGCCGTTGGAAAGAGGGCCCCGACTAATACGCGAGTCCGTTTTGTAATGCGCCGTGCTGACAGCCTGACACGGATAGACAGAGAGAGAGAGAGAGAGAGAGAGAGAGAGAGAGAGAGAGCGAGCTTTGCGCGCGTCAAAACCACTATCCATAGCTGTCACAGAGCCCTCGTTTGGAAACCACCTCATCCCCTTGCTTGCTTGGGAAATCATAGCTTCTGTCTGCTCGACGACGACGTTGCCAACATGGCCGACATTGACCCCCAGCTCAAGCCTGAACCCGAGCTTGAGCTTGCGCTCTCAGTTTTGAATCCCAATCCTGAGAGGGTTCCAGGTCCTCGCCTTCTGCAAGAGCTCGTGCAACGTACGTCGGACAGTGCGCTACCTGCCATTCATTACTTGGACAACCATGGAGAAGAGTCCTCGCTGTCGTATTCACAACTGCACCGCGCGGTTGATAGCCTGGCCAGCCGCATCTCCCGCTCCGTGGAGAAGGCGTCGGCGCCAGAGCATTTCGTCGTTCCGCTTCTCGTCCCCCAGTGTCCGCATCTTTATATCGCCATCCTGGCCATCCTCAAAGCCGGCGGGGCTTTCTGTCCCTTGCATCTAGACGCGCCTCCCGAGAGAGTGAGATTCATCCTCCAAGACGTGTCGGCCAAGATTGTTGTTGTAAGTCGGGATCTGGTCTCCAAGATCCCACAGGATGAGCCAGACAAGATCATTTTGATTGTGGACCAAGATGACTACGAGGAGCCAACTTCGCCATACTCTCGTCCAGTCCGCGATCCCAAGCCTCACGATCTCGCCTATGTCATGTACACATCCGGGTCAACGGGCACACCCAAAGGCGTCGGTGTCTCCCACGACGCAGCGACGCAGAGCCTCCTTGCCCACAACCGGCATATCCCCTCGTTCAGGCGCTTCCTCCAGTTCGCCTCGCCGACGTTCGACGTTTCCGTTTTCGAGATCTTCTTCCCCCTTTTCCGCGGATCTACGCTGGTCACCTGCGATCGTGGGCGTATGCTCAACGACTTGCCAGCCGCCATGCGGATGTTGCAGGTTGACGCCTGCGAGTTGACGCCTACCGTTGCCGGCAGTCTCCTTCGGTCACGGAAAAACGCACCTTGCCTCAGGTTGCTCTTGACTATCGGTGAGATGTTGACGGAGCCCGTCATCCGCGAGTTTGGCGGCACTGAAGAGTCGGAGAGCATCTTATGGGGCATGTATGGCCCAACAGAGGCTGCGATTCATTGGTACGTTTTTTTGATCATCTTACTGCAAGGAGAGATGGACTGACCCAAAGCAGTACGCTCCGACCACAGTATCCTGGAGACTGCGCACCTTCAAACATTGGGTTCCCCCTGGACTCGGTCTCTTGTTTTGTAGCCTCCATACCCGAAGATGGGAGTGCGTACGAGTTCAGAGTTCTTCCCCTCGGCGAGCCCGGCGAGCTCGTTGTCGGAGGACACCAACTAGCCAGCGGGTATCTCAACAGGCCAACGCAGACAAACGCAGCATTCATCGACACCACCTATGGACGCGTTTACCGTACGGGGGACAAGGCCATCATGAAACCAGATGGGACCCTGGAGTGTCTCGGGAGGATATCCGACGGGCAGGTCAAGCTCCGTGGCCAGAGGATCGAACTAGGAGAGGTCGAACAGGCAGCGATGCGAACTAAAGGATGCCACAGTGCTGCGGCCATGGTCCTCGGTGGGATCCTCGTCGTATTCTGTGCCGTCGACGACGCGTCAAACCCGGAGAGCCAGGTGGGAGAAATCCTCAACACCTGTCGGACTTGGCTCCCGTCTTTCATGGTGCCGGGCGACGTAGTTGTCAAGACGAATTTTCCGAGGTTGCCATCGGGCAAAGTGGACCGAAAGCAGCTCAGGGCCGAGTACGAGACAGCAACGGAGTCTCAGAATATTACGACTCGTACAGAGCCAGCCGACGAAATGGAGCAGAAGGTGTTGGGGATTGTGTCCCAGTCTCTGGGGAGCCGCGTTTCGTCGTCAACGCAACTCGCCTCTGCAGGTGTTGACTCCCTCAAGGCCATCAGACTTGCCTCGGCGTTACGAGACGAAGGGTTTCAAGTGTCGGCGACGGACATTCTCGGATCCAGGACTTTTCTTGCCTTGTGCGCCCGACTCCGAATAGCCTCAGCATCCAAGGTCCGCGAAGAAGGTTCTCGGGACCATGACGCAGATCCATCCGAGATAGACCTCAATCAGGTGTTGCAGTGGCGGGAAGACCTATTACCATTGTCGGACGAGATCGAACGCGTTCACCGATGCACGCCACTGCAGAGCTCGATGCTTGCCGAGACATCAGCGAACCCCCAAGCGTACTGTAACTGGGTCGAGCTCGAGTTCCCTGCTGATGCCACGCTTCGGGATGTTGAAAGATGGACGTATCTTGTGGCAGAAAACAACGAGATCTTGCGGTCAGGATTCCTATCGCTCAGTCTAGGCTTCGCACAAGTCGTGTTTAACCAGCTGCCCCAAACCAACGTTCAAATCGTAGATGAGTTCGATCACGACTTCAGCTTGACATCCGACGAGGACTTTTTGCATCCGTTCAGAGCCCAGGTCTGCAACGGCAGGCCAGGGAATGGACCGGTGCTCTTGTTAAAAATCCATCACGCTCTATATGACGGGTGGTCTGTTGACATGTTGGTCCATGACTTTTCCCTCTGGTCCACCGGACGACCGCCAGGACCACGACCCCAATTCCGGGATATCGCCGGGTTCTACGCCGATCCCGCCATCAACACTCGTATGGACGAGGCGCGAAGCTTCTGGGCCGATCACTTGCTTGGTTGGCAGCGGCATAACATGCCTCGTCTCATGGGACGCCCCGTTCAGACTCCTGAGGCTCAAACTGTCACCAGGAAGCTAGATAATATCCCGCAAAGTGCTCTCGACGAGGCAACCTCGCGGTTCAGCTGCCACCCGCAAGTCTTCTTCCAAGCAGCGCTTCTCTGGCTTTGGGCCGGCTTGCAAGGACGGCAGGATGTCGTTATCGGATCGGTCTCGTCAGGCAGAACGATTCCCGTCACAGGCGTCGAGCGTGTTCTCGGCCCGTGCATCACGACAACACCCCTCAGAGTCAACCTGGCCGGGTTCACGGCTGTTTCTGACTTGGTTCGCGATATCCATTCGACCAATCGCCAAATACTCCAACACGGGATCTTGCCGCTGTCCGACATCAAGAAAATCGCAGGAGTGAATCTCGGAGACGCACTCTTTGATGTGCTTTTGGTGTATCAAGAGTCTCTCTACAGCCAGGAACCGGGCCGAGGCCTAGTGAAAGAGGTTTCTCATAGGGACTTTTTGGAAACCAGTCTGCTCGTTGAGATTGAGCCATCTTCGGAGGGGCCAACCTGCCGGCTCACCTACCACACAAGTGCGATTTCCGCTGAACACGTCTCGATTCTGGTTGAGCAGCTGGAGTCGGCAGTTCTGCACCTCACTCGCCAGCCGAATAGCCGCATAGACGCCGTTGCAAAATCATTACCTCGGGAACTGACCTCGGTATTCAACGCCAAGCCTTTGACTCTCTCGGCCGTTCCCGATTTGGCGGCAACCTTTGAGCAGTCGGCAAGTCTCACGCCCCATGTCTCAGCCATAAGCTTCGCCAAGTCTCTTCAACACGATGCGTTGGAGACAATCTCCTTCGGCGAGCTCAACTCTGTATCCAACAGAATTGCTCGTTTGCTTCAGGGTCAAGGCGCCAGAGAGGGGGATGTCGTGGGTTTGATCATGGAGAAATCCGTCAGCCTATATGCGGCGATGCTCGGGATTCTCAAAGCCGGCTGCGCATACTTGCCTCTGCTACCCACCACGCCGGCTGAAAGAATCAAGGTCATTCTGACGCAAGCTGGGGTCAAGCTATGCGTGGCTGATGCAGAAGTCTACACGAACCTGGGAGACGTCTCCAGTTGCAAGTTTGTAGACACCCGATCGCTCGACATGTCCGATCTCGCGGACGACGATCTGCGTCGGACTCGAGACCCGTCTCGCCCGGCATATGTCATCTATACTTCGGGAACGACGGGTACACCGAAGGGCGTCGTCGTGACCCAGCAGAACATCGTGAGCAACCTCGACGTCTTGTCCCGGGTATACCCCCACCACGGCAACCGTTCTCGTTTTCTCCAGGCGTGCTCGCAAGCGTTTGACGTTTCTGTTTTCGAGGTTTTCTTTACCTGGAAGGTCGGCGCGTGTTTGTGCTCCGGCACCAATGATGTCCTTTTCGAAGACCTGGAGCGCGCCATCCGGTTCCTGGGGTGCACTCACCTCAGCATGACGCCGACGGTGGCGTCTCTGGTCGATCCTCGTAATGTCCCCTCTGTTGAATTTCTCGTCACGGCAGGTGAGCCGATGACTACCGTAGTGGCTCATAAATGGACGGGCTATTTGTTCCAAGGTATGTTTCTGATGCCACCGCATGCATGGGATGGTCAGTCATCACTCTCTGACCGGCAATGCAGGCTATGGACCGGCCGAGACAACCAACATTTGCACCGTCAAGAAGATGGAACCTGGCGACTTCATCGACCATCTCGGGTTCTCATTCGAGAATACCTCAACATTCGTTCTCGGCCCTTCGACCACCACCGAGGCTGTCCCTATCGGTTGCGTTGGCGAGCTCTGCTTTGGAGGCGACCAAGTGGCAGCAGGCTACCTGGGCATGCCCGCCGTCACCAAGGCAAAGTTCCTCGACCACCCCGAGTTCGGCAGGATATATCGCTCGGGCGACATGGGCCGGATGCTTCCCGATGGCTCCCTCATGGTGCTCGGTCGGATGGACGACCAGCTGAAGCTGCGAGGACAGCGGATCGACACCGGCGAGATTGGCAGCATTCTAACCACATCAGGCCTTGCGACGTCGAGCGCGGCAGTTATTGTGAACCGCGCCAACTCGCCTGCTCCCCAGCTAGCCGTCTTCTACGTTCCCGCCGACTGCACGCAGCTCGACAGGTACAAGACTCTACCGGTTGACGACAAAGTATCCGAAGCGAACGATACCCTCTTTGGTCTCCTCCGATCTCGCCTGCCCATGTACATGGTGCCTAGTTACTTGGTCCCCGTCAGCTCTGTTCCACTTACTTCGAGCGGGAAAGTCGACAGAAGCACGCTGCAGTCATCCTATCGTGACTTTGACCGGGCTTACCTAGACCGGACTGCGGGCTCTCTGCGAAAAGACTCATCGGACGAGGGCTCCTGGTCTGGCGACGAAAAGAAGATCCGCGCAGCCCTTTCCAAGGTTCTCAACGTTCCGGTGGAGGATATCAGTCGATGGCAGCCATTCGCCGCCGTCGGCCTAGATTCCATATCCGCCATCTCTGTAGCAAGAGAACTAAGGGGCAGCGCCTTGAAGCGCAGGTTACCTGTATCCGTCATCCTTCGGGCCGGATGCGTGGCTCGTCTGGCCCAGGAATGGCAGTCTACGGCATCCGAAGCTACCTCCTCCCATAACGATACCGATGCGGCGGCACCTTTGTTTCCGCAGAGCTTCGTTGACGAGGTCAAGAAAAGATTCGCAACGCAGGGAAAGACGGTCTCGGCGGTTCTTCCCTGCACGCCGCTCCAGGAGGCTATGCTGTCCTCGACGACGAGCTCCTCCTACTCCAACCAGATGGTCTTCAAGCTGCACGTTCCCGAAGCAGACATGGAGGGGTACTGGAACCACATGCACCGTCGACACGGCATTCTCAGAACATGCTTCATCTCGACCCGAGACGCCAAACGTGCCGTCGTCCAGGTGGTCCTCGACGATTGGCCGATGCCATGGAGCGTGGTGGTAGCAAACAGCTTACGTGAAGCATCCGGACGGCACGCGCAAGAGGTCCCAAGGGCGTTGGACTCGAACGTTCCACCAGTGTCACTCGCAGTGCTCAAGACAGGAGAGGGCGTCTTCCTTTCTTTTGCCTGCCACCATGCCATGTACGACGGCGTGGCGATGGAGGTGCTACTGGCCGAGGTCGAACTGCTCGCAACCGGGAAGGGCCTCGATGCCCCCCCAGTTGACTATGTGCCGGTTCTATTGGAAGTCCTCAACTCGCCTGACGGGGCAAGTGACTTTTGGAAGAATCAATTCGACGGATTCAAGCCCGCGCAGCACAAGCTCTCTAGCAAGCACCCGGCGTCGTCTTCCCACAAGGAGTCGTCGACGCGGACTGTGACCAAGCCACTCAATGTCTCACTTACAAAGCTTCAAGATGTCTGCAAGTCAGTGGGAGTCTCGACTCTTTCCTTCTTTCAGACAGCTTGGTCAGTCTTTTTGACCATTGTGTACGACACGGCAGACATCTGCTTCGGCAACGTCATGAGTGGCAGGGCCTTGTCGATCGACGGCATCGACCGGCTGGTTGCGCCCTGTTTCAATACGTTGCCTGTTAGGGCTGAGATACCCCCATCAACACAATTCCTGGCCTTGCTCAAGAAGTTCCACACCCTCAACCCTAGGCTCTTGGAACATCAGTTCACGCCGCTGCGTTCCATCCAGAACCAAGTCTCCACGAGCGGCAAGCAACTCTTTGACTCTCTTCTTCTCCTGCAGCAGCAGCAGCAGCAGCAGCAGCCAAGGGCAGGGCGCCTTTCCGCTGTCTGGGAGTTGGTTGAAGACAACGGAACGATGGATGTAAGTTGTGGTACTCGCAACTCCTCGCGAAAAACCCCATCAGACTAATCTGCAACTCCCAGGTGCCTTTAGTCTGTGAGCTGACTCCTGATCCTTCCAACGACTCAGTGAAGGTCACGCTTCACTCCAATAGGTAATTCGTTTTATTGGGAAAAACAGAAACAGTGGTGGTACCCCAGCTGACGACGAGCGTAGCCGATCCGTGACAGAAGATGCCGTTGCCGGGCTTCTAGGAGTGTTCCTCGATATCGCCTCCCGCATTGCAGCTTATCCTGCATCGAGTGTTCCAGCCCGGCAGCAGTTGACATCGGACACCGTGCAAGTTTTGAACAATCTGGTTGTCCAAACTGCCCTCGATCAAGCCCAAGAGTCGAACGCAGAGACATCAGCCGACACGGAGGAATGGAACGAGAACGAGAGCCGGATTCGTTCCGTTGTGGCCGAGCTCTCAAGGGTCCCTGTATCCAAGATTGGCAGAAACACGTCGATTTTCCAGCTCGGCCTGGACAGCATCAACGCGGTGCAACTCGCGGCCATGATGCGCGAGAAGGGCCTGGAGCTGTCTGCCCTGAACGTCATCGAGTTTCCGACTTGCGCCAAGATGGCGAGCTGCCTCGGAAGCTCTCCAACACGGGCGGCATCATCACGATATTACGACTTGGCCAAGTTCAAGGAAGATGTCAGAGGCTCTTTCTCGGCCGACGTTTTTGACAAAGTTTTGCCGTGCACACCGTTGCAGTGCGCTATGCTGGCTGACTTTATCCAGTCCGAGGGCAAAGACTACCTGAACTACATGTCGTTTTCTCTCAACAACAAAGACATGGCACTGGATCAGGTCCGAGGCGCATGGGAATCGCTACTCAAACATCATGAGATTCTGAGGACCGGCTTCATGCCCACACAGCATAGGGATGCTTCCTTCGCGATGGTCCAGCACTCGCCTCACGATTCGCATCTACCGCTCGCCACGCACAACAATACGGCAGATCAGTTCAACGTCTCGAAATGGAAACTAGATACTGCCCACAGGATCCTGCGTTCTCTGGAGCAGCCGCCTTGGGCCCTGGCTCTCGACTGTGGGCCGTCTATTATCACAATGCACGTCATGATGCATCACGCTCTTTACGACGCGTACTCTCTGCAGTTGATTCTGCGAGATCTCTCTTTGGGTCTCTCGGGCAACGTCATGTCGGCGCATCCTCCGGTCGAGGAGGCAGTCTTGCCGATTCTGCAAGCGTCTGTGAACCCTGAGCAGTCGCAGGACTTTTGGAAACAAAAGGCGGCGGAAGTCGTCGTCAATCGCTTCCCGACCTTGACACCGCTGACCGAAGAGTCTCCCGAGCTTCTCGTCACCAGCAAGGTCTGCGGCACAGCGTTGACAGTCCTGTCCGATCACGCCAAGAACATTGGCGTTCCGATCCAGGCTCTTCTGGAAGCAGCCTGGACACGAGTCCTCTCGGCTTATTTGGGCGAAGAAGACGTCGTCTTTGGTGTCGTCCTCTCCGGTCGTATGAGCGAGGACACCAAGGACGCCGTCTTCCCGTGCATCAACACGGTTCCCGTGATCGCGCACAACAGATCGTCAAACTCGGAACTGCTCGAGCAGCTGCTCGGCTACAACAACCAGCTTCTCAAGCATCAGAACGTCCCGCTAGCACAGGTCCAGCGGTGGCTGGGACACCCCAACACCCGAGTGTTCGATACCCTGTTGGTGTACCAGCGGATGCCGGATGATACGACCACCATCGACTTCCCATGGCAGACTGTGAGCGACGAGGGCAACTTGGACTATCCGGTGTCTATCGAGGTGGAGCCACTTTCCAGCAGCGGAGAGATCCAGTTGCGTCTCTCATTCAGAACCGACATCTTGCCCAAGCCTCAAGCGGCGCACATGTTGGACCAGTTCGACGCCGTGCTGCAGCACCTCTCTCAGAAGCCAGAGGGAAGTGCAGAGGATCTATGGTCCAGTCATCCATCCATATTCTCCATCATGCCGCCCCTCGAGCCAACGATCCTCTCTGAGGAGGAGGAGCAGTTTTTGCATCACTTCGTCGAGACCAAAGCCCGGACTCATACCGACAGGGTCGCCTTGGAGTTCGTCACCGGGTTCAACGGCGAGACTCCAGTGTCGAGACGCTGGACGTTCCGTGAGCTCAATGAGCGGGGAAACCAAGTTGCCAACGTTCTGGCGCCTTATGCCAAGGTCGGCCAGACCATCGCCATCCACTTCGACAAGTGCCCGGAGGCGTGCTTCTCGATCCTCGGCATCTTGAAAGCAGGATGTGCCTTCTTGGCCCTCGACCCGTCCGCCCCGAAAGCGAGAAAGGAGTTCATCCTCAAGGACTCGGGCGCGTTGGCGCTCATGACCAACACTGACGACGTGGACTTCGTCGTCCAACAGCCTCTCATCCGGGTAGACGACACACTGCTCGACGGCGAATCTCGGGTGTTCAACCCCCCCGAGTCTCTGAGCATACAGGACAACTCGTACTGTCTGTACACCTCCGGCACGACCGGGACACCAAAGGGGTGCGAGATCACGCACGAGAACGCAGTGCAGGCCATGAAGGCTTTCCAGCGGCTGTTTGCCGGCCACTGGGACGAGACTTCGCGATGGATGCAGTTCGCCTCGTTCCACTTCGACGTGTCTGTCCTCGAGCAGTACTGGAGCTGGTCGGTTGGCATACCGCTGATCGGCGCGCCCAGGGACCTGATCCTCGACGACCTCGCCGGCACGATCCGTCGACTCAACATCACTCACCTGGATCTGACGCCCAGCCTGGCGCGCCTCCTCGACCCGTCAGAGGTGCCGAGCCTCTCGCGGGGTGTCTTCATCACCGGCGGCGAGGCGCTGAAGCAGGAGATCCTGGACGTCTGGGGGCCGGTCGGCGTCATCTACAACGCCTACGGCCCTACCGAGGCGACGATCGGCGTGACCATGTACCAGCGGGTGCCGCAGAACGGCCGCGCTTCCAACATTGGCAGACAGTTCGACAACGTGGGCTCCTTTGTCCTGCAGCCGGGGACCGACATACCCGTCATGAAGGGCGCCGTCGGCGAGCTCTGCGTGTCGGGGAAGCTGGTCGGCAAGGGATACCTCCACCGGCCCGAGTTGACTCGCGAGCGGTTTCCTCTCCTCGAGAGACTGGGCGAGCGTGTCTACCGCACCGGCGACCTTGTCCGGCTTCTGCACGACGGCTGCTTCGACTTCCTCGGCCGGGCCGACGACCAGGTCAAGCTGAGAGGCCAGCGTCTCGAGATTGGAGAGATCAACCACTCGATCCGCACTCGGGTGCCCGAGATCAGCGACGTCGCCACTCTGGTGACGAAGCACGGCAGCTTGGACAAGGACCTGCTGGTCACCTTTGTCAGCTGCAACTCGGCCGCCGCCGCCGCCGCCGCCGCCTCGAAAGACGAGCTGCGGGTTCTCGACGGAGAGAACACGGCATCTCTTGTCCGTTCCGCCCAGAAGGCCTGCAGAGACACGCTGCCGGGATACATGGTGCCGTCGTACATCTTCCAAGTTCCCCGGATCCCCCTCTCCCCCAACAACAAGGCCGACATCAAGCAGCTGAAGCAGCTCTTCCGCACCCTCACGCCCGAGACGCTGGTCCAGCTGTCGCCGTCGTCTTCGAGGCCCGGCCCGTCTTCCGAGCCCGCCAGCGAGACTCAGCGACTGGTCCTGTCGGCCATGCACGAGTTCTTGGGCCAAGATACCGGCGTGTCCCTGTCGAGCAACATCTTCGACCTCGGGGTAGACTCGATTTCCGCACTGAGACTGTCAAGGCTGTTGCGGAAGAAGGGGTTGATGGGTGCGTCTCCCAGAATCATACTGAGGAACCCGGCCCTGGCCGAGCTGGCCGAGGCACTGCAGCAGAGCACATCCTCCAGAGAGGGCAACGGGGTCCAGGAAGCACGCCAGCTCATCCAGGCGTTCGGTCATCGCTACCGGTCTCTGGCCGTGCAGGAAGCTGGGGTTGCCGATGATGGAGTTATCGAGTACGTCGCTCCATGCACTCCGCTCCAGGAGGGGATGCTCTCTCGGTTCATGTCAGATCAAGACGAGGGCGCCTACTTCACCGCGTTCCGACTCAAACTCGCGCCAGAGATGTCCATCGAGAAGCTCAAGGATGCCTGCGCGAGGTTGGTTCAGTCGCACGCCATTCTCCGCACCAAGTTCATCCAGACCCCGGCGGGCTTCGCCCAGGTTGCCATCAGAACCGCGGGGCTCTGCTGGAGAGACCTTCGCGGCGGCGGCCAGGACTCGGTCGAGGTTGAGCGCCAGCTTTCCCGAGCGCTGCCCGAGTTGATACGCAAGAACGGCGCGAATGTGTCCAACCCCTTGGAGTTGATCGTTGCGCGCATCGGCGACGAGACCGTCCTGGCCGTCCACATCTTCCACGCCCTCTACGACGGCACGAGCTTCGAAGCCATGCTCCGCTGGGTCGCTGCGGAATACTCGCACAAGGAGCACGACACGGCGCCGGCCTTCCTCGATACCCTCGCACACGGTCCTCTGGCCAACTACGACTCAAGCCGCCAGTTCTGGGTCGAGCACCTGAGAGACTGTTCGTTTGACACCCTCCCCAGGCTCCCTGGCGGCGATGCCACGGCCGTCATCACCAAGACGAAGACGTATTCGGCACGGAACCTCGAGACCCTGCGGCGATCCCTCAACGTGACCCTCCAGTCCGTGGTCCTCGCGCTCTGGACCTCGGTCTTCAAGAGGCACTTCCCCGTCGACGCGGCCACCGGGGTCATCGTGTCTGGCCGATCGATGGACGTGGACCAGGTCGAGAACACCATCGGGCCCCTGTTCAACACGCTGCTCTTCTACGCCGGCATCAAGGAGGGGGACACTTGGCTGTCCCTGATTCAGAAGTGCCACGAGTTCAACACCGCCGTCCTGCAGTTCCAACATGTGCCGCTGCGCAATATCCAGAAGTGGTGCACGAAATCCAGGGGCCGCCCCATCTTTGAGAATCTCTTCGTCTTCCAGATCGAGCCTCCCAGCCCGGCCGAGCCGTCGCGGATGTGGTCCATCATGGACGACTACAGCGTACTATCCGATTACCCCTTGGCTTTCGAAGCATCGGCGACCCCTGACGGCCAGCTCCGAGTGCAGATGGTCGCGCACAGGGACCTGGCCGACGAAGCCACGCTGGACTCTTTGTTCGAGGAGATTGACGAGGCCATGGTCGACGTCACGTCCAGCGACACGCAGTCACTGCCCGTGACGGAAAATCCTTCCCGGGAAGCCTCGACGGCGGCGTCGCCCCGGACACCCCTCACCCCACGGCCCGAGTCTGTTGACGGGGACGTGATGAAGGGGGGCGGCGAGTCCCATCATCTCGCCTCCTCGAGCGCTTCTGGTTTCGACTGGACGCCAACGGCTCTGGCCCTGAGGAAGGAGATTGCGGCCTTGTCCGGCGCCTCTGAGGAGGGCGTCACCGAGAGCATGGCGCTTCTCGAGCTGGGCCTCGACAGTATCGACCTCGTCAAGCTGTCCGCCCGACTCAAGCACGGCGGCTACGAGCTTACCTTGTCGCAGCTCATGCGGTCGCAGACCATTGCCGCCATGTCTGGGATCCTCGACAGCAGGAGGCCGTCGGCGGCAACAGACGTGGTGGACCAACAGTCCGGAAGCTTCGAGGAGCTCAAGTCACGGATGCGCAGAGCCGTCGAAGCGACCGGCTTTGATGTTGAAGAGGCGGAAGCCGTCCTGCCGCCGACGCCTCTCCAAGAGTCCATGGTCGCCGACATGCTGCAGTCTGGTTTCGAGCAGTACTTTAACCACGACGTGCTGGAGCTCGCCGACGGCCTGGATATCGACAGGTTCGAGGAGGCCTGGTACCAGGTGGTTCAGCGCTCGCCCATCTTGCGGACAGTGTTTGTCCAGGTTGACGATCCGAAGCTGGAACAGACCTTTTGCCAGGTCATCCTACGACGCAACGCACTTGGATTCGGAATCGCCAGGCGACAAGCAAACGACCTGGCCGGAGTAGTCCAAGGCATCATCGACACGCACAAGGCCAAGGCCAGAGCCGCCAACGGGAGTGCCCGTCTGCTCCAGCTCTCCATCGTCTCGGTGGTCAAGGCCAAGACGCTTCTCGTGTTATCAATCTCCCACGCTCTCTACGACGGTTGGTCTCTGGCTCTGCTGCACCAGGACGTTGCTGCCGCATACCGAGGCTCGCTCGCCGCCCAACGCCCTCCCATCGAACCATTCCTGAGGGGCCTCGTCAAGACGCCAACCGGCCAGGCCAAGAGGTTCTGGTCCCAGTACCTCGCAAACAGCCAGCCGTCTCTCCTGTCCGAGAGGCTGTCCAGGTCCTCCAGGTCCTCCAGCCAGCCACCAAGAGACACAACTCACAGGACGGAGGCCGTCTCGGATGTCAGTCGAGACCAGCTGACTGCCTTTTGCAAACGCCACGCCGTGAGCCCCCAGGTCCTGGGCCAGGCCTGCTGGGCTTCGACGCTTGCGACTCACCTGCGGACCCTCGAGGTCAGCTTCGGCGTCGTGCTCGCGGGCCGTGACTCGGAACAGGCCCAGGCGCTGATGTTCCCGACCATGAACACCGTGGCGGTGCGATGCTTCCTCCACGGCTCCACGACGGGCTTCCTACGCTACCTCCAGGAGACCATGGGAGACGTGACCGAGTTCCACCAGAACTTTTCCCTGCGGAAAGCGCAGAGCGTCTCGGGAGTGGGCGGCCGCCTGTTCAACACGCTGTTCATGCTGCAGAAGAGTTCCGAGTCCGAGTCCGAGTCCGAGCGACAGCCCGAGGGGCCCCCCATCATGAAGTCTGTCCAGGGCTCCTCGGCGACCGAGTTTGCGGTGTGCGCCGAGTTGGAGATGGCGTCCAAGAGCATCGTCTGGCGCGTCGCGGGCCAAGACGCTTTCGTGTCCGAGAAGACAACGCACCAGCTGCTCCACCAACTTGACAGGGCGCTGCGGTACATGCTGGAGACGCCGCCGGACGGCAACCTGCTCCAGTTCGAGGGCGAGTCCGAGGTCTCCATTTGCCAGCTCCCGCCGTTCCAGACCAGGAGGAGGAGGAGGAGGAGGACGACGACGACGACGACGACGACGACGCTCTCGCCTTGGAAATCCGACGCGGCAGCATCAAAGTCGGAGGCGGAAAACACGGAATGGACAAGGACCGAGGGCATCATACGGGGGGTGCTCTCTCGAGCAGCGGATGTCAAGGTTGAGTCCATCAGCAAGTGCCACACCTTGTACAACTTGGGTCTGGACTCCATCAGCGCCATCAAAGTGTCTGCGCTTCTTCGGAGAGAAGGTCTCAACCTTGGGGTTCGTGCTCTTCTGACATCGGCCTCGCTCCAGGAGATGGCTCGACAGGCCCGGGTCGGCGCGGGCAACGACGACGACGACGGAGATGCGCTCATGTCCCCAAAGACGACAACATCGCACTCCACCACCTTCCGGCCCCCCGATTCAATCAAGATCAACGCACTGCTGGCCAATGCCGGTCTCGCCGAGTCGCTGGTGGACGAGGTCCTGCCGCCGCTACCGATGCAGGTGTACATGATGTCGGCATGGCAAAATGCCCAAGGGCGCGTCTTCTACCCCGAATTCCTCTACCGGCTCCGGGCGCCCGTCAGCAAGAGTCGGCTCGGGGTCGCATGGGCCGCTCTGGTTGACGCAGAACCGATCTTGAGGACCTGTCTCGTCGCCACCGGGGAGAGGGCGACCCCGTTGGTGCAAGTCGTGGTCCGGCCCGGGGCCGAAGGAGGGCATCGGCGCATCTCATTCGACGGAGACGTGACTCGGGCAGCGGACGATCAGTGCTGCCGGCCGCAGGTTCGACTACGTGCCAGAAGAGAAGGCGACACGGCTTGGCTACTCCGGCTGAGCATCCATCACTCGCTCTACGACGGCTTCAGTCTCCCCAGCCTCTTGGGGAAGCTGCTTTCCATATTAACCGAGGCGCCATCTTCCCCGGCGCAGCCCAAGATGGACGCGTGGAAGTCCTTCCTCTACTCGCTTCAAGACGACGATACCAAGGGGCGCAACAGAGCGTTCTGGACCAAGTACTTGACAGGCGTCGTCCGGCCAGCTCCGATGGAGATTCTCGCAGACGGGATCGGTATTAGAGCGGATCGAGTTTCTTTCCTCAAGCGCTCCGCCGTACAGGGGGGGGGAGTCCGCCGTTTGCAGGCCTACTGCTCTCAGGCTGGCATCGGCCTCCCCGCGCTCTTCTTCGCGGCGACGGCCAAGACGCTCCAGAAGCTCCGGAGCAGACAATCGGGATCGGCAGAACCAAAGGAGGAGGTGGTGGTCTTTGGCATTTACTACGCCAACAGATCACTCGCGGAGGACTTGGAAGACTCATACCCGACCCTCAACCTGGTGCCGCTGAGGGTCTCGCTCGGCGCCGACGCCGGCCTGCTGCCAGCGGCCCGAAGCGTGCAGGAGGATTTGCACCGGATTGCCTCGCACTCGACCGTCGGGCTCTGGGAGGTTAAAGACTGGACCGGCGTCGAGGTGGACTGCTTCGTCAACTTCCTCCACCTCGATGACGAGCGCACGGGGACGCTGAAGCGCGGACATGCCGAGCTCGAGCCCGTCTCGGATGTGGACGAGTTTGAAAACGGCGGCGGCGGCGGCGGCGGCGGCGGCGGCGGCGGCGGTGGTGATGGTGGTGATGCGAATAACTGCTCGGCGCGTTGGCTGAAGGACAATGCGGTCCTGGATGCATTCCCGGTACGTGAAGAGTGGTTATCCTTTTACATTTTCTCGTTTTTGAGAAGAAGATGAAGATGAAGATGAAGAAGAAGAAGAAGAACAAGAAGGACCCGAGACTAACAAAAGCGGGAAAAAAACAGGATGCTCTGGATATCGAAGCCTCGATCAATGCGGGCGGAATGGACATTGGCGTCTTCGGGGCCTCCACGAAGGTCTCTGAGACGACTGCCGAAGAGCTGGTTGGGCTTCTCGGCGGTTTCTTGAAGGAGCTGTATTAGATAATCGAGCCTGGCATGGTGTTTCTCTGTGGTGCGCAGTATTGGCTCGGTCTGTTTGCTTTTCAGGGTGTTGTGGACTGGTTTCCGGACTCGGATCGAGTGATTAGTTAATTATTGAACCAAAATGGGACTCACATAGGATGATAGGATGGGACACATATTTGCTCTTGTTCTTTGTTGCTCTCTCCCTCTGTTATGTGTATATATTACATGATTTGTGCTGGTATCTTTTAAAAAAAAAAAAGAAAACAAGATCTTACATTCCACGTCGAGCGCACATTCAGCATGTTGTTGTGACGAAACCCATCACATCACAATTAGCAATGGTCCAGCTTCAGTCCC
>NWBT01000037.1:607939-632664 GCA_003386485.1 Colletotrichum lentis | reverse complement strand
CCTCTCTCTCTCTCTTGCATATTACCACCGAGACTGATCATAACATCACCCTCGCAGTGTGACGAAAACAGGCCTTGCAGTGCCTGTGTGCGCCATGGAATTCCATGCAGTTTGGAGCACGAAGGAGCGTCAACAGACGCCTCGTCACAGCCGACTCCTCCACAGCAGCTGATGGCGAGTCTTGGTCACCGCCCAAGGCGATGGGGCTCGCGGGTAAGCCTATCCCCCTTTTCTGGTCTTGTCTGCTATTATTATCCTTGCTTTTCAGCGTCTCGCCATCAGAACACTGACGAGGCGTGGAATATGACAGGCGGCAGCATCGGGTCTGCAGCGGCGGCCAAGCGCGCACTCGTCCATTTCTCTCTCTCCAGAGTCAGCCGCTGGGTCTCTCGGCGGCGGATACCGCAGCGCATCCAGCCCTGAAGGGGAAGGACTAGGAGGAGGGAGAGGAGAGGGAGGAGGAGGAGGCTATACTCCCTCCCCGTCACAGTCAGATCCCTTTCCCTACTTCTCAAGGTTCTTGACCGATCTCAACAAGACGGAGACGGCCAGCGGCTGGATCTCGGACCTCGAACTCATGCACCACTACACCTCCGTGTCGTACCGGACCTTCTCCCACTGCTCCGAGGCCCAGAAGGCTCTGCAATACGACGTCCCGCGCGAAGCCCTCTCCTACCCTTTCCTCCTCCACCAGCTGCTCGCCTTTCTCGGCCTACCACCTGGCCTACCTCCAGCCCGACTGCCGGCACGCCTACCTCATGCAGGCCGCCCAGCACCAGAACGACGCCATCAACGGCATGCGAGGCGCGCTGCTGGGCACCATCTCGCCGGTCAACTGCCACGCCCTCTTCGCCTCGTCCATCTTCCTGACGCTGAGCGCCTTCGCGACGTACCCGAGCTGCGAGAAGCACAACCCGGCCTTCTCGCCCGTCGACAGCGTGCTCGACATCTTCACGCTGTCGGACGGCATGAGCGCCATCCTCCGTTCGTCCGACGACGACATCCGCAAGGGCCCGCTGCGCGAGATCTTCGTCCGCAGCGCCGGCGACGCGACGCCCGCGGAGCGTCGAGCCCGCCCTTCGGCCCCTGTTCGACCGGCTGCCCCAGCTGAGCGCCCGGCTCGGGGTATTGATCCTCGGGACGACGGCCGGGGCCGGCGGGCGCGGGTGGAAATACACAATCACAGGCTCCGTCATCGCCCTGAGCGAGTCCATCGCCAAGGTCTCTCGACCATCAACATCATGTCGGCGCCCGCCGAGTTCCGAGCCGTCTTCATGTTGGCCCATTCTCTTTGTCGACGGACTACGTGGACATGCTGCGGCTGCGGCAGCCGGCGGCGCCGGCGGTGCTGGCGCACTACTGCGTCATCATCCACCTGGCCGAGCCCTTCTGCTGGTTCCTCACCGGCTGGACCAGGGCCCTCATATCTGTGATATCGGAGCAGCTGGCCGGGACGCCGTGGGAGGAGCTCGTGCTGTGGCCCATGGAGATCATTGGCCTCGGCGCATACGAGGCGCAGCTGGAGCGTATGGTCCACGCCATGCCCATTCCTCTTTAGCCATTCTCTTTTTCCTTCTTCTTCCTTTTTTTTTTTTTTTTTTTTTTTNTTTTCCCGGTTACACTTGGGAATCCTTTTCTTTGCTTGTCATATTACTTGGTGGGATGCTGGTAAGGTTTATTACATGGGGCGTCTCGCGGAACAGGAGCATCACTGTTACAACAACCAGCAGCTTTACATATGCGTGATGAACCACCGGGCGGGAAACAAGCGTCGAAGGGAACTGGGATATCCGACAGCAACGGCCGCGCTGGGCGGAGGGCCGGGGGGTCACGGAGGGCGATAGTGGAGTTCTCGGATCCGGGCGGGGCTTGGGGGGGCCGGCCTGGCATAACCTTGTTAAGCAAACGCAAAAACTAACACATCCAACGTCAAGGTTACTACATGACGAGTATTACGATGTGACCAATAATACAGGATGAAGCCCGAGACCTAACTTGGGCTGCTTGTTCCGAGATTCCGGGAAATACTCAGCCTCCTTGCTCGATGTCTGTCTGCCTTGCGTAAGTTGAAACATGGCGCATCTATCTTCCTTCCATCTCGGTGTCCCAAGTTGGATCACTCACTGTTATTGGTGATCTCTAGTGAGTATTGGATGTAGTTCAGTAGTTAATTCAACTGACCCGTCACGTGACCTTCCCAAGTTCCCTCTGTTCCGTTATCCGGCGTGCCCCTGCATACAGGAATACCTTCTTATCCCGTTGTTCGCGCAAGGGGTCGGTCGGTCGCTTCAGGAGGAGTCGATTCAAACGTTACGACAGAAGTGTTAGTGTAGGAGAGCCTACTAGACCAATTTCCCAAAGATGGGCGGGCTGAGTTGCGTATCGATCAGACCTGAGATATTTATCGAAACGAGCTCTTTGATGTCATATTCGACTCCTCACCTCATTGCATGTCAAGTCTGATAGGCAAAACTCGGAGCCGAGGGCCAAGAGCCGTCAAAGCCGCAGGCAATGCAGGAAACATTATTGTGATATTCCTAGTCTTCAAGATCCCGGGGACGCACCAAGGGAGGCGGACGGACCTCAGTCGATTGAAACGAACTCCCACAGCGTCGTACCATGGGTCCGTCGACACAACCCGATCCCGTCCTCCGCGACGCAAAGCACCATGAGGGTGTGCGACCACAGCGGCGAGAGCAGCTGGTAGCCCCCCTCCGGGTGCTGCCTCGGCGTCCACAGCTCCCACTCGTTCAGCTCCGGCGCCCACGCCCCGACGGCGGCCTTGCCGGCGTGGCCGAGGAACCTGCCCGACTTTGGGTTCTGGAAGCCGAAATAGCCCTGCTTCTCGACGCAGAGCCAGGCGGTGCTGGGGTCGTGGGTGCTGACGAGGTCGAGGAGCACGGGCTGCTTGTCGACGAGGGTGATGGCCTTGCCGGTCTGCTTCTCGATGATGAAGAATGTTTTCCCGGGCCATGGGACGTCGCCCAGGCCTTCGTTCTCCGGGCCTTTGCTTGTGGTGGCGGGGGCGGATGTGCGGTCGGCCTCTGGGGTGGTTTCGCGCGGCATTTCGGCAACCATGATCAGGGGGTGGTAAAGTCTTGATTGTATTGCGCAAGGTAGGGGGGGAGCCTACCAACGACTGGCCGACTGACTGCCCGGTGGAGGAGAATCCAGCGCTAAAGACGCTCTTATCTGTCTGTCTCTTGATGGACTTGGACCCTTGGTCGTGCGTGACCTGGTTGTGATGATGGCTTGTCCTGAATGATCTGGGGCTGGGTAGTGATGAGTATGTACAAGAGTATCTGTACGGATATGACGATTGCAAAACAGAGACAGCTGCAACCAGGACATGCGGGGGCGTTTTGGCGGCACTGATTGACGCCCCGTTTGGGAGGGGCAAGCGACTACAGGCTGTTGTTGTATGCGCATCGCTGGTCATTGACTATTGCGACTGCGTGTGGAGGTAATGCCATGAGCACCTTGCGTCTAGGAAATGGAAGATGAATAGTGGTTGTTGGTCTTTCTAAGATGTATCCTAATTATCACACAAAGGTACGGATAATACAGGTTGAAATACCTGTGAGAGCCGTCACGTGACAATTACGTGTGGCTTGTGCCACCATCCAACTTGGCTGACGAAGCAGTTTGCTTCAGATCAGATGTGACATGTATGATGTGTGAGAAGGTTGTTTGGTTAATTGTGCATGAGTGTATGCAGCTGGGAGATATTCCTTCTGACTACTAATAACTGGTGGTGGCCTTGTGTTAAACGTGGTGGCAACAGCCAACAGGCCGCCTACGTGACAAAGAAAAGGGTCGATCCCTGCAGCAAATGCGCAACGTTGCTTAGGGGAAATATATATCAAGAACAAGAATTAGATAGATCTAGCTACCTAAAAGTAGGGTGTTTTATGATGAAAGATATAGTTAAGGGGGATAGGGCTACTACTGGTGATTTTCCTACTTGCATACATACATCTAAATATCCACATGGTTACGGATGTTAACCTAACAGCCTTTCCACTGGCACAAGACCCAGCTAGCAACTGCCTCTAGGGTATTATCTCTCTTGGAAATCAAGAAATCACCTTTTACTCAAGAACTACATCTAGGTAGGCTACTAGCTCCTCAGCAAAGATGACCATCAACTGCTTCCCCCTGGGTCCCTCCTCTTCCACCACACATCAGGACCCAAAGACACGGAAACCCGGCCCCGGAGTCGCCCCCGCAATGATCTCGACCCGGGGCTTCCTCTCCCACAAGCCCTTCACCTCGTCGACGCCGAGCCCGGCCGCGGCACTCACGGCAAAAACCCCGGACGCCATCCACAGCGAGCCCGCCTTCTTTTCCCCGGCCGCCGCCGCCGCCGCCCCCGGTTGATCGAGACCGAACTGGTGGTTCAGCGCGGGGATGAACGTCCTCGGCGACACGAGGTTCGTGTTGGGGTCCGGCCTCAGCACCCACGCGCCCCGGTCGACGTCCCCCCCCTCGCGGATCCCTCCCCTCGACGACGACGTCGGCTATCCCGCTGGCGCCGGCCTCGGACAGGACGAGGCAACCGTCGTCGCTCTCGGTAAAACACTGCCCGTCCACTTCCACCGGGTCCTTCTTGGGGAGGAAGTATCCCTTCGAGGTCTGCGAGTGGATGGCGAACCCGCCGTCCACGAGTTGCGCGCCCCTAACCCCGTCGGGAAGTCCCCTGCCAGAATCCCATTCGACCCTGTGAACGCGGACATGCCACCCGGGAAACTCCTCCGCGACGGGGACCAAGGCCGTCTCGACTCGCAGATCGAGCCACCTCCACGGCCTCCAGGCGCTGACCAACGCCGGCACCTCCCGGGCCCCTCCTCCCCGTCGCCCCCCCCGGACCTCCACCGCCTCGATCCTCACGCCCGTCGGCTCCCACCTGACTTTCCACGTGTCGCCCCCGTCGACGCTGGCGACCAGGGTGCTGTCCGGCGCCATCTGCGACAGCAGCGGCCCCGTCGGGACGCTGAAGGCGAAGGCGGACGAGTACGCGAACTTGCCGTACTTGGCCTCCCGCGCCTTGAAGGCCTTCCTCGTCATCTGGCCCGCCGACAGGAGGAAGTGGTGCTCGGGGGCGTTGCAGAGGACCTGCCTCGGCGGCCACACCACGCCGATCCTCCCCGGCGCGCCCGCGTCTGCCGCCGTCCCCAGCGTCGCCGTCGATAGTAATAGGGAAGAACCGCCGCCGCCGCCGCCGCCGCCGTCGAGGGGGTGGGCGGCCTCCTCGCTCGCCCAGAACGGGTGGTCCTCCGCCAGGCCCAGCACGACGAAGCTCTTGAGGCACCAGTACGCCGACTGCGGCGAGTTGTAGTCCTCGCTCAGGTACATGTTGGGGTACGCGAACCCGACGTTGAGCGTCCCGTCCGTGTTGAACACGTCGGGCCGCCGCGCCCACCACCGGAGGTGCCGGAGCAGGAGCCCCTTGACGACCCCGACGCCGTCGACCGGACGCGCGAGGTCAACGCCCGCCGTCGCCGCCGCGGCCCAGAACGCCGCGAACGCGAAGCGGTACGTCAGGCTCCTACCGAACGGAATCGCCGCGCCTTTTGTTCCTCGAATCCTCATCTCGTCAGCAAAAAAAAAAAAAAAAGGAAAGAAAAAGAAATCGACCGAAAAAAGAAACGTCGCCTCAAGGGAGGAGGATGTTGATAATAATACTAACTCACCACCCACGTCAAAGTACCTCCAGAACCCCGAGGCAAACTCCCTCGCCTGCTGCCGGTACCTCTCGACTCTGTCCTCGTCCCCGACGGCGAACCGCACGTACAACAGCTGCGCGAACTGGATCGAGAAGCTGCCCGAGTAGTAGTCCGCCTGCTTCCTCTCGTCGCCCCAGGGCCCGTCGCTCGACCACCCGTCCCCGAGGTAGAACGAGTCCAGGACCTCCAAGTCGCGGTCCATGGACGCCCTCACGTCCGCCGCCGCCGCCGCCGCCGCCCCGAGAGCCCGGACCGAGGCGAGGTTCACGAGCACCCGGAACCAGAGCCAGTTGTTCCGCGGCATCGCCCTCCCGTTGATGCGCCCCAGCCACTCCCTCAACCTGCCCTTGGCCGCCTCGTCGCACGCCGAGAGAAACGCGTCCGGCGCGACGAGCAGGGCGAACGCGATGGGCTCCATCTCCACCATCCGCTGATCGAGATCCCCGACGTCCCCCCAGTACTCCTCACACTCGGGATCCGTCCCGGCCACGACCCCTCGCGCCCAGGAGCCCAGATCCAAAGAGCCGTCGTCGTCGTCGTCGTCAGCAGCATCCCGTATTACCCCGCCCTCCCCGCCCAACAGGCCGGCAACAGCCCACAACGGCCGCGCGAACCCCTCCAGCTGCGCCGAGACCTCGTCAAAGCCGGCCGCGGTGCCGGTCGCGAGCCTGATGCGCGCCTTCCCTGGGGACTTGTACCGCTCCAGCGGCCGGAGCAGCGCCTCCGCCGCCCGGACCAGGTCGGCGCGGGAGCGGAACGGGTTGTCGGAGAAGCCGGGTAAAGGAGGCATTGGAGGTGGCGAGTCCGGATCGGAAACAAATGACAGGAAAAGATGAAGGTCTCAGCAGTATTACTCCGGTTTGTCAGGCGTGGTGGTTTGTTTGGGGCCGTTTGTCTTGACTCTCCAGGATTGATCGCGGAAGAAAGGCACCGGAACTGCGGGGTATTATCTCTCCCTCCCTTCTATTAATGATTAATATGTATCCGTAGTAACACCTCAACTCGCGTGAATGATGCGCCGAGCCAGATGATCCCTTCCACAATTCGTCACGCCAAACCGAACCCATGGGAGCATCACTAATGCTATAGTTACTGGACTGTGGGAGCTGCTGCTTTTTCCTTCCGTGTCGTTTTAGTTGAGAAGTTGAGGTTTCAGTAATACCACATTTTAGATTTGTTCTCTTTTCAACTTTACACACACACACACACACACACACACACATACACACACACTGTAAGTTGTAACCAAAGCCCTGACACGGCTGGAAGGACTCTCGTCACCAAAGAAAACAAAGATTGATACTACTACTCTACTGTGTCATTGTCCCGAATCCTGCTGCGAAGCTACTAATAATCACTGTACATCCCGCCACCTTCGTCCGACTCGTGCTCATAAGCGTGAAGCGTCTTCCTCGTTTTCATACCCGTCGTCCTCTTCGTCGCCCCCTGCGTTCCAGTAGCCGCCGTGGGCGCTGCGCATGTGCGCGTAAATGTCGTCGAGCCCGACATTCTCCCCGCAGAAGAAGCGCCAGTGGGCAGAGCATCCGGGCCACCGTGCAAGTCATATGGTCGCAGCCTCCCATCTTCTCCGTCGGCGTTCCGCAGCCAGGGCAGTTCCGAGCCCTGCATTCTTGCCGCCCTCCTTACACCCATCGCAAGACCATCCCGAGACCTCGGGGGCTCCAGCTGCTGCGCACACTCTTTCAGCGTATCTCCGAGCGAATCCACGGTCCCGGCACCATCCGTAGATCCACTCCGTGTCCGCCACCGCCGTGTTGAGGTCGGAATGGGCGTTGGCCAGCTGGAAGCAAGCGCCGCCCGAGACGTGGGCTAGATAGGTGAAGGGGGCGACGGTGTCGGCAATGGCACCCTGGATAAGGGGAAAGACCATGGCCTTCATCTGGCCGTCGCGGAGGGTCTTGGCGCCGGAAACCCAGTCAGTGAACAGGGATCCGCAGCCATTGAAGGTGTATGGGTTGGGAAGGTGGTCAATCTCCCTCTGCCTGTTCTTGGTGTCTGTACTCGGGAGATGGGGAGGCGCGTCGGCGTAGAGGACGATGATGGTGGTGGCCTCTGGACGCATGACGCTGTAGGCATGGGCGAGGCCCGACTTTGCAGCCTCGGGCCAATCGATGTTTGTCCAGCCGGATTCTGCTCGAATCTCGCCGGCCATATCCAGGCAGCTTGACCTGTGTGATGGAGGCAGGGTTCTTCGTCGGCTTCCGGAGCAGAGGCCGCGTGCCAGCCAGACCATTGCGTCAGACTGTCGGTGGAATAATCACGGTAAGCCATGACGCCCACGCGGGAGAGGGCGTCTGTGAGGGAGGATATGCGGACGCTGCCGATGAAGTAAAAGAGTCTGTGTCACTCGCCGTGCTCAATCCGGCGGTTGGCTTGGGTCTCTGTTTTCTTTTTTATCAGCATAGGTAGGCCACAGTTTCGACATGAGTTTCTCGATAGGTACAGTCCATAGGAAAGTGTTAGACATGAAGACTGGCTTCGCTCGCGACGACTTTGGACTGCCATGGTTCTCACTTGATGGATGATTGGGAAACATCATCCCCAACACTCGTATCAATCAACCAGTCAGTCGCACTGGATAGGTACAAGGGGGTTCGCTCGTTGAGTGTTCGTGCTGACAGACAACTGCCCAGCCACATCGTGGAGGAGATTGTTCAGTTGTTAGCCCCGGAGGAAAAACGTCCATGGGCTGGCACAAATCAGTCTAGGTGAGATTGAGCCGCAACAACACCGTACCGCCACCCATAGCTAAAGGCACCAAAGTCGGCTCAAACGAGGCAGAGCGAATAAGACAAAGAGGTTTCTCCTAAATGTGAAAGTAAAAAGAAACACGTACCCGGGTGGACAAAAATGTAGCAGCGGTAGAACTCGTTGCTCACAACCTGCCCCTGCCCCGGGGCCCCACACGGCTGCCGTCTCGGCTGTGAAGGCCGTCAGCCGCTCCGTCTTCCCCGCCGTGCTGCCGGCCCCACCCGTACTCGTACCCAGACAGGTCAAAGGCCTCGTGCGCCTTCAGATACACGTAGCTGCTCTGCACCCGCACCCAGTCGCTGCGGGCGACGGTCATCGGCGGGCCGCCCCAGGCGTAAATGTAGTCGGACCGCGGGTCGCGGACGGCGTACCACTTGCCCGCGATGGCGCCGGTGAAGCCCAGGCCGCGGTGCGAGCAGCTGTTGTCGGCCTTTTTGCAGGCCCAGGTACTCGACCTTGGGGTTGACGATGGGGTTCGTTCCGACGGCCGTGGTGCTGTCCATTCTGGCCGAGACGGAGTTTGCGCTGGCGAAATTGGGATTGGCGTGGCTTATCACGGGTGAACTTCTCACTGGTTGACCGCAGTGGGGATAAAAGTCTAGATGAAGTGTGTCTGCCAGGCAACAACTTGTAGCTTCAAGCGCAGAATACATGCCGTTCTCACTACCACGTACGGATCAAGGAAACATGGAACAAATCTCAAATCCCTCAACTAGGTACGGAGTATAACTGAGAGGTTTCCAGGCGGATCAACCCACTCTCCTTCTCATTCTCATTCTCATTCTCATTCTCAGTTTCACTCTCATTTTCACTCTCACTCTTACTCTCACCTTCACTCTCACCTTCACTCTCACTCTCACTCTCACTTTCACTTTCACTCACCCCAACTCGACCAAAACAACCTTTGAGGGCCTGAAATGAGACGCGGGCACATGCGCGTGCCCAAGCCGCCCATTGGCCGATGACCTCCCAGGCCTGCTGTAAGGCAGGGCCCTTGTGGTGTGATGTAACATGGTTGTCCTATTCAGTTAATGCCCTGTAGGCAGATCTAGCTAATATGTTGTGTAGCTATTACGTAATATATATTATAGCACCCTGCCTTATAGCTAGTGTAATAGTATACCCCCTTTTGAAATTGTAGTGCCCCTACTGCTGCTATTTCTGTAATTCTCTATCCCTATTTCTGCTATTATACCCTTTTTCTGTTATTTTCTGTTTCTATAAATCTTCTATTTCTATAAATCTTCTATTTCTGTAAATCTTATATCTACTTATATTAGTTTAAGTAAAATAGCTTAATACTTTAGCGTTAGATTCTATTAGGGTTAGGGTAGAGTTAGCGTTTAGCTAGTTATCTAATAGCGTTACATCTAGTTGTTAGTTTGCTATTTTTCTAGGAGGGCTACTACGTTTAGTAACTTATAGAGGTCTCTATTAGAGATCTATCTATTAAATTCTAGGCCTTATAATTTATAGGTAATTAGGTATTATTTACTAGATTTAACGTATTATTAGTTAACAATTTTAGCAATCTTAAGAGGGTAGGATGTAATAGGTTAATTTGCTGCTAGTAGTGTAGTAATAGTGTTATTTCTGTAGGTAGGTTTAATATAGTTAATAGAGATAACGTTATAGATTTTCTAGTTAGAGGGAAACTACAGTCTATAGGCTAACTAGCTAATTTATTCTATAATAGTAAAGGGGCCTATATATTATTAACTATATTTTAAGCTTGAAATGGCTGCTTAGGGGATATTATAACTATAATGTAATTATAGGAAAACTTATTATCCTACGTTAAGGAATTTAGTAGTGTAGTAACAATTATAGTGCTATTTTATTATTATAGTAGTAATAGCGATAGCGTTATAAACGCTTAGGCGGATTTAGCTAGTTTTAATTATTAGGACTGAGGCGTAGCTAGAAACTATTAGTAGGATATTATTAGGTGTGAATCCTCTATTAGCTTTAAGTAGTAACATACCTACTGCAGATTTAATGTAGTTATATTTAAATTAAAGTTAGGGTATTACTGCAGGCTATTATTTTAGGCTTTCTATACTGTAAATATAGTATTAGATAGTAGATTCTATAAGTTAAACTATACGCTCTATCTATCTATTAGCTTATAGATAATATACTGTTATGTAAAGGAGTTTAGTGCCTGCTGCTTTCTAAATTACAGTCTAGATTTATAAGAGGAATTTTAGATCCTAGTTAGAAATAATAATCTTTAGAAATCCCTAGTTAGATACTATAAGGGCGTTACCTAGTCTGTTACCTTAGATTGTAGTAGAATCTATAGATTTACCTAGTATAATTAGAAGCTTCTTTCTAGATTTATTAATACTAACTATTACATAGTTAAATCTGTTAATTATTAAGGGTAGTAGTGCTAGTATAAAGTTAAATATAATAGTGTAGTATAGGCATAGTAGTACTAGGATTAGTTATAGATTCCTATAGGCCTTATGTTAGTAGATCTAGTAGACTTAGTAGGATAAGTAGGTAAGGAGATATTATTAGAACTTATAAAGTCTATTATGCATACAGAATCTATCTAGAAACTCTACTAATTTTACGTATCCTAGATAGTTACTATTATAAACTATGTTAAAGATATTATAGTAATAGTTCTATAGGATGCATAGTTAATTAGGTTACCTATTGTAGGCTAATGTCTAAATTAGACTGTCTTTCTAATAGAATAGCAATTCTGCCTAATTTATTAGATTAGATATAATCTTATTTTAGTAGATAACTTACATAACTTTCTGCTATATAGTGTCTAATTTATACCCCTACTAGATTTTCCTTCTAAAGTCTAGGGACATCTAGACTATAGCTCTAATTAGGTCTATCTTATTATTAGAAATCACATTATAGATAGGTCTAGCCTAGTTAGGTAGCTAAGCCTCTGCAAATGCTGCAAATGTAATATTAGTTAGGCAGTTATCTAGGAGCACGTTAAGAATGCTAGGGTTATCCTAATTTGCTAGGTTATTACTGTTAGTTACTAGACAGCTAAGGGTATCTAGAACTAAGTGATCTTTACCTACCTTATAATAGAATTAGATATTAAATTAACTAATATATTCTATTACTCTAATAAGTTTTTTGTTAGCTGTTATATAAGCTGTAGAATTAATAATGTTATTAACTTATTAGGATTATATATTAATAATTACTTTATAATCTATAAAAATAATTACTAGTTAGATTTAGGATAACTAGATTTAGTGTTAGTATTTAGAAATTATCTACACGCATCTAGTAACTTCTAATTCTATTAACTAGTATTGTTTTTCTATATTATTTAGCATATAAGACAGAAAGGTAATTAGCTTAATTATATTACGTAGGGGGTATTTAGTCTTATCTGTTAGTGTAGTTTCTATTAGCTTAGATGCAGATTTAATATAAAAGACTTAGATACTAATTCTATTACCTAATACGTTAAACTTAATATATAGTTATTATTATAGGGAGAAAAACGTTAGTGTTATGTATATTATTAGTGTATTCTTAAGTGTAAAGGGCTAGGTAAGGCCTTATTTAGGTAATTAGTAACTTAATTACTAGTTATCTAAGCCAGGGAGTAAAAGGAGAGATTACATACTGTGCGCTTACGCAGTGTATAGAGCTTTTATGCGCAGCTTGCTTAAGTCTGTAGTAGGTAAAGCCTAGCTATAACACCTTTATAGCGCAGCCTATAATATATACCTCTTACCTACCTGTAGGCGCCTATAAGAATTATAGTAGGTCTATAAAGCCCCTTACTGCTAGTGCCTTATAGGCTATAGCCCTATAGGCTATAGCTCTACACTGCCTATAGCTTAGGCGCTATAAGTAAGTATTATAACAATTTTATAGGCTGTTATCTTCTTCTCTTTTTCTATCCCTTTTTTCTCTAGCCCTTATAATTATTAAAAAGTAGGTTAGATTTATACCTATTAGCACCCCTTTTTCCTCTATTAGTGTATATAGCTTATACTAATTATTATGTAGTTAAACAGATTATATAATAGCTATAAGTCTTACCTTTCTAGGCGTATACACCCTATATATACGCACTTTTTAATTATTTAGTTTTATTTCTAACGTTACTAACAGCCTTCTGCTCTTAGTCTCTCTCTAGAGGCTTTTATATTCCCTACCCCTATTAATAACGCTACTACTACTACTGCTACTACTGCCTCTACTGCTGCTACTACTGCTGCTGCTGCTGCTACTACTGCTAACGCTACTACTAAGCCTCTAGCTGTATATTATCTTATATAAGAATTATATATTTAGAGCTAACTAGTGCGTAGAGATTGCTTTTTAAGTATGCTTAGGATAAGGAATTAGATAATTCCTTACTTCCTAAGACCCCTATAAAGCACTATAAGTATATAAAGCATACTAGCCTTTAGGCTGTTTCTTATTTTATATATACTAACTAGCTTATAAAGCATATTAATATAGCCTTATATACTAATAAGCTTAGTGCTAGTAGTTATTATACTAACTATATATATAGCAGCTATACTTACCCTCCTTCTATACGTTCTATCTTATAAGACTCTCTTCTATAGTTAGCACTAACCTTATACTAGATTCCTATTAACTCTCTCTCTCTCTACTAGGAGATAGTTACTACTGCTGCTGCTATTACTACAGCCCCTCTAGGCTAGCTTAGGGAGCTTATAAGTCTAGCGCTCTAACTACACTATTTTATTACTAATAGGCATATAGGACTAATATTACTACTTTACTACTAAGGCTTAGAAAGACTTAGTTACCCTAGACTAGGCTTATATCTGTATGCAGTAAGATAAGCTTTATCTTATACGTTTATATAAGATAAAGCAGCATATTAGTTCTACTAGTAGTATATCTGTTATATCCCCTACTGCTACTGCTTCTACTGCTGCTGCTACTGCTGCTCCTACTACCCCTATTAAGGCTGTATTTAACCTTAGCTAGGTTACTTCTACTACTACCTTACTTACTATTATATCTACTATTAGTATTATAGCACCTAGTAGGGCTACTCCCCTAAGAGGCCTTTTAGCTAACTAAGTAGAACGCCTTATTATAGCTTATAAAAGTATTACTAGTATACTAGTTTCTATATATTTATATACCTTTATATATTTATTATACTTACTAACTGCTTGTAGTTTATTAATATAGTATGTTTAAGCTATACTGTTAATGCTGCTGCTGCTGCTGTTATTACTACTGCTGCTGCTACTACTCCCTCCCCTTCCCTTAGTAAGGGCTGTAAGTACTCCCTAGAGCTCTAAGTAGGGGCTGCGCTCTATACGCCCCCTAAGCTTCTTTTATACTGCCTGTTATTAGTTAAGAGAGTTAGGCTACAGCCTAGAAATAACATTACTTCTACCTCTATACTTCTTTTACTTAATATATATATAGGTTAGGTTACTATTATAAATGTTAATTAGGCTATATCTTACTTTATAGGTATTAAACGCTGTAGTATTACTTATAAGATCTATAGGCTCCTAGGTAGTATTAGTAAATCCCTCCTACTGTACTAACGCCTAATGTAATTTGCTATATCCTTACTTTCTCTACTTAGCTGTAATAATCTCTTTAACGTGCTATTCTTACTTACTATCTTCTATAATTAGAGGGGGTTATACGTCTGTAGTTTGTTACCTTAGTAAGAGGTTAGTTACAGCCCTCTATAGGAGGTTAATAGTAATAGAAGTCTTATATTATTCACTATCTAGGTAGGAACTAGTAAGGTATTCCCTTACACTATTCTATATACATAGTACTTATTAATCTATATAGGTAGAGAGAAAAACCTCCTGCAATTTATATAAGAGGAAAACTACTCTATCTTATTAAACATTAGAAAGTTAGCTTGTTTTTACCTAACATAATATAAGATTATTATAAAGGGAAAACATAATACATAGGTGTAGTGCACTGTTATTAGAGCCCTATTATGTATATAGGGCCTAGGGCTCTACTTTTATAGGGCTCTAGTAGCTAATTAGACTTCTATAAAAGTAGCTTCCTGCAGTTAGAATTAAACTAACTGTCTGCGCATAGAGCGCACAGACGCTACTAGATGTATACTACTACGTCACGCAGGTATAGAAGGTTAATATAAAAATAATTATAGATACTACCTAGTACGTTAAGTTAGATAATAAGGGGGCTAATAACTTTTATAACTATATACTTACTATAAAGCTAATTAAGCTTATAGTTAGGCTAAAGGGAGCAGTAGTTATATAAGTTTAGCTAAACCTTATTACTAATATTAAACCTCTCTGCTACGCTATAGCACTTATTTATAGTATCTTTAGTGTGCTACTAAGTTATAGCTATAGTAGCTTACGCTATATATATTATATCTATTATCCTCTATATAAGCTTTTCTATAGCCTTCTTATATAACCTTAGTTTTAGTCTTTTATCCTTATATACTTTAACTAGCTCTATATAGTACCTATAGGTAAGAAAGAAGAGGCTAACCCTTATTACTAATACTATATAATTATTAATTATAAGTTATATAACTAGGAGCTATTACACCTAGTCCTCCTAGAGGTAGCTAATATAGGTGTGTAGTATAGCTTAAATCTCCTAGTTAAATTACTTAGTAGCTCTATTACTCTAAGGGTAGTAAGCTATACTTAATTTCTATATAACCCCTATTAGCATATAGAAACGCTTCTAAAACTTACTTATCTAGTTACTACCCTTATTGCTAATAATACTTTTAGGTATACTATAGAAGCAGAAGTAGTATTTAAGGAAGCATACTATGTAGGCCTCTACCTCTATAGTGTCTATAGCCTTAAAGGTAATTACTTTACCTAGCTAGTTAGAGATTACCTAAAGGAAATACGCCTTTATAGCGCCTAAAGGCAGTAAGTCTATAATAAAGTCTATTAAAAGGTTACTCTATAGGCGCTTTAGGATTTTAAGGGGCTGTAGGTACTCTCTCTTTATATAACGCTAGACTTTACTTTAGCTATAGACGTTATAGTTACATATAAAACAGCATACAGCCTGCATCTAGCCTAGCTAGTAGAAGCGTTAAGAGATAATTTTAAGCATACTGTTACAGCTTAGGTAGCCTAATAAGGTTAAATTATAGCTTTACTAAATTAACCTTATATGTAACTTATTTAATAGAAAGTCTAGGTTATTATCTCTAGGGACCTAGAGACAGCTGCGCTAGGTAAGACGCCTAGCTGTATTTAGTGTGTAGTTACTAATCTAGATATATACCTTAACCTTAATAGGAAGTGTATATAAGCTGTTTGTAATAGCATTATAAATACGCTAAAGGTCTATATCTACATCTTATATTATCTCCTATATTTATTATAGGGACTTATCCTCTAAGATATAGGTCTTTAGCACTAGGGGTAGTTCCTATTATAAGCGCTAAGCCCCTAGCATACAGTTAGTACATAACAGTAGGGCTAGTATAAAGCATTCTAGTATAACTTAGATAATACAGCCCTACTTCTATTTATTATCTTAGCTTATTAGTGTATTTTAGTCTCTATATAACAATATATCTAGGACGCTTACTTCCTTACCTAGGTAATAAATAATGTAGAAGTTATACTTTATTAGTTTCTCTACCTAGCAGCTTTAGCGCTCTATTAGCTTCTACTTTATTATAAAGTACTTTAGTAACTTATAGTTAGTAATAATATAAAATAGCTTATTAGCGCTCTAGAGCTCTACTTACTAAGCTTATAAGTACTTTATTATAGCTAGAAGTTCTTTATTATAAATTAGGTAGTTATACTACGCTAAGGTAAGCTTCTATAAATAGAAAGTAACTAAGTAAGGGTTACTATTCCTATTAAGCTGCATAAGGGTGCTACTAAGCGTAAAGCCTAAGCAGTCTGTCTTAATAAGGGTAAGCGCTATTAGGTTAAAAGTATAAAGCAGTAGCACTATAGAAAACATATCTTTAAGCTTAGTAAAGGCTTCCTAGTACGCTTTAGACTATATAAAAAGCATACTCTTTTTTATAAGTGTATTAAGCAGCTTAATAACAGTTATATAGTCCTATATAAACATATAGTAATAGTTTATAAACCTCAGGAAACTATATACGCCTTTTACGCTTATAGGCGCTAGCTATTTACAAATTATATATATCTTCTTAAGGTCTATAGAGACCTCTTTCTTAGCCTTAAGGATAAAGCTAACGTATTTAACTTTCTTTATAGTAAACTTACTCTTAGCTGCATCTAGGCTTAGTCCTACTACATAGAGGGCTTAAAAGACATACTATACTTTATCTTTATAGTCCTTTTTTAACCTACTTAAGTATATAAGTATATTATTAAGGTAGGCTATAGTAAAATTATTAAGGAAGCTTTATAGCGTACTATTAATAAACTACTGCTATAAGGCTAGTGCGTTAGTAAGCTTAAAAGAGTAGATAAGCTATTTAAAGAGCCTATAGCGTATCTAGAACGTAGTTTTTAGCTTATTACCCTTAGTAACATATATCTTATAGAAGGCAGCTATAATATCTACCTTTATAAACTATCTTAATAACTCTATACGTCTAAGAGTCTTAGATATTAGCAGTAAGAGGTATTAGTCCTTCTTTATAATAGCGTTAAGCGCTTTATAGTTACAGTAGAAGCGTAGTCTGCTACCTAATTTATATATAAATAGAATAGGCGTGCTAGCTATAAAGCTGCTTACCTAGATAAAACCTTTATCTAGGAGGTCCTAAAGTATATTCTTAAGGATAAGAAGCTCCTTATATAACATCTTATATAACAGTCCTTAGGGTAATACTACTTCTTTTCTGCTTATATTCTTCTCTAGCTTAACGTAGTAGTTAAAACTGCTTTATTAGGGTAGTAGGTCTATAGATAAGGAGGGGTTAAAGAGGTCTTTAAATTCCTTTCTTACCTACTTAGGAAGCACTATAACTATAGCAGCTTATTTTACTTCCTTCTCTACCTTTAGTTATAGTGCCTTTTTTATATTAGCTAAGCTAATAGCTATAATTTACCTAAACGTAGCTATGCTTTACTGCTTATTAGGGGCGCCTACATTAGGGGCGCTTATGTTATATAGGCAATTTACTGCTTAGCAGTAGGCTCTTTCTTTACATGCAGCCTAGCAGCAGACTGCTATAAAAGACGTAGCGTTTAAGATATATACTTCTTATATTTACTATACTTTTTCTAACTCTTTCTATCTAACTAAGTAGAGAGTAAAGCTAGTATAGCTATAGTAAACTATTCTTTTTACTATATTATAAATAGCTTAGTTATCTTCTATCTAAGGCTTACCTAGGAAGATATCTATATCTAGGCTGCATACTATATATATATAAATACGTTTCTAGTAGCTATAAAGGTTAAGTATTAAGATAATAACTCTATTAGCGTCTGTTTTTATAGCTCCCTCTATAAACCCTTATAAAGGTATTTTATATTAATTAATATACAGTAAGTATAATTTATATATAAAGTTATAATTAACTATAATGTAGATATTACACCTAGTGTTAATTAAGGCTTATATAGAGGTTATTTTATTAACGTAGGCCTCTACTAGTGCAGCTAGCCTACTTATCTTCTATTTACATTAGAAGTCCTCCTACCCTATACGCTCTTTACTTATAGGCTTTAAGGCTTAATTTTATCCTAAAGCCACTCTTTTTCTAATTTAGATGTTTCCTTAGTGCTGCTAGAGGTAGTTATATAGTCTATTTTGTTATTAGGGTGTAATTTCTGCTTAGTAACTGCTTATATAGTTATAGGCTTCTTCTTCTTTTTACGCTCCTAGAGGTACTCCTACATAAGGTAGCCTACTTTATTATAGTTAAAGCACTTTTATGTTTCCTTATGTAGCTTATACTTAGGTTTCTTACCTATCTTTATAGCTGCTAACCTTATAGAGCCTATTATTAGAGTGTCTCTATTAGTGTCTATTTTCTTTATTACAGCTAGGTGTATATTATGTAGGTAACTTTAGAGCTTCTCTACCTTCTATATAATATAACTAATAGTTAGTACTACCTCTAGAAAGGTCTAAAGTATTATAACTATAACTAGTATACTCTTAAGGTAGAAGTTAAGTATATTAGTTATAAGTATAATCTATACTTCTGCTACTTAGGTCCCTATATTAGCTTCTACTAGTATGTATTTAAACTTTAGGTAGAAGGCTATAAAGGACTTATATTCCTTTATTTAAGTGCTTATTAGCGCTATAGCAGCTCTAGCCTACACGTTTAGGTTACTAAAGGTGTAGTCTAGGTGCTTTATAAAGTGTGTAACGTTATAAGTGCTATCCTAGCTGCCCTTCTTATAGTAGGTAGTAACTATCTATTAGGGGCTAACTTTAAGGCAGAAGTATATATAGTACTAGGCCTCCTAACTAAAGGAGAAGAAAATAGTATTAATCTTAAGCTTATTATATATCTAGCACACCTATAAGGAATAATGCTTATATAACCTTAAGAACTTTAGTAGGCTTAGTAGCTATTTTTACTTAACGTTAGTAACTATTACCTCTATAGGTAAGGGGGTAATAAAACTTATTATAGGGGTAGGTATAGTAGTTATTATAACGTTAGTAAGTATCTATATTTACATTATAAGTAAGGAGATAAGTTATTTAAGGGAGGCTAGCTAGTTATTATTAGACGCAGAAAAGCTTATATCTTACGTTAACAGCTTAGGTATTACACCTATTATTTTATCTTAGTAGCTTATTATGTAGTATAATTAGTAAGGGTAGTAAATTATAAGCTTAGATATATAAAGGGCTAGGTAAGGCCTTATTTAGGTAATTAGTAACTTAATTACTAATTATCTAAGCTAGGGAGTAAAAGGAGAGATTATACGCTATGCGCTTACGCAGTGCGTAAAGCTTTTATACGCAGCTTACTTAAGTCTGTAGCAGGTAAAGCCTAGCTATAACACCTTTATAGCGCAGCCTATAACATTAAGTTAGTTAAAGGTGTTAATTTCCTTAGCTGTAGGTATTAGTATATTAATAGCTGTTACCTAGGCCTTTCTTACTAGTTTTAGTATCTTATTAGTCTTTAGGTTGCTATTATTATTATAGCGTCTATAGGTATATAGTAACAGCGTTTTCCTAGTTTCTAATAGTTCTATAATAATAGCGTATCTAGGAATAAAGTAATAAAGGGAGCTACCTAATCTAATAAATTATTTAAGGCTATAAAGCGTAGTTAGAAATTAGATCTCTCTAATAGCTACTAGTTTCTCTGCAGTTATTAATAGTCTAAAGGAATCTACTAGTTTGCTAAGGATGACTGCTGTTAGGAATCTAGCGTATAACTTATTAGGGCTAAGTAAGATGTTAGCATTACTAAGACGTTAAAATACCTTTTCTAAATTACAAATATAGTTATTAAGGCTATCTAACGCTACTATAATATTATTATAGTAGGAGTCTACCTCTATATCCCCTAAGATGTAGTCTATTTATCTTTAGATATAGGTGTTATAGTTCTTAAAGCCTATAATTAGATATTAGAAGGTAAATTACCCCTTATAGGTGATAATAGTAAACGCTTATTATAACGTTAGGTAGATACGCTATTAGTAGTAGAAGGCTATTACGTTAAAGGTTAAGATATATGTTTTGCCTACATATTTAGTAATAATATCCTCCTATGTCTTTATAGGGTATATATTTGTTAGTACTACGTTGTTAAGGGGTTAAACGTTAATAATTATACAGCCTTTACGTTTATCTTTATTATCTTCTTTAGTGTTAAGTGCCTTAGATTTCTATTACTAGATTATAAAAACTAGGTAGGCAGCTAGGACTTATGTTATTGTTTAGTAGATTTTAAGGCCTAGTTTGTCTAGGGTGTAGTTAATAATTTTTTTTTTAGCTAGTCTAATTAGGTACACTTTGTATTTTTATAGTAGTTAGAGGTGCTAATCTAGTTTAAAGTGTACCTTTAGTTGTTAGTCCTCTAGAACCTTAGCGAATCTAGATTCCTTAAAGATATAGGCGTATTGCTAAATTAGGTTTCTAATTTTTGTTACGTTAGGTTAGCAGTTATAGATTTTAACGCTAGTCTTATAGGTTATAATCTATTTCTTAAGTAGTAAGGCGTTAATAATACGCTTTTCCTAATGTAATAGTTCTTAGAGGGTAAGTTCTATTATGTTAATTAACGTTAGATCTATATTATTAACTATCTAGACCTATACTAATAGATTAATAGAGATAAGATATCTAACAAACTAGTTACGTTAAATAATCTGTAGATTTAGGCTGTTATTTTAGATAATAATATATTTAAGGCTAGTATCTGCTATTATGGCGTAGGCACTAATAGGTAATTTAGTTAGTTTAAACAGTAGGTCTTATTATAATAAGGGTTTAATTATATATTAGATAGGGATTTCTGCTGTAGTGTTAGCTTTAATAACAGTTTTCTCTGTAGTAGTAACTCTTGCTTAGTATCTTATCTTATTACGCTAAGCTAACATTAGGATCTTAATGTTATTATAGGATTTAATAACAGTGTGTCCTTTGCTATTATAAATATTAAATTACTCTAGTCTAAGACAGTCTATACCTATTAGTATGTTAGCTACTAGATTATTAATAACTACTACTTTATAAGTAAATATTATAATTACCTATTAGCTGTTAGAATCTACAGTTATTTAAGTGCCTTAGAAATAGAGATCTATAATAATATAGTTAGAGGTTAAGTATGTATTATTTTTAATACCTCTAACATAAAGGGGAACAGCTCTTATGCAGATTTTAAGGGTTAGGTAGTGCTTCTAGAGGATCTATTAGTTAATTATTATTAATAAATAACTAGTGTTGCTATATACGTTAATCTAGGTATAGAGATTACAGTAGGGATTTAGTGTAACCTAGTAATAAAGGTATAACTATAAGTAAAATCTAAATCTAGTGCTAATCTAGGTAGTTAGGTTAATTCTAGATTTAATAAATAATAGTAGACTGATTTCTATAGGTCTTTTAGTTTCTATAGATATTAGGGGGTTAACTTCTATTAAGTTATTAGTTTCTACGCTGTAGAAAGCCTTTATAGGAGTAGGGCTTCTAATAGAATAGTCTTTCTAAATGTGTTTATAAAGCTTGTTGTTACTTAAGAAGACAGCTTAATAGAATTAGTATTTCTGTTATATTAATAGATACAGTTAGGATAGTATGTTTGTTACTATAAACTATACGTCTCTGCTGTTATAGTTACTATTAGTAAAGTTAAAATTACTACCTAGTTTAATCTAATTAGGATCTACATTATTATAAATATCTTAGTTAATAGATAGGAATAGGTCTTTCTAATTATCTATAACTAATAGTAATTAGTATCTAGGGGGTTAAGGTAATTAGTCTTTATTTCTATAGTAGGCTATTATAGGTCTAGGTCTACGTAGTGTGTTATCTAAAGGGGAATTAACGTTATTCTATCTAAGTTATTAATTCTTAGGTACTAGTTATTATTACTGCTAGTTCTAATTGCTATTATAGAATTTATATAACATAAGGAATTAGGTGTTTTAGTTTAGCTGTTACTATTATAGTTAGAATTAGAGTGCTACTAATTAAGTTAGCTAACTTTAGGTGTTCTATCTGTTACTATTTTAGCTATTTTAGCTCTAATTAAATTAGTTAGCTTAGTATAGTCTGTTAAGCTGCTAGGGATAACTAAATTAGTCTAATAATAACGTTAGCAGAAATAATACGTTATTCTTACCTAAAGTTTAGCGTTATTACTAATATATCTAACGTTATCTAAATCGTTCTAACGCTAATAATTTTATAGTGGATTCCTGTTAATAGATGTTATTAAGAAAGGAATCTAAAGTAGTAGTTAATATAGGTAAAGGGATTATAGCCTTAATAGATCTATTAAAGGATTTATAGATAGCTTGTAATTAGGACTTAAGATCTATTATGCTGTAGGCCTTTAAATCTTACATTATGCCTTATATGTAGCTAAGGACGTTTTTTTATTATTATATATTACATAAGGTGTAGAATGTAGATTTCTAGCAGTTTATTACGTTACTATAATAAGGTTTAAATTGTTCTAGTAGTTTAGCTGTAATATTACTAATAGCTGCTAATCTAAAGAGGTTATAGTTAGTTTATAAAAGGATTTAGGTGTACTACACTAGTGCTAATCCCTATAGGTGTTACATCTAGACATTATAGACTTAGTTATCTAATTTAGTAGCTGCTAGATCTATAAGTTATTTTATAAAGGTGTAGATATCTATATAAATTATAATCTTACTGTTAGAGACTATACCTATATTAGTAGGGTCCTTAGTGTCTAGGTTAAAGATACCTACATCTATAGGTTAGAGGGAACTAGACTAGGATTGTTAGATAGCTAGAGCTAGATCTTAATATTATTAAAAGGCCTAGGTAATAAGAGCTGCTACGTTAGTGTTAATACTTTAGCGCTAAGCGTTAAGATCCTTATTTAGTTATTAGCGCTAGTTGTTTATTACTACGTTTATTATAGTAATTACTACCTCTACAGATAATAGGTAGTTAGCTATTTTAGGTAATAAGTAGTTATAAGGTTATAGATTTAATTATCTTAAGGACTTATTGTTATAGGGTTATTTAATTTCTAGTAAATAGGGTAGTATCTAGGAGAAAATAGAACTAGATTAAGTTTATCTAGGTAATAGTCTGCTAAAGTTAATATAGCTAATCTGCAGTTAGTTATTTAATCTAATTAGGTTATTAGTTATCTTAGGAGGTCTTAGTGTGTAAAGATCTAGTTTTTCTAGGCTGTTTATTAACTTAGTAATTTCCTTAGGTAAGAGTTAGGCTGCTGTAGGTTTTATTAGCGTAGGGGGAGAATTTAATACTAATGTAAGAGTAGAAACTAATAACAGCAGTAGAAGTACTTAGGGTTATTTCTAGTATTAGGATGCTTAATAGCGCTAGTTCTAAAGGAAATAGTTAAAGGCCTGTTTTAAAGTTACCTACTTAATAGAATAGTTAGTATTAAAGTATATTAGCTATTTTAGATCTATTAGGATTATTACTATAAGAGATTCTACTGTATTAAGGTCTTCTAAGGTAATAGATTCTAAGTTAGCAGTGTAGTAATATTAGAGGAGCTCTTCTAAGTGCTAATATAAATCTAATTTAAATATAGGTGTCTAGTTAATGCTAAATATTATCTAAGTGTAAGACTAAGGATATAAGGGGTAGAGGTTATAGTAGTTTAGGTAAAAATAACAGATATGTAAGAGGAGGGTTTATAGGTATTAGAAAAGATTTTTATTAGTTTAAAAAGTAGGTTAGTAGGTAATAATAAGGCAGAAATAGTTTATATTAATCTAACATATCTTTAGTTATTAATTCTTACGTTATTAATTATTATATTTATTAATCTAGTAATACGTCTAGATTCCTTAATTTAGCAGTATTTACCTAGTCTGTTATTAATATAACTTTTCTAACGGATATAGTGGTTTTCTAGGGATTAAAAAACTAGTTATGCTACTATGCTGTAAGGCAGGGCCCTTATAGTATAATGTAACATGGTTGTCCTATTCAGTTAATGCCCTGTAGGCAGATCTAGCTAATGTGTTGTGTAGCCATTACGTAATATGTGTTGTGGCACCCTGCCTTGTGGCTGGTGTGACACCTGCCAAGTCGGGAGGCTCGCTGTGCGGGGCGAAGCGAAGCGGGCATCCGGCGGGGGAGACCCGACCCTCCTCTTCCTCCTCCTCTTCTTCAACTCTCACCACCCACTGATACCTCCTGCCAATCTCCTCCAACAAGGTACGACGAGACATTTCTCTCCCACCCGAACCCCCTGCCCACCGTAGCATCAATGCTTTCCATCCCACGTGCTCCGTCCTGGCCCGGCTGGCTGGCACCAACCAACCCCCGGTCCAAGGCCGCCGGCGCCTCCGTCATGGTCACCGTCATGGCCATGGCCATGGGGCAGCCCTCGCGGAGCTGTCGGTTGACATCAAGGGACACGGATACGACCCCTCCCTGTACATAAAACATGCGCTCTTCCAGCTTCCTCGACTGGTCTCTTTCGCCCCTTTCAGTCCTGCGCGCCCTCTCTCTCTCTCTCTCTCTCTCTCTCTCTCTCTCTCTCTAGTCTGGTCTGGTCTCGGCTCGTCTACCTCGCAATGGCCAACCTCGGCCTCAAGGCCGCCCTCTGTAAGCGAGCCTCACCCCCGCGATTGT
>NWBT01000037.1:578022-591486 GCA_003386485.1 Colletotrichum lentis | reverse complement strand
GGCCACTTGGGCTTCTCGGGCGGCGGGGCGGCGGGCGGGGGTTTCCCGGCTTCGGCTCTCGCGTCGCGGGCGCTCTTCTCGCGCAGGTGGGCTATGATCTGGGAGTGCTCCGTCGAGTCGGGGGTCTGGGCCGCTTTGAAGAGGTTGAGGAACTGGAGACGGTCAGCGGGGTGAATCGGGGTGTAGGGCAAGTCTGTAGCGTGTTGGGGCCCGTCCGTACGTTGTACCCCGTCCCCAGGGCCGAGAAGACGATCCGGTAGCTCGTCTCGGTGCGGTTGCGCACAAAGGCCTTCCTCACGAGCCGCGGGATCGGGTGCTGCGTGCCCTTGCGCAGCAATTCGTCGGGGACCGGGATCGCGCGCGCCTCGCGGATGAGGGCGCGGTAGAGGGCGATGCAGGCGACGCGGTGGCGGGAGCTGCGGGCGGGTATGAAGTGAGACGGCGACATCCTTTGGCAGAGAGAGGAGCGCGGGCGGCGGCGGGCGGCGGCGGCGGCGTCGTTGTCGTCCTTCGTTCTGACAATTGGAGAAGTTGTTGGAGCTTTGCGATCGTTACTTGTGGATTTGGATCTTATCTAATCTTGTATTTCTTATCGATACCACTCTCAGATTATCGCGCCCCACTTCCAAGATTCAAACATGGCATGGACCAACCTTACCCTTCACATCAGCTGTGACAACATGCTAATTAGCACAACAGGTTCTCTTCAACAATGACTGTAGTCTAGCATAAGCTCTTACATAACTGCAGGAGTTCCACTCAACAGAGGTATGGAACTGCACTAGTAACACCAAAGACCTTCGCAGCCAAACTCAAGAAACTACATGTGCCAAGCCTCTCTCCGTCAGCAGCCTGATGACATCTTCATGACCAGTTTCCACCGCTGCAGAAAAGACGCCCTTATGTCGTTTGTAGTACATGTTTGCGTCGGCACCATGGTCGAGTAATAGTCCAGCCATGTCTGCGTGACCTTCTAAGACCGCTTCGTACAACGCAGGACCATACCAGTACCCCGGGCGAAAGTTGGCATCCGAACCGTGTTGAATGAGATATTCCGCCGCAGACACGTTGCCTACGTGGGCTGCCATCTGGAGAGCCGTTCCATTTCTCCTGTAGTCACTCATTATGTCAAGTCCTTGATCGAGAAGCAATGTGGCAATTTCGGTGTGCCCTCCAAAGAGCGCACAGAGCAGCGCTGGCCAGTATTCTCGCCCTCGAAAAATGTTGGGATTGGCGCCATGTCGAAATAAAGCCGAAACCATGAGCTCGTCTCCCAGTGATGCCGCTAGCTGCAGCGGTGTTCTCGGCCCCTTGTTGACATCAGCGCCATACTGGAGTATCAACTCAGCCACATCTCTGCGACCTTCTGAAATCGCTAATTCAAGTGGCGTCTCATGGTCTGCTTGGCTTTCGCCGGAGTTTCCGCGTTTCCCCAGCAGTCGTCTGCTGATCTCCAAGAAATTGTCCACTGCCGGCGAGTCAATAGCTGGAGAATCGTCGGGTGCCTGGGATTCGACGTCGTCGACGACGAGTGGCAGCAATCTTTCCGCCATGCTCTTGCATCCCTCCTCTAAAGCGCTTTGGAGTGCAAGACGGATGTTGCATCCATTTTCGATGAGCAACTCAGCAATGTCCATGTGGCCCTTGGAAAGCGCCGCCCCAAATGCTGTTCTAAACCCTACACTCCCCTGAATGTTCACGTCGGCGCCTTCTCGTATCAAGTATTCGACCACTTCCAAGTGACCGTTGGCCGAAGCTGCGACGACTGCTGTCCCGTACTTACCGCAGGCTATGTTGACGTCGGCGCCGTTTTTGACGAGCAAGTCCACCAAGTCACCGTGATACCCTTTCGCAGATGCAGCTTGTAATGCCGTTCCGTACCTCCCGCAGGCTATGTTGACGTCGGCTCCGCGCTGGAGTAGCAATTCCACGAGGTCTCTTCGGCCCTCTTCCGAGGCGATCGAAAGGGCTGTTCGAAGGTTCGCTGATTGGGCGTTGATGTTCGCTTCGTTTTCGAGTAGTAAGAGGACGGCTTCCTTGTGGCCTTGTCTCGTTGCCACATGAAGAGCGGGCCCTGAGTACTTGCTTTCTAGATTTGGATCACCTCCGTTTCTTAGAAGGAGCTGTAGCGTTTCAGTGCGTCCCAGAATTGCAGCTATAATTATCGCTGTCGTTCCGTCAAGATTCTGAGCGTTGATTTGGGCACCAGCCCGGAGGAGTAGTTGCACAGTGGCCGTAGAACCACGCTCTGCTGCAGATACGAGTGGCAGTTTACCATTCTCGGTGTGACTGTTTGCATCTGCGCCGTGATCCAGAAGCAATTGGACGATCTCCGTATGGCCGTTTGCTGATGCTCCTACCAGTGCTCCAGATAGTTTATCTGGGCTGGTGGACCCGTTGGTTTCCAAAAGCCAGGCAATTGCGCTTTTGTGACCCATTCGAGCTGCGCCCTCCAACATTCTATGGAGATTTTCGAAAGGTACCTTGGGTGTGATGGTAGGCTGGGTGATTTCGCCTCGAAGCAATCGCACGACTTCCTCCAAGCGCGACAGATCCCGAGGCTCCGAACGCGCAGCCGAAAGCGCGGCCGAAAGCGCGGCTAGAAGCCTTGATCCTGAGTTTTGATCGTCCATGCCAGCGCCATGCTCGAGAAGAGTTTTGACAACGTGAACGTGACCACTTGCTGAGGCTGCCATCAGTGCCGTTCGTTCCCCTTCACCATACGGATAATAATAAGTGCAGTGGATATCTGCGCCATTTTCCAACAGTATCCGAACAGCATCCTCATGCCCTCTCTCCGCTGCCTCATGTAGAGGCTGAAGAGCCGAGCCATATGATTTGTGCTGAAGATGCAGATCAGCCCCATTGTGGAGGAGGATTTTGATGATGTCGACATGCCCGTTTTTCGCTGCCGCATGTAGAGGCGAACCAAACATCTCGTTCTGAAGATGGAGATCAGCCCCTTTGTCAAGGAGTATCTTGATGATGTCGATATGTCCACCAGCTGCTGCCTCGTGGATTGCAGGTCTGGGCCATGGGTCGTCTGAATCCAACTTATTGACTGGCGCCCCCTTTTCGATGAGCAGCGTGACAACTTGTGCATGCCCATTCCTTGCGGCTCGACTGAGCGCTATTGCCGCCTCGACGTCATCAGGAGTAGCGCCGTTTGCAAGCAACAACTCCACAGTCCCAACATGGCCTCCTGACGATGCTTCTTGAAGTGCTGTGCCGATTAATGTGCCAAACCACTCCCCGTTCACACCTGCTGCGTTTGGGTCTCCGCCTCTTTGAAGGATCAAACCAACCATCTCTTCAAGTCCAGCTCTGGAGGCTACCTGCAGTGGCGTTCCAAAAAATGTCCTGAGCCTCTTCATTCGGAAATTATTAATTTTCCTTTCGTTTCGAACATTGACGTCCATACCTCTGTCCAAGAGCATCTCCACAATCAACTGATGCCCCTGCGCAGCTGCACCCAGGAGCGCAGTTTTCCAGCCGTCAAAGTTACTGAGGTTCATTTCCATGCCCAGAAGCGAACGCACCAGATTTTCGTCCCCTATCTCAGCTGCCGCTCTCAGATAAGTTGGGAACCGACGTTCCATAAAGCTCGGCTCGCTGGTGCCTACGGCAATGAAATGCTGGACTAGCAGCCGCGTCACACCACTCATATCCACATCTCCAGGGGCATATTCACGCCATATCAGTTCCAATGCTTCCCTGGCCTCACCTCCAGTTGAGATTGACAGTTTAGCGCCATTGCGGAGTAGTAGCTCGGCTACTTCTTCATGTCCATTTTGTATGGCTTCTTCCAACGCTGTCCACTGCCCTTTGTAATAGTCCTTGTTCCGTGCGTTGATAAATGCCCCTGCGTCAAGAAGGACCTTCACAGTCTCCTTGCTGCCGCTCCCAGAGGCTTCAATGAGAGCATGTTTGTGTAGATGGGAGCCTCTTTGGAGAAGCATTTCGACAATCTTGCAATGTCCTCCACGTGCCGCTCTCCAAATGGCCGTTTCGGAGCCTACTTTGGCGTTGACGTTGGCACCGTGACCAAGGAGTAGCTCCACAATCTTCTCATGCCCTTCTCCTGCGGCAGCCATGAGTGGGCTATCATAGCGTGAAAACTTCACATTTGGTCTTGCGCCATTGTCAAGAAGATCTTTCACAACGTCTTGATGCCCTCTGGTGGCTGCTGCTTGCAACGGCGTTTCATAGCACCCACATTGCGCATTGAGCATGTCGAAGACAGCAGAACTTTGAAGCCCAGGGGGCTCACGACTTTCCGAGAAAATAGCGTGGATGACTGATGAAAGTCCGAGAAAAGAAGCATAGTACAACTCGGAGGGAAATTGTTCGCCTGGAGTGGCACCGTCGTCCCGGTCCAGATTCCAGATTTTGATAGATGTTGCCAGCGATCCTTTCCCATTCGTGAAGAGCTCGGTGGTCTGTCGGTCGAGTTGCATCCTCAGGGAGGTGCTTTTGTGAAAATGATGCGGCCAGTGCTGTGCAGCGTAGTCTGTTAAAGGGTATTTGCCTCGGATCTCGTCGACTTCCAGATCTGCCAGATCCTCTTCGAGTAAGAATGTCAGACATATGGAGGCCATCAAAGCGTGGGCGTTTCCTATTTGCACCTGGTATGGAGCCGCAATTCTGTGGTGTGCAATTCGTTCTGACTCGAGATACTCCTGGACCGAGAAATGTGCAATGCGTACCGTGGCAGCCTTTGTCGAATGGTCGATGACGACTTCTGTGAAGCCTGGGCAGATCTGCTGAAGGTCGTCTATGTCCTCTACACGCCTTTTGATGTCGAATGTGGGCGTGCCACCCGTTTCCAGCGGCTCGATGGCATCGACGGCCAAGACATCGATGAGTTCTGGCACTGTCAAAGGTCTCGTCGCGCAACACAGGATGGACAGCATTTGCTGCGCAGGCTCCTGGGATTCCGGAGGGATGTTCTGGAGCATCCTCTCGTAAGTCTCGTCCAGTGTGCGGGGGAGCGAATTGAGTCGTTGTTCAATGAAACGAGGGCTTTTGGGGCATTGTCTGAGTTCAAGGAACTGGCATTCGACCCATCTAAACCTGTTCATAGTTAGCTATGTTGAGCTCGACTTGGGCCACACCCAGTAACTTACACCCCTTGTGCTTTTTCAGTCAGCACCTGCTCAATTCTCGCATGATACTTCTTCAACTTTTGAAGCTCTTCGTCATCCCGTAGCCGTTCGGTGACAAACGCGGCAATGTCCCCATCCACGTTGACCTTCGTCATGGCGATAGTCTGTTCTTGTGTTGCCTTGAGACTCTCGCTGATGTCGGGCAAGTCCCGACTGGTCACCAGAAGATGCAATCCTGGCCATGCTCTCATTCTCCTGAGGGCACCAAGCATTGATCGTCGGAACTTAGGGTCAGGACTCTCATCTAGCGCATCCAGGATGATGTAGACGTCGCCAAACATTCCCATGATCTGATGGAGACACTCAAGAAGGGCTGTTGCTGGCGGCGTACTGTTTCTATGGTTTTTGTGCAGGTCCTCCAGGCATCTGGGCGTGTCTTTCAGCTGGTTGGAAAGCTGAAGAATGAGCGCGCGGAGCATGGCAGATTCGTCTTGCTTCGTTTCGTCGTTGAAAGTGAAGTAGAAGAAGCACAGCCCAACGTGAGGGTCTGATCTTTGATGTCGTCGAGCAAACTGTATCGCGGTCGACGAAAGGACCGTTTTGCCGCACCCGGCGAAGCCTTTTAGCCACAAGAAGGACTGCCGTTGTTTGATCCAGGTTTTGAAGACATCGCCCTTCACAAACCACAAGCCTGTGCCCGGATGCTTCTTGGTGCAAGCGTCGTTGAAGTTGACTGTTGCGTCTGGAGCTTTGAGCCAGTCTCTGATCTCGGCGGAGACGATCAGAGCGCTGACCGTGGCTAGGACCGCCTTGATGTCTTCGACATCGTTCTCGATATGATCGACGGTGCCTTGCTGGAGCAAGTCAAGGGCGAGGGACAATTGGCTGACGGCGTCGTCAATGTCCTCGTCGAGCTTCTGCAGCGTGCTGAGCCGGAAGGGATACGCCAACCGGCGACCTGTAGCACGAACAGCCGCCCGGAAGCTGGCGTCCGGGGCTTGGTCAAACTTTTCGACCGTGGTTTGCAATTCCTCGATGCATTCGCCGCAGTTACGGACCGCGTCTCGAACCCCGTCGGCCAGTTCCTCGCTCCTCTCCTTGGAAGCCAGATGCGATTCTAGGCGACCGAGGAAGTGGAGCAGCCTCTTGAGCTTATTCAACGTGCGACTTGTGTCGGACGGCTGGTCTTTCACATCGTTGTAGTACTTGAACAGCGCCTGGGCGACCTGGATTCCAAGAGAGACGATTCCGACTGCCGTTCCAGCAGTCGACAGTGGATCCGCCATCGTGGTGGATACGGGTCGTAATTGAATTGCGGTGGGATGGAGGGTTGAATGAAAGAGGAGGAGCTGCGAGGGGGGAAACAGACCTATTTGCATCCTCCATTGGTTTTTGTAATGACAAAAAATCCATGCATACAATCCATCCCTGAAATCCCTGCTTTGATCCTTCTATCGAAAGTGCCAGGGTTGGCAACAAAGGTGTAAGAACAACAAAACAGGGCCTTGGCAGTCCTCTTTTACACTTTCGACACCTTGCTTCCTTTAGAGGTTTCAAGAGACTAGGAATTCGAGAAAATTCTAAGCTGTCTAGTAGCAACTTTCTTATATTTCTACCTGATTGAAAGCAAAAGTTGCCTGCACACCAACGTGCCACAGGTGGCGGATGTGCTTCAGGCGAACGCAAATGGGAAGGGCAGATACAGCCCGTCTTCGACATGGTGATGGCAAAAGTAATGACTATTCAAGGTGTTGCAGTTACCAAGGATCGAGGCAAGTGATGGGACCAGGAACACCTGATGGGGGACACTGATGAGCCATACCACCATTGTACTCAGCTAGGTGACTCAGATTCATGGTTCGCCCAATGGTGTTGAGTGAGGCAAGAAGACAAGAATAAGGGACGGAATGAGTAAAGGCTGGACCATGGATAGTCGAGACGTGGAGGATGCTGCGACATGTCACATGCAGACTTCTTCATATCGCCAAGTACGCTCTTTCCATGCGTTGTGTTGGTGAGAGAGCATGTCGCGATTTGAACAGGAGCAGAAAGGAGGTTACCTACCTACTAGAAGGAAACTACCACGATAAGACCATCATGGAAAGAGCAGCCAAGTCATGGTTGGTTCCACCAGCCATTTCAAGCATCTCAACTTCCAAGTGTCCAACACCAACAGCATCTCTCCATCCCTCTCACCTCCCACCTCCCAAGAACCGAACCATTGCCGGTGTAAGAACACTACAGCTTCAAGATGCCTCCTTTCCCAACGTCCAACCCGACCCCCTCTAAGCCTACTTCCTCCCAATCGCATCCCCGTACACCGTCTTCACAGCCGTCGTCGTCCACCAACACTCAAAAGGCCCCCTCGGCCGTCCTCTCCCCCCACCAACACGCCATCATGCTCCGCTACTCCCTCTCCCCTCGGACCATCCGCGCCCTCGCCGCCCTCCCCCGCGGCCCCCCTCCCGACGAGATCCTCCGCTGCGCCGCCTCCGCCACCGAGTTCCTCTCCTTCACCTTCTCCCCGCCGGAAAAGGTCGCCTTCGCCGGCATCAACAACGACCCCTCGACCCGCTGGCACCTCCGCGAGCCCCTCGCCCAGCCCTGGCACAAGGTCTTCCTCGTCGCCCAGTGCGAGGCCGCCGGCGGCGACTACGGCGACAAGCTCTCCCTCCACGCCCGCAACGACCTCTACGCCAGCCGCAGGCGCATCGTCGACACGCTCGGCCAGGTCCTGCGCGCCTGCGCCGATCTCATGGGCGCCCGCAGGGACGCCGTCGGCCTGCGCCGTGCCCTCGAGACCTGGAGGGGCGTCGTCTCGGGCAGCTGGGAGGGGATGCCGACGGAGTTGCTGCAGGTCCCCGGCGTCGGGCCCAAGAAGGCAGGCCTGCTCGCCAAGCACGGCGTCAAGTCCGTACGCCAACTCGCCGACATGGAGTTCTACCACATCGAGAGGATCCTGAGCCGCAACCCGCCTTTCGGCCAGAAGATTGTGCGTACCTTGGCCCACTTTCCGCGTCTCGCACTCGCCGTCGACGTTGCCAAACGGGACGAGGGCACACACAGAGTCATCGTCAGAGCCATGCTGGGTTGTTCGAACCGCGAGATTCCCACCTGGAAGGACAAGTCACCTGCCGTCACCTTGGCCGCCGAGACTCCGAATGGAAATCTGGTCTTCTTTTGGAGAGGCCAAGCCGGCAGCTTGATGTCGGGAAAAGAGCTCGTGTTCCCTGTCGAGGCTGCGTCTGGCGATGCGGTGTTTGTGTGGGCCAGTTGCGAGGAGATTGCCGGTACTTATGTGACGGGCGAGGTGAAGGTCTAGGCCGACTGTTGGCGGACTTGGAACGACGGCCTGGGCGATCTGGACTTTCGAACGGTGGACTCATTTGTCTCTGCCCTTCTTCTTTTTGGAAGCAATAACAAAAGAGCACCCGAGCACCCCGTCCTGTTACTTGTGCATGTCTGTGTCATGATATATCATATCCCCTGGCCATCCAACTTTTCCAATAATTACTGCTGCCGTCTCCCCTGATCAGAAAGAGTTTCGGAAAGGTCTCCCAGAGGATTGTCGGGGGTGAGAATACGGCCAGAGAGAGGTTGAGAGACCCAGGTGGAGAATTGTGTAGTTTGTTGTGCGCTTCGATATTTGCGGGCAGCAGCAACAATACACTGTGAAGGCAGGACAAGATTCACAACCACACAGTATTAGCTATTGGCTGCTCAACCAGTTGTGAATATAAACACTGGCCCACCTTCGCTGTCGTAAGTTCTGTTCGCCTCGCTCCCTAACAGGGGCTCGTCAAAAAAATAAAAAATAAAAAATTGTACAATAATGCACCGTTGCCTCTCTACCTTGCGGCTTGGCCGGGTATCGCTGTTGATGACACTGCGGTGTGGTGTGATGTCTGCGTGCAAACCTGACTCTAATCCAGTGTCTGTCCAAGTATTCCATAGTATGCCACCAGGAAATTTGCAAAGCGGGAAAAAGCAAAACACCACCTTGCCTCTTCCTATCCTTTTATCCAACCCTTTTTTTTACTCGTGATCGTTGCCTGTTCCTACCCATCTCGACAGCACCATCCCGAACACTTGTCATAAAACAAAACGTTTCCAAAGTCCACTCCTGGAAGCGACGATGCCGTCCAAACTAGTCGTCGCGGTTCTTTCCCCTCGTCGAGGGCGCGCGGTGGTGATGCAGCATGGGCGACGATGGCCTAGACGTCGACAATCCCATGCCGCGAACCGCGTCGAGCGGGTCTAGGTTGAGCTTGGCCTCGTCCGTGACCGCTGGCGTGTAAGCAGGGTCAACCATGGCCTTCTCGTAGCTCGCAATGGTGATCGGGGGCGGGCGGCCCTTGCGATCGGGAATGCTATAGAGATAGGTCGAGGCCAGGACGAGTGCAGTGCCAATGATGAACTGGTGCGCGTTAGAGCCGAATCATAGACCAAGGGTGGGAGGGAGAGGTCCGGTGGACGTACGCTGAAGTTGACTTCAAAGTTGAAGAACCATACACTGAACAGAAAGCTGATAACAATACTGATGCTAGCTGCGAAGTTCTTGGCAATGTTGTCGGCGTAATTGATGCACAGCGAGGCCAGGACACCGCCGACAGCTTGGAAAACAATAGCAGTCCACACAACCCAGTTGTAACCCTCGAAGAAGCCGTGCTTAGCAATGTCCTCACCGTCGATGAAGATGACGCCAGCAAGGGCGGGGAATAGGGAATAAAAGGATAGCTGTATGTTGCGGGTCCAGACGGAGGCAGGGGTGGCCGAGTCCTTGAGCATCTTCTCAAAGTAGACGCCGGCAAGGCCCGAGGCGACGGCGGCGACGAGCACGGCAGACAACCCGATGGAGTAGTTCATGAGCGGCGACGGGTCCTGGTCCTCTTGGATACCCTGATACGAGGCCGACCGCTTCACGATCTCTCCGCCAACGCCCGCAAGACCATCAGCGGCGCGCTTGGTGAGCTCACGGGCCACCTCGGCAGCGCCCTCGGCAGCTTGACCCAGCTCGTGCACGGAACGGGGGAAGAAATGGTCCGAGGTATCGTGCAGGAGGATGCTGGCGGAGGAGGATTCTGCGTGATGCGCGGACGAGGGTTGGGGAAGCGAGACGATGGAGACTCCCAGGGTCAATATGATGAGCGAAACCCAGCGCTTCAAGCCAAGGGCGCGGCGGAGCATTGTGACAGAGAAGACGGCCGTCGTGAGAATCTGCAGTGCGTAGGCAGGTTAGCATTAGGAGACAGATCGGTTGGGGGGTTTGAGTCGGAGGATGGAATTGACGGCAATGCCGGCACTGGCACGCACCTTGAGCTGGTAGAGCACCTGAAAGTGGACTGCGTCCAAATTGCCGACAGCAACGTACTGCAGGGTGTTCTGCAGGGTGTATAAAGTCGCGGGAATGGCGAGCTTCCAGCCGTCGCCAGAGAAGACCGAGTTGAAGATCTGTTCGAATATGACGGTGGCCGGGGTGGAGGGGGCCAGTGTCCGCGAGACCTCGGCAATGGAGCAGGTCGAGCAGATAGACAGCTTGATGACCTCATTGAGGAAGACAGCGGTGGATGTGAAATATCGGTGATCGCTCACGGGAGGCATAATGCGGGAGTAGTGCATGATCTGTTGTAGAGTCGAGTCAGCATTATCTTGCGAAGGGCGAGGCGACAACGGGGAGGATGCATACCAGAATCAAGGCCGAGTTTTGGAACGTCAGCTGCGGGACGAGGTCATAGTCAGTACCACGCGGCAGCAAAAAGCACGAGGCGCGGTCGCACAAAGCGAGAGGCGAGAGGCGAGAGGCGTGGCGCGGTGCGGGTAATGTGTGCATACCGTGATGAGGGAAACCTGCTTCATGGACAAGCCGAATAGTGTCGGCCCCCCTGCCGGCGGCGCGGCAGCGTCGAGGAGAGCCATTGTGGCTGATGGATCAGGGAGTTCGGGGATGTCAAAACGGGAGGGTTGGCCGTGGGCGAAGCTTCGGTTTGGGATGAGAGCAATTGGCAGGTAGGGAGATATGTGATGTGGCGATGGTTGCTGTCGTCCCCCGGGTTGGTGTCCCGTTTCGTCGGTGGATATGATGTGTGTCGTCGATAAGTTTGGCGCGATTAGGGGGAAGGGGACGGAGTGGAGAGGAGTCGTCGGTGGTGGGAGTTAGACTTGACTTAGCTTAAAGCCGTCTCTTTTTCGAAGCTAGGTATGCTTTTGGAGGTTCTTTTCGTTTGCCTTCTGGTCGGTGGCCTTGCGTCAGGCCAGCGAGACCGAATCGGGGGACGGATGGCGATCTGGAGGGGTCTGGAACAAAGTCTGAGCAAGAGTTGCCAGTCAGCAGCGGACGTAGCGATGCCCGAATGCCGGTCGGAGAAGGTGGATTTGTTTGCCTGCAGCCAAAGCCAATGACAATATAAGGCGGACGGATAAGTGATGGGATGGGATGCTGGAGTCGGAAGGATAGTGCCAAAAAAAAAAAAAAAAAGGAATTGAGGTAAAACCAAGAAGATACAAAAGAAGGGAAAGAAGGCTTTGGTTGCATTGATGGCTCCAAAAAGGGTTCGGAAAGTGTCGCGTTTCAATGCCACCACCACCACCACGACCACCATCCGCACAGATACCCTTTTCCCTTGCCTTCCACCTTCCCCCTTCCCCTTCCCCTTCCCTTTCCCACTTGGGCCCTTCGGCCCCTTCCTCCCTCCTCCCCAAAGCATGGGACGTTTCCAGCCCCAGTCCACCGGGCAAGTCCAGACAAAAACTACCTAGCGTTTCCTCTCCTGGCCAATGGGTGACTGCTGGGCCGGCTGTGACGCAGGTCCCTTCCTTCCCTGACTGGGTGAACGGGGCCCCTGACGTAAGGGGAGAGCAAGGGCAGCAAAGAGGAAGGAGACGCGGAGGCATTGGAGCGCTGGGGGGCAGGGGTAGCAGCAGGGCAAGAAGAGGCAAGAAAGAGGCGGCAGCGGCAGGAGGGGAGCGGTACGTACCCCGGAGCTGTCACGAATCACCCGTGATGTGAAGCAATCCAATCAATGTTTGCTTCCACAGACAGACCACGATAGTGTACAGAGTAGCTTACCTAGGTGCCGGTGGACAATAAACTCCACGTTGCCGCTGTCCGGGCCCTAATGTCCGATGTCCGGTGTCTGATATTCCGTGGCCGCTGTCGTCTCTCTCTCTGCCTGAGGTTTCGGGGTCCTCGACTGAAATGCCTGTTTGAAACATCAGACTGTCCATTCTCCTATCGGTCAGTACACGAACTAACAAGAGTCGCACCAGACCTTCAGCTTCCTCGGCTCCTCATTCGTCTCCCCGTCTCTCTCGCGCCGCCTCACCCTTTGCGCCCCTCAAACTTTCTCCAATGACGACCAGTCCTCAGGTTCTGAGAGGGATGAGGGGGGCGGGGAGACACGGGGGAAGAGAGAGAGAGAGAGAGAGAGACACGCACATGCGCACACACCCAGAAAGAGAATCAGAAACGCCCATCTTTAAGTTCCGTCGCCGTCTTCCGTCTCCCTCGAGGCATCCACCTTGTTCGGACGTGAANCCCCCCCCCCCCCCCCAGAGCTCCCAATGCCTTTGCCGGTCCCCTGTAATCGCAGCTCGGTTCGGGCGTTTGGCCTAGACTCTTTGCTATGCTTTTGCGCTTCCTCATGCGGCGCCGCTCTCACGTCCCGACCGAACTAACGACGGCCACGTTGTAAGTCGCAGTGCAGACGGACCGGTCCCTTTCGATCCCTTTTCGAACTTTTGCGATGCTCTCGAGCCCAATGACTTCTTCAGGTTCAGCTCAGCCGCCCAAGCGTGCCGCTGTGCCGTCCAAGCCCGCCGTCCGCCTGTCGACTTGCTTGCTGAGACGGATTCTCCCTTGCTCATAGGCAGATGCCTGTCCAGCCCGTGCGGGATTGGGGGGTCTTTGGCTCGGCCTGCAGATCCGAGTCTTGCAACTACTACGTACAACCAAGACGGCCCAGACCAGACGAAGGACGTGGCCCCCCAGCAGACCTGAATTCGGTCAGCAATCGCACAATCAGGACATACGCTGTACACAAGGCAACTCACGCCCGTTTGACCTGTAACATACTCCGTACAGCTATCCTATCATTCCCTGTTCCCTGCCCTTGCTGGCGTCATCTTCATTGACGGTATCCGTACTCTGTAAGGACATTGCCAAGCACAGTTTGATTGTGTGGACTGCTATTGTTTTCCAAGCTGTCGGCGGTGTCCTGGCCTCGCTATGCATCAATTACGCCGACAACATTGTCAAGAACTTCGCAGCTAGCATCAGTATTGCCCAGGAGTCAGCGACGCCCTGACAGGGATCACCTCAGTTTTCGGCCCTCTTTTTCTTGTTCCTGTCTTTGTGCCCGCC
>NWBT01000037.1:492296-577987 GCA_003386485.1 Colletotrichum lentis | reverse complement strand
CCCCGCGCCTCTGAAGATCCGGGGAAGCTGTTGGTAGAGCTTTTCTTAGCCAACAACTATCAACAGCAAATGGAACATGCAGTAGCTCACCCTCCGAGAGACTCGCCCACTACATATGTCGTCGACAGCTCCTACTCCTCACAAAGTCCCATCGCACATCACAGAGGCCTGGTCATGAATTCAGCAAACAAGCCAAGCCACCTACACTATGTTGGCCGAGGGTGGGGAAGTTATCCAATGGTTTCTGCGCGCCATGTATCCGTACTGTGAAGTGTTCTGACTGGATCTGGCCCCAGCATGGCGTCACTTGGTCCTTGGCCGAATCATCACCCCCAAGGTAAGGTAAGTAAGACACCATGACATGGCAGACTTGTGAGACAGCAGACGAGCAGACAGACAGCCCACCCAAGGGATCCCCAAAGGCGCCATCATGACACAGTCCCACTGGAGCAAGACACCTTTACCCTCTACCGCCATTCAGCCTACACCGTTCCAATCGGGCGTTCAAACGACCCCCCCTCCACGCGATCTCCCGCCGCCACCGGTAATGCTTGGCCATATGACCTGCCCTAGGCTCCTAGCTCACCGCTGCTGTCACCAGCGGGGTTTCTGGCAACTGGCGGGACCGCTCTGTCAGAAAACTAATCACAACCCATTTGTGTACACCAATGCCAAGTGGCGCTGCTGGAAACAGTTAGATCGGGCAATATACCAAATCAACCCCGTCAGAATACCCTGCCAAAAAGAATATGTCTTACTTAAAAGCTACTGGGCGCCAAAGCCACCCCGGCCGCGCCCCGTTACTATGAGCGCAACGCGCTCGGTGTTGTGGCGGTAAAGGTGTTACAGCAGACAGTAACTGCTGGTTAAGTTTGTGAGAAAAAAAGGGTGTTTTTTTTTTTTCGCCGATGACTCAGGCCGTTGGTTGGAGCCCATAAAGGTCAAGCGTTGTCGGGGTAAACCGCCCGCCAGACAGCATCCTCGGCGCGGGCACGGGCGGCGTGGGCACCTTTGCCTCGGCGACTGCGTCGCCAGCAGCAAAGACTTTGTCGCGGGCCTCAGCGAGGTTTTGCTGTGCAGACGGCCCTCGGTTGGGCCTCGTCGTCGTCGTCGTCGTCGTCGTCGTCGTTGTTGCTGTTGTTGTTGTTGTTGTTGTTGTTGTTGTTGTTGTTGTTGTTGTGGTCGTAGTCCGTAGTTGTAGTTGTAGTCGTGGTAGTGGTGGTTGTGGTTGTGGTGTGTTGTTAAGACCAGGGACGACAGCACAGTGAGATATTTGCAGGCCCTCTGTTGACTTGAATAACCTAGAAGGTGCACTGCCGCGAGTATCAAGTTTTGGTATCACAGATCACTGGAGTGAATGAACGATCTCAATCGTGTGAGGGTATTCGTGTTGGTCTGGCATATGAAGGAGGAAGAATCTATCTGAAGGACAGCAGACGACGATATGGCTGGCCGGGCGGACCCACTATTCAATCGCAGATGGACCCGCGTGATCTGATTGGCCCAGCCAGGCTGCGTCTCCACTTTCCATCAATAACCCGATCGGCCTTCCAACAATCACCTTCTAAAAGATATCTCTGTATCCGTAATCTTAAGAGGCAAGTTGGATCGATGAGGAGCGAGACAATTTCATGCTCAACTGGCTGTTTCCAACTGGCTGCTGCTAATCACGCTGCGACTGCTGCAACTGCTGTGAGCAAAGACCAAGATAACACTAATATTCCGATGCTCTCCCTTCCCCCGAGCTCTTTGGTCACCCACAGCTGCTTCTCGATTCTGAAGAGCGTTGACTTGATTGAGCATAGCTTCCGTAAGCGCGTGTACATTTGTCTCGGAAAGACGGACAAAGGTAGTTCAGGCAATTACTGCTGCCCTGTGACGAGGAAGCCACCCCCATACCAGGCTATCGAGGATTCGAAAGGCCTGCTCCATCCATGTTGGCGATGTCGCTGTCATCAGGGCAGTTGCCACGCTGATGCAAGTTTCATCTGCCGATGAGGTGCCGACGCCTCTATTCAAGTTTCCGAGATTGTTGGACGCGGCCTCATATGCATCCGAGAGGCAAGTTTCCACTGGAGACGGCGCCCGAAGTGAGACTTGGCTGAGCAATGTCCGCCTTGACTTACACGCGATTCTCCCCCAAAGTTGAGTCTGTGGACCGAGAACCTTTGATCCCAAGGTTTAACACCGCCCTGGTACTCTCACAGCTGTCTGACGCGCGATATCAATGCCCAGATTGAACGTCTCTGACCCCGATCACACGATTACTATTAATCTAGCCTGTTTCCTTTCATTCCACACATCCGATGATGACTGGATCCCATTCCATTTCAACAACCATCGCATACACTCACATCTAAAGATCTCTACCTACATCGCTCTCTCGCCGAAACAATCCAAAACGCTCGGTCTATCACGCCATGATTTCATCGTCACTCGGCGAAAAGCAACGGGGGTTAAGATGGAATGACTTGCCTAGAGAGATCCGGCTTCTTATTTTCCGATGCCTGATGCAAGATATTTGCCCGCTGAGTCGCTTGGCCACGGTGTCTTGAGAGTGGCAGACGCAGATCGAGCGATACAACTTTGCTCGAATTAGGCTGACACCGTCACGATTCGTCGATTTTGGCCCCATGATTCAAAGAAACCAGGCTCTCGTCAGCTACATCTGGTTGTGCTTTGAACTTGATGAGTATGATTGCCCCACGTGCGTGCCTCCCCGTGGGAGGCTCAGGGGTGTTGCGTGGTACGATTTATTTGAGATCAGCGACACGGATAAATGTCCCATTACCACGACATTCCGGAATCTGTTCGCGATCATCAGCACGTGGGACCCTCACGGCGATTTGATGCTCGATATTCGCATCTACTCAGCTAGCGACTCCGAACACTCCTTTCCATATCTGACCTTTATGCCCGACACCCCGTCAGATATGCTAGGTGACTATGGTATGGAGAAGGCGATATCACACCGAGACTATCGTGGCCCTCAACATGGTTGGGTTGACGGTTTTCGACACTCCGCCCCGTCGACAGAAGCTATCAGGAAAGTGTTCTCTTGAGTCATGGAGGAGGGGCCGTTCGATAGTGATGAGTTAGAGCTGCAATGGTGGGATCAGCTTCCGTCAGTCCCAGCCGTAACCAGTCTACTTCTCCGGCAACAGAATCGCCGGAGATGGAAGCCGGACTCGCTGGCACATATGTTTGCCAGGTTTCCCAGACTCCAGGAAGTCCACTATGAACCCTGGAGGGGATGGGACTCTATCCAGCGCCATACAGACAGAGGTAAGTATTGCTGCATAACCCCCCTACCCTTTACCATGCGGCAATTCTCACTTGGAGTCGAAATAGCCGGATGCGACAAGATTCGCAAGCCCGCCCCAGCTGTTGGCCAGATGATCGCGCGCGCCAGTCTCACGCTTGCGCATCTCGCAGCATTCTTCATCGCGGATGCCAGCCACTTCTTCGAGGTCCGTCCCGCTGGGGGGTGGCCGAACCTGACCTCGCTTGTTCTTACTTCAAGGTTACTCACGCCCGACGAGAACTCGGTCGAGATTGGCGCTATGCTTCGGGCGGCGGCGGCGGCGGCGGCCACGGAGATGCCCCGATTAGAAACGATGAAGATCTGGAACGGACGAAAGGGGCTGGCGGCGCTCTTTAGGTATTAGGCGATCCGCAGCATACGCGAAGCTGTCATCGTTCGGCGAGGCATATGGGAGTTGGCCATGGAATTATCAACCATCCAGGCTTGGGAAGCTGTGATGCATCAGTATAACGGTTGGAGGCTCGATTTGGTTCAGGAAAGGCTGGATGAAGCCGCTATCAAGTCTCACAGGGATGCAGTTCACTACCTGATGCTTTCAGGCCAGGTGGTTCGGCCCGTTTCGTTATGGCGGATCCAAAGAGAACAGAAAGCCCTGGAGGACGCACACACTAATGAATGATATTGTTGATCAAAACATACATAACAAAAGAAGAGTAGTGCCCACAGGCTATAAATAGTAGCAGGATGTATTACCAAGAAACGGTTGACTACCTGTGTCTTGGGTGCTCTGCCTGTTCCGTGTTCTGATATTTGTTGGCACGCGACATCTTGGCATCGAGAAGCGATGATAGTCCTGGCATCAAAACTCCCTCCCCCTCTTCGACGACTGAAACTCACGCTTTGCTTCTTACCAACTAGCCTTCAAACTCGTGCTCGGCAGATTCATGCCAACATAGTCTTGCTATATCAACACTGTTCTACATCAAGTTGAAATACGGCCGCCGGTGCCGGCCGAGCATCTGTTAGGTAATACATGTGAGATTGACTATCGAAGGATCCTACGCTCATCCCTCAACCTCCCCGGTCTGCGCTCCGCAGACCTCCCTCCATATTTGCTGCCCAATTACGGGTTGCAGATCACAGGCTGCAACCAGGTTTTCTGATACTACCTTGGGGCGTGGACATGGGCCTGGTTGGTCAAATGAATACAGCTGAGCGTTGGGCTGTACGCCCGAGGATTCACAGCAGGAATTGTTGCAGGTGACCTCCCCCCACATGCATGATGACCGCGTATCCCACCACTGAGAGAGATGTCCGCGGTATGTTGTCCTCAGACTTCGGGTGCATTCTCTAAAGAGTGGCTTGGGCGTCTCAAACATTGCCATCGAATTAAATAGGCTGGGCGTCGACACGGCAGACACCATTCGTGGATCTTTGGAATAATAGTGGCTTCGTGCCCCCCCGGGCTGCCACCACGCTGTTTGGCCACAGTGTCACATTGAGTCGAGTTTTACCTGCAGAGACATATGCTGTAGGCCGACATCGACTGTGTGTAACCTGCACGAAAACGAGATGAACCTCATGTTGCAGTGCTTGAGTGAGATATTACCTTGCCCGTCGCGGCATGGCGCTCTGAGGCACATAAAGATTGCCGCTGCCCCCAATTGAATTCGAGCCCTGGGTCTGGACCGTCCTCTCGATCTGCAAGTCGGCAACAGCTCTATCCTTACAAGAGAATATTGCGGTTCGAGCCATGCGTACAAGATCGAGACTACTGGGAGCGGCTGCTTTGGCAGCCAGCCGCGCCCTTCTCGCCGTTGGGCAACTTTCGGGCGACGCCGACTCGATCGTGGAGCCAGCGGGATTCAACGTCGGCGAAGCGCTCCTGCAACGCGGCATCAATGTGTCTGGGATCCCCGACCTCATAGATCTCGGGAGACGATCAGAGAAAGGATGCTCCGCAGCTGTGTGTGATTTCTTCGAGCCTGCAGTGCCTGCGCATATGAAGCCTGACCTTTGATTCCTCCGCGCAGTGCAGCTCGTTGAGGTTCATTTATGGCGACGACGCCGTGGAGACGAGAGCCGAGGCCGCTTACACCGACTTCGTCAGCCTCTATTGGTCGATGTTGCAGGCCGAGGTCAGGCCGTATTGCATCTTCAAGCCGACGGAGCCGGAGCACGTTTCGGTCGTCGTCCTTCTATCGCGCCTGACGCAGTGCCCTTTCGCTGCCAAGAGCGGCGGCCACGCTGCGATGGCGGGAGCGTCCAGCATCGAGGGCGGCATCACCGTGTCCTTTACGAACATGAGAGGGATTTCGTTGTCTGCGGACAAGAAGGTTGCCTCGGTCCGGCCCGGGAACGTCTGGGGCGATGTGTACCAAGAGCTGACCAAGTACGACGTCACTGTCATTGGGGGGCGGATATACAACGTCGGCGTTGGGGGGCTTACGACCGGAGGTGAGTTGTTGATCGTCCTGGCGAACACATGAGTATCTCTGTCGATACCATACCCAAACTTGGTACGGTCGGAACTCGCGCACACTGACCTTGCGCTAGGCGGCATCTCCTTCTTTTCTGGTCTGTACGGCTGGGCCTGCGACAACGTGGACAGCTACGACGTACGTCAGGCCGTCAACTGCACTTGAAGACCAAGGACACGCTCGCTTACAAGAAGCAGGTCGTGATCGCAACCGGAGCCATCGTCCGAGTCACGGAGACGTCGAATCCGGACCTTTTCTGGGCCCTCCGCGGCGGCGGGAACAACTTCGGCCTCGTCGTCGGCTTCAACTTCCGCACCGTCCCGCTCCCGGGCGGCAACATGTGGGGCGGGTCCCGGACCTACACCGAAGAGCAATTCCCCCGGGTCGCCGAGGCCTACGCCAACATCATCGCCAACGCGGAGGACGACCCCAAGGCCGGCCTGTGGCACGTGTACCTTTACCTCAACGGCACCCAGCTGGCATCGACGACGCTGTACTACGCGGAGCCGGACGGCGGCGACGCCGACATCTTTTCCGAGTGGAACGCCATCCCCGCCGTTGCCGACTCGACGCGGAACCGCGTTGTCGCGGATTACGCCAGGGCGAACTCGGAGAACACGCCTTCTGGCCTGCGGGAGATCTTCGCCGTGATCAGCACCAAGGCCGACGTCGAGATCGTCCACCTCGCGCGGGACATCTACTTCGAGGAGGTCCTCGCGGTCGCGGACGTGCCGGGCATCGTGCCATGCCTGGTGGCCCAGGGCATCACGGCGCCGATGCTCCAAGCGATGCGGAGGGGCGGCGGCAACGCGCTGGGGCTGGACGCCGCGGACGGGCCGCTCTACATCCTGGAGGTGTCCGTCATGTGGAGCAACCGAGGGGACGACGACGCCGTGCACGCGTTCGCGTCGGCGGTGCTGGGCAGGGTCAAGGCCGAGGCCGAGGCGCGCGGGCTGGGCAACGACTACGTCTACATGAACTACGCCGCCCAGTTCCAGGACGTCGTGGCCGGGTACGGGGCGGAGAACAAGGCCCGGCTGAAGCGGATCGCGAAGAAGTACGACCCGAGCGAGGTCTTCCAAAAGTTGCAGCCGGGGTATTTCAAGCTTGACCGTGCACCAGTTTTGGACTCGCGGTTCTTCGACTGGCAGTAACGCAGGAGGCGGGATGGTTCTATTAAGATGTGGGCGACATCTGCTGCAGGTATCTTGAAGTAAATTGTTTAAAAAGGCTCTTACAAACGGGGCGTTGGGGAGTTAGGAGATGGTCTAGAGACAAAGGTCAGAGACGGGATGCGGAATAGCATGGAGAGGATCATTACAGTCGCTCAGGATTTTATGCTCCTACGAAGCCGGATGATACTGAAATCATGGGGAGAGGCGGAAGCGCCCAAGACAAACTAGATGCACGCTCTGGCAGGGTTTAAAGCCCACTTCTCGCTATGAAAACGAGGGTCAACTGTAGGCGATGCAGTATCATATGACGAAGTCCCTCGCGGTTATTGAATTGAGTCAAGTGTGAGGTATTATTATTATCGTTTTGACTCGACCCCGAGCGGAAGAATCGTACATAAACTAGTGGATGTCCGCAGTTTCGGTCAGTGACTTTTGACTTAATCTGTGAATACGTGTATCGAAGACGGCAAAAGAATTTCTTGTTCAACGCTTTCAAGACATGGGGATATCGTACGTTCTCTTTTCTTCAAACCTGGGAGCCTAGTATGGGACTGTTACGGGCTCCAATGCTCACGCTCACCACCATTGCAGAGCCAAAGACCAGTTTGCGGAGTTGGTAAAGATCAACGGCCGCGTAGACGAGACTGCCGTTGCCGCGGTGTACGATCAGCTCAAGCCCGTCCCGCCCGAACTTGCCTGGTATATGGCGCCTGATCTCTCCCCAAAATCATCACGGCTCTGACCAGGCAATGTCAGGCCCGCTCTCCAGTACCGCTTCGCCGTCTCGCCACACCAGTACTGCGGCAACATGTTCTGGCACATATTCAAGGAGCACCTACGCATCGTCTAGCCCTACGACTTCCGCGACTGTTACGTCCGCAACGTCCAGCTAGGGACGTACAGTCTCTCGTCCCTATTCAAGGAGACCGTCCACAACCTGCGGTGCTGGACGATGGAGCCAGACTTCTTCGAACGGTTCCCCGAGCTGCGTGAGGACATACCGAGGTTCCCCAGGATACCCTCCCCCACAGCCGCATGTCACTTCCAGTTCGCCTTCAGTCGCAACTCAATAACTTCGCCGGGGATAAGCATGTTTCTAACCGGGTGTGCCGTCGACCCAAATGGAAACAGGGAAGAAGCAGGGTGAAGGGGATTTAGAAAAATCGACAGGACAGGAGGACACCGGGCAGTGCGAGTTCTCCGCCAAATCTCATGTAAGCGGCTTCTTGTCGAGCGAGGCCGGCGCAGACGGCGCCCTGGACTCTGCGAATATCTGAACTACTCGTATCGTACACGCATGTTCGTTGGTAATGGTCAGCAACGAAGTAGAAAAACTGGAATTTCTTGATATGATGAAGGCGCAGTTGAGACATCTATCGAAGCTTGTCAAATCAATTTTCTCGCCGTCAAAGAAAAATGGCTTGAATCGGGGCACCCGGGCATCATCGGAAAGTTAAAGCAGGATCTTTTCCTGCTCCCGTGGCCCGTCTCCTGGGCCGCCGAAGATGAACAGCAATAGGCGGTTCAATCCATTGAACCGGGGCCAGGCAACTTCTGCAGTGTCTTTGAACTCCAGCATACTGATAACCACGTGCCTGGTGGAGGGGAGTTTGAAGCCATGGCCCGTGGATGACAAAATCCAAGTTGGACCCGTACGGAAACTTCACAATGGCGGCGAGTCCCTTGACCGTGCCCGGGACCAGTACCACTTCGGGGTGAAGCTGCTTTGGAATGGCATACGGCTCCGCATGAAGCCGGTACGAAGTATCAGTGTGCGTGATTACCGCTTCCCGATCTAACGCCTGTAACAACAGCTTCAAGGCAGCAATAACCTGTGTAGGAGATCAGGAACCAGAAGCCATTGTGGCTGTGGAAGTCGAATTAGAGTGTGGGTCGATACGGGAGATGAATTTGAGTTTGAACCTTGACTGGGGTCCTGGTCTATTGTAGCATGGATGCAATTTTGGCATTATTGTGAAGCTCGCAGCCCGCACTCCAAAACTTTGTCCAAAGGTATGGTGTAACATCAAGTGGTTGTATTCAACAATGTAACCGAGTTGACTTTGGTGACGTATCCTAACAGCCCTATCTAGGCGGAACACGCAAACCGACACTGGTTACTGCTTTGCGCATCAAAGTTCAACAGTCAGTCTTAGGATCCAGACCTTAGGGTTGCAAACTAGGGAGTTGCATTGCAGGGTTAGCGTCCTGTGTTTGTTTGTACAGACGACAAGTACTTAAAGCTAATAAGCTTGATAAGTCAAAGCACCCACTTTTCGCCCACCCCCCCATTTCGCCCACCTAAAAACAAGGCTATCCCTATTATAACCACTAAGTTTAATTAACTATTAACTTTATCTAGATACTACTATAATACAGCTTCTAGCTTTACTAGGTAAATTAGCCTTACTAGATTTATCTATAATATCCTCTTTTTTGCTAGCTTTAACCTAAGCCTTCTAGATGTCTTTAATGTTAGTAAACTTAGTGTTTAGGTTAATCTAGACTTTCTTTTTTTTCCTTACTGTAGTATTAGTAACTTAGGCCTATAGAAGCTCTAGCTTATACTAGGTAGTAGCTAGGCTGTAGGCCTACTTACTAAAGCCTTTTTTTACCTTTATAAAAAGGAGGTATTAAGTACTAGTATCTTTATCTAGCTCTATAAATAGCTTTAGTTAGCTAGCTAGATCCTTTATCTTCCTAGGTGTTAACTATACTACTGTAGATAATATAGATACTTATTCTTTCCCTCTCTTACCCTCTAACTGCCTTTTGCTAGTTTAATCTAATAATGCTAATAGCTTTAGTGTTAATAGGAGCAGGAGGGAGCTTATAAGGGGTTTTACTATAGAGATAGGCTATAGGCTAGCTTATTTCTAGCTACTCTTAATGTTCTTTACTATTAAGCCTACTAGATAAGCCTTTTAATAACAGCTAAGGAAGCTTCTTTTACCTATAACAGTAGAATTATTCTACTAATTAAGGTATTTAAGCTCCTTCCTATAGGCTGCCTTTATAAGGCTAAATACTATAGTATTAAGTAGCTAGAGGATATAAAAGGTATATAGTAGTAAGAATAATAGATAGATATTATTAATATAATAGAGCTATATAAACTCTATTATTATATAACTCCTATAGCTATTAATAACTAGCAGTCTAGCCTCCTCCTTACCCTAGGAGGCAGTCTAAGGGATAAAAACCTTCTATAGCTATTTAACTATAGTGTTATCTATAGTCTACTTATTCTCTATTATAGTAAATTACTATCCTTTATAAGAGCTAAGATCTAAAGGAAACTATTACTACTAGACTGTCTTACCCTTATATATAATAAGGGGATTTAGAGTATAGCCTAAGGTAAAGATATATTTAATAATTAATACCTATACTCTTAACCTAAGCTATTTCTTATAAACAGACTTTATCTTAGATATTCCTAGCACTAGCCTATTAGAGCCCTAGCCCTTAAGAATACTAGTCTTATCTATATTATATCTATTAGCTAGTTTAATACTAATAATCTCTAGTATAGTAAGTGGTTTAAACTAGTCCCTAATAACCTTAGTAGATACCTTATTAATACGCCTAGAATTAATAGGGTAACTTCTTTAGACCTTAACTAAAGGATTCCTATTAATAAAGGCTATTACTTAGCCTTTTCCTATAGGCTTTATGTCTCTTATTGTTGAATTAAAGGGTGTACGCACATAGGGCGCAACCTGTGCGCACAGGGCATAGGCCTAGAGATAGGCTTAAGCCTAGCGTAGCTAGCCCTTTGCTAAATACTAGAGGGACTGCTGCAGGCTTCTTCCTAAGCAGTAGGCTCTAGTTTTAGCCTTAGGCGCCTAGGAATAGGTTTCTTATAGGCCTAAGTTAGGGGCTAGCAGTAGGGCATAATAGTTATAGTTATATACATATCTCTAAATATATAAATAATTAACCTATTACTATTACCCTTAATAATCTAATAATTAAGAGTCTTATATACTTATAAATTAATAATAATAAGCACTATAAAGCTATTTATAAGCTTATAAGATATCTACTAATACTACTAAGACTATTCTTAATAGCCTTACTAATTAGGTTCTCTAGTTTAACTAACTTAAAACTAAGGTAAAAACCTATAAGCTTTAGGATGTAATTAACCTATTAATTACTATATGTAACGTATCTAAGATACTTACTAGGCTGCTTACTCAGCTAGAAAAGCCTTTAATATGTAATTACCTATATACAGGCGTAGTTATAATAACTCCTATAAGCACTACTGTAAATACCCCTTTAAATACTACCTCCTTAAGAGCTGTAAGCATTTTAGTATATAAGACGCACTTACAGACTACAGCCATCTAATAGCAGCTGTAGCTATAGCTATAATCTAAGCTACAGCCCTTACATAAGGAGCCTAAAGATATAACTCTAACTCTAGACGTTAGTTATATACTCCTATATATAGTAGATACCTTATAGCGTATATTACAGCTAGAGGATCTCTCTCTAGCTAACCTACTCCTTTATAAGGAGCGCTATACATAATATAATAATAACCTATATATATAGAAGAAGTACCTTAAGCGCTATAGTAACCTATAAGAATAGATATACTAGACTGTTTCTACTAACCTTAAGCTCTATTACTATACCTCTAACAGTAAGGTTAATACCTAGGTTATTACCCTCTAGGCTTATATAGGAATACACCCTTCTAAACGTAAAAAGAACGTATATATTACGCTAGAAAAGGTTCTCTAAGTAACCTTAAAGTATATAACTAAGAAGGAAGTTAAGGCCTAGCTTATAAAGTAGGAAAAAGCACTCTATAAAGCTACTGCTAGTAGCATCCTAGGGACCTAGCTCTTAAGTAATTAGTTTAACCTATTTATAGTAGCCTTCTAAAAGACCTATCTCTTAAGCTAGGTATATATATACTACTGTATAGAGGTTACTAACGCCTTTAATAACTACCTAACGTTAGGATTAGTCCTCTCTAATATTTAAGAGTTCCTATAGTTAGTAAATAAAAGTAAGTATATAAGAAAGGCTAGACCTGCGTGACGCAGTGGCATACGTCTAGCAGCGTCTGTGCGCTCTGCGCGCAGACAGTCGGTTTGATTCCAACCGCAGGAAGCCACTTTTGCAGAAGTCTAATTAGCCACTAGAGCCCTGCAAAAGTGGAGCTTTAGGCCCTACATGCATAATAGGGCTCTAATAACAGTGCACTACACCTACATATTATGTTTTCCCTTTGTAATAATCCTATATTATGTTAGGTAAAAACAAGCTAACCTTCTAATGTTTAATAAGATAGAGTAGTTTTCCTCCTATATAAATTATAGGAGGTTTTTCTCTCTACCTATATAGATTAATAAGTACTGTATATATAGAATAGTGTAAGGGAATACCTTACTAGTTCCTACCTAGATAGTAAATAATATAAGACTCCTATTACTATAAGAAAGGCTAGGTAAGAGGCTTTTAGCTCTACCTACACTAAAATAATAAATAATAATAATAAGAAAGAGAGTTATAGGAACTATAACTATAGTAGATAAGGCTGTAACTATAGAGGGCGTAAGAGAAAGGGAGTATTATTAGCTAAGGGAGTAAATACCTCTCTACCTTTATAAGAGGCTAGTATAACTATAAAGCATAAGCGCTTAAGTATAAGCATAAACGTAGTAGAGATACTACCTATAAAGTATATAACCTTAGATACTGCCTATAAGCTCTATATAGGCCCTTATTATAGTATTATATAGTACTTCTATATACTTCCTTACCTAAAGAGAAATAATAAACTACTTAGTAAAAGTATTAAAAGGCTTATTAAAATACGCCTCTAGACTAATAAGGCTCTTACTAAGAAGCTCTAAGTAGTAAGAATGTTAGCTAAAGGCTTTAATTAACTCTATAGTAGGTGCTAAGGTAAGATTTCTATAGCCTCCTTTTATGTTACTAAGAGCTAATATTACTTAGCTAAGTTAGTAATACTTAACTTAGGTAGTAATATCTATATATTTAATAATACTATATAGTTTAAGACCCTCTACAGCATACCTATAGATAACTTTATATAGGTAGGTATATAGTAGCTACCTATTAAGGCGTATAGCACTATAGAGATTAAGCTCTAAGCGTATAGGAATTACATTATTAAGCTTACTTTATATAATGTTACCCTTTATAGAGGTATTACTACTAACCTTATATTCTTCTTAAAGCTACAGCAGTAAGGAATCTAGTAGGATATAAGCTTAAGTAATAATTACCTATATAAAGTAGATAAGTCCTTTATTACCTATATTAATAAGATTTACAGCTAGTAGGTACTTAACTATTAGCTCTTTTTATTAGAAGCTGCACTTACAGCTGTAATCCCCCTACTAGCTATTTATATAGATAAGATACTACGCCTAAAGCGTAAAAGAAACGCCTTTATAATAGCTACCTACAGGAAGCCTATCTTTAGTAACCTTCTTACCTAACACTAACGCCTTAGACACCTTAGCCTAGAAGCGCTTAAGAGGATCTCTAATGTTACTTATAGGGTGTGTATTTAGGGTTTTAATAAGCCTATTATAATAGTTAACTATAAGGCTTACGCCCTAAGTAAGGCCTATTAAATAGTCTAAAGGAGCCTATAAGAATTAGTTATCTATATAAAGCCTAGTAACTACCTTATAGTTAACTTTTATAACCTTAAGGTAGGCTATATAGGTTACTACTTCTATATACTCTTTTTAGACTGCATAATAGGCCTAACTTAGGACTTTTACCTTTAAACTTACAAAATAGATATACTGCTTATAATAATTATAGACTTCCTTACTATACTTAAAGTGCACTATAGTTATAAGATAAAAGCTATTAAGACTAATAATAAGCTAGCTAATAATAATAAGGTTTCTATAAGCCTTAACGTATATAGTATATATATTAAGGTAAGCACCCTAAATACCTAAGCGTAAAACAGCGCTATAGAGTGTATTACAGCTGTAATTAAGCATAAGGCTAGGTGTATAGCTATTTACATAAAGCTTCTAGACGTCCTTTAGCTTAAAATTTACACCTCTATAACCTACCTTTATAACTATATACTATAAGCCTCTTACAGTTAGAAGACTTTATACTAGCTGTAGTATAAGCACTTCTAGGGAGAAGATACTATGTAATTTACCTAGCTTAACCTTTTACACTTAAGAGTCTATAGCTATAAAGCATATACGCTTACAGCAGACGCTTAGCTTTACTACTAGCGCCTAAAAAGGCTTACCCTATATATATAAATAGGTTATCTTATTAGCTATACTTTAAGTAACTTATACTACATTTAGAATCCCCTTTATAGTAAAGTATTTATAATAAGAGATATTATCTTTAATAAAAACCTTATCTTTAATAGTAACCTAAAGGCTCTTACTCAGGATATTTATAAGTTAGACCTTTAAGATATTTAATATATTATTAACTACCTTATTCTTAAAGGCTAGTATAATGTAACTACATCCTATATAGCTAATAAGGAGGCTAATAAGATCTATAAAGACTATAATAAAGCTAAAGGGGCGCCTTTAGGTGCTACCTTAAGCGCCTTAAGTGTAGTAGAAACGCCTTCTAATAGGCCTCCTGCCTTAGCGCTACACACTAAGTCCTAGTTTAAGCTTATAACGCTACTACTAACACCCCTAAGATTAGCGTTTTTTACTACGCTTATAGTAGTGTTTATAGGGGGGTAAGAAGGATCTTAATAAGCTAATAAAGCTAATAAAACCCTCTTTTATACACACTACTAGTAGTTATATATATCTTTTAAGGCTATGTTTCTTACTAGGTGTATACATAATAAGTATTCCTATATATATAACTCTATAAAAAACAAATAATAACTAATAGATAGCACTAAAACGCTTAGGTTATAGGCTAGCCTCCTATAAAACCTTATATAAAGTGTTAACTAATCCTTAGAACGCCCTTACGTAATAGGATTATATAGTCTAGAGCTAGCACTTATAGTATCTCTAGAGGGAGCCTATTATAAAGCTAATACCCTATACAGCACCTACTAGAAGGAACTCCTACTGCTCCCTATATCTTATAGTTAACTCTAATACTATCCTCTTAAAGACGCCTTCTATAAAGCTAAAATATTACACCTTAATAGCTATATAACCTTATGCTTATAGTAAGAGGTATCTAAGGCTTCTACGTATAGTAATTAGATTCTTAGTTACTATTAGGTCTACACCTATAAGCTTAATAAGTATAGCTGCCTTAGTAAAGTAAAGGCTAGGCTTATAATATAAGGTAACTAATAAGCAAAAGATAAGTAAGATATATATGCTATAACGCTTATAGGTATATCCTTCTAGATTCTAATAGCTATAGCTACCTGCTTTAATTATAAGCTACTCTAATATAACGTAGTAAATACATTTATATATATAGATATTAATAAGGAAATATATATAGAGATACTACCTAGACACTATAAGAAAGGTATCATCCTACGCCTTTAGAAGGCCCTCTATAGGTTACGCTATTTACCTATACTTTAGTAAAAGCACTTTAAAAAGAGCTTTATAGTATAGGGTTTTAAATATATAGCTAGAGAGGATTACTATTAGCAGAAAGGAGAGGTTACCTTCTTCTTTTATATTAATAATTATATCCTTACCTTCCTAAAGGCTTATAAGCTTATAGTAATAGATAAGCTATATATACTGCAGACTAAATACTATCTTAAAGGCAGTAAGAATCTTTAGTAGTTTCTTAGCCTTAAGGTTATATATAACTAAGAAACCTATTACCTATAGCTCTTATAGGCTATATACACTAAGAAGTATAAGAAACTACTTTCTATATATACTAACGTTATAGATAATAATACTACCTAGTATACACCTATAACAAAGAAAGAGCTGCTGCTACATAAAGATAATATACCTCCTATAGAGATTTACTATTATTAATATAAAGTTAGTACTATCCTTTATGCTGCTATAATAATACGCCTAGATGTTACTTTTACTGTAAGCAGGCTTATAAGATTTAATTAAAACCCTTTAGATATACAATAGAAAGCTACTAATAGAGTCCTTTAATACCTCTATAAAACATAATACCTTTACCTTTACTTTAGCGCTAAGCTAGGTAGTAAAGATAACGTCTTTAAAGTTACCTCTAATGTAAGCTTTAGTAATAATACTCTAACCTAAAGGAGCTTATAAGCCTTTATAATAAAGCTTTTTAGAGGCCTTATTATGCAGTAAGCTAATAGATAAAACATAGTTACAACCTTAATAACAGAAGCAGAGCTACTTATACTTACTTAAGCTGCTAAGGAGGCGCTTTTTATAAGCTAATTAATCTTATAACTTTAGATCTAACTACCTATATAGCGTAGAGACCTATCCTTATATACGTTAATAAGTGTAATACTAATAAGACTATAAATCTAGTGTAATAACTAGCAGACAGTAAAGCTTATTATGAGTGAAATTTTATATCTACGTATTAAGCTTTACTATATTAATATCTATAATTACTAGCTACGCTAAGAATTTACTAACAGCTATATAGACGTTATATATATCTTATTAGCAGAGCTTATAGCAGATAGCTTAATAAAGGCCCTAAATTTAGTAAAGTATAACACCTTCCTTTTTTAGCTTAATATAACTAATAAGAAGGAGGTTCTTAAAGCTAACTGCATAAGAGATCTTATAATTAATAAAGCCTACCTACAGGTAGAGATAGCTAAGTATAATATATAGGCAGTAGAAGAAATAATCTTATAAGCATATAAGCTAGCAGGAAAAGCCTTCTTATATACGCTAAGATTATATAATAATTAACGCCCTTTCTACAGCCTATAGAGACTATAGAGAGGTCTTTCCCTAAGGGGGCGTATTAAATTAAAGGGTGTATATATATAGGGTGTAACCTATATATATAGGGCGTAGGCCTAGAGATAGGCTTAAGCCTAGCGTAGCTAGCCCTTTGCTAAATACTAGAGGGACTGCTGTAGGCTTCTTCCTAAGCAGTAGGCTCTAGTTTTAGCCTTAGGCGCCTAGGAATAGGTTTCTTATAGGCCTAAGTTAGGGGCTAGCAGTAGGGTATAATAGTTATAGTTACATACATATCTCTAAATATACAAATAATTAACCTATTACTATTACCCTTAATAATCTAACACTTATAGTATAGAGGATTCTTACTGTAAATAGCTTTACCTAGGTATAGGTTAGAGTAACACTAAGGGTATTATAATAGGGTGCCTATTAGTGCTAGATTTCTTTAGTTCCTAATTACGTAACTAAGATTCCTAATTAGAGATAGATATTAGACCTTAGCTGCTTACTTCTAATTAGGAAGATTATAAATATATAACTAATTCTTTTCCTTTAATTTAGAGATAGATCCTTTAGATTAACCTAAAGCCTTTTATTATAATTTACCTTTAACTATAGTTATATAAGACATATAGGAGTTTCTCTCTTAATTAGTTATAAAAGTAAGTCCTAATTAGAGCCTTTACAGCCCTAATTAAGATAGTTTACTTACGCTAATTAAGAGGTATCTTATGTTAGCTTTAGTAGGTTGTAGTAATTATTCCTAGTTACCTTACTGCTCTAGCTATCCTACTTTACTATACCTTTTTAATAGTCTCCCCTTCTAGAAATCTAAAAAAGCAATAGACACTAAGTAATTAAAGATAAGAGATAACTAATTAAGGCTAAAAGTAAGTAGCAGAAGCCTAATTACATAGTAATATAGTAACTAAGCAAAAAAGTAATAATAAGATAAGTAATAGATCTATTTAAAAAGATAAGGGAATATAGTAGACCCTAAAAACTACTAAGATAACAGCAGATTAAAAGAAGTAAGTAATAAGCCTACTAGATTAGGTAGAAATAACTATAAGTTAATTAATAAGGTAAGTAATAAGCATTATAGTAAGAGGAGTCTTACATTATTCACTATCTAAGTAGGAATAAGTAAGGTATTCCTTTACACTATACTAATTACATAATACAGATAATCTATACAGATAGAGAGAAAAACCTATTATTCTTCTTTAGTAGGAAAACAACACTATCTTATTAAACATTAGAAGGTTAGCTTGTTTTTACCTAACACTATATAGGTATAACACTTTACAAAGGGAAACATAATACGTAGGTAGGGTGCACTGTTATTAGAGCCCTATTGTGCATGTGGGGTCTAGGGCTCCACTTTTGCAGGGCTCTAGTAGCTAATTAGACTTCTGCAAAAGTAGTATTCCTGCAGTTAGAATTAAACTAACTGTCTGCGCGCACAAAGTGCGCATAGATGCTGCTAGACGTATGCTACTGCGTTACGCAGGAAGTAATAAGCATTAAAATTACTAATATCTAATATTATAGGTTATAAATATAAGAACTAAGTTATTATAGAAGACTTAAAAGTCTTTAGGAGAATACGTTTAATTATATAAGTAGATTATTCTCTACTAGGCTACTCTATTTAGAGGCCTAATATTAGTCTAATTAGAACTTATAGGGTTATTAGGTTAATAATATTTATAAATTAAGTAATAATAAGTCTTTACTAATAGATCTAATAGTTCTAGCTAATATTAAAGTAGGTCTATAAGTACTTCTAGCTAGGACTATTAACACTTATAAGGTAAGAACTAATTCTAATTATAAAGGTAGCTCTAATTACTACTATAACTTTACTCTAGCTATTAGGAAGAGCTACTTCTATATTTATAAGGCTTTACCTAGAGAGCTTTAACTAATACACTATTATTAAAATTCTTAATAACCTTAATAACTAATATCTAATTACTAAAATAAGTAATAACTACACTTCTCTTCTATAGGGAGACCTTTCTTAGCCTCTAGCTCCTACTATCCTAATTAATAAATAACCTACTAGCTTTACTTTTACTACATTCTAAGAGCCTATTCTAGCTAAATCCTCTAACAATAAAGGCAGACTAACTTCTTCTAATTAGATAGAATAAGCATCTAGTTTAAAGGACTTAGTTAACCCTCTATAAGCTCTTAGTCTTATCCTAGCTGCTAACGCCTTAATTAATGTTCTCCTTAAGGTAATTACTATATACATCTAGGCTTAAACTCCTTAGAGCCTAACCCCTATAGTTACCTTAACTAACCTAATAGAGAACCTAAACTTCTATAAGATCCTCTTTCCTAAATAAGATAGAGCTATAACCTTTAAGGGAGATAATATTATTAAGTTTTCAAAAAAGTTTAAGAACTAATATAAGATTTTAAGAGTTCTAGACTAATTTAGAGGTAAGCTTACTACCTATACTATAGGTAGTAATTATTAGACTTTAGTTAAGAATGTAATTAGATACCTACCTTAGTCTAAAGGCTAAGCCTTTCTTATAAAGGAGTATAGTTAGTAAGATACTAATTAATTCCTTAATAAGGAAGAGTAGATTAAGAAGGTTACTAAAGGATCCTCTATCTCTACCTCTAATCTAAGCTCTACTTAGGCACTCTTTACTAAAATTAATAATATTATAGCCTAAGCTAAGAGATAGAACCTATATACTATCTCTAATAAGAGTCTAATTAAGATAATCTATAAGTAGTTTTATAAAGATACTATCTAAAAGGCTGCTAATAAGATTAATATAACTCTTAAAGCGTTTATTTAATTAACTAAGTATATAACTTTTAAAGCTAGACTTCTTAATACTATTATATATAAGAAGAAGTATTCCCCCCTTTTTACTACTAATTAGACTATAGATAACCTACTTTCTTACTTAACTACCTAATAACCCTAAAGTAACTCTAGTTACTAATATCTAAACTATTAGTAACCTTAGCAACCTATAGTTAACATCTAGATTAACTAGTTAGCTTCTAATATAACTAATTAGGACTTAGCTTAAGGAATAAGTAAATTAAAGATCTACTAGAATACTATTTAACTATAAAGTTTGTTAGGATCTTTAAAGTTAATATAATAGTGCCTAATTAACCTTAGGTAATAGGCCTTAGAGACTAGTATTAGTACTACTACTCTAACTCCTACTATATTATCTAAGACTGCAATTAGTACACCTTAGATAAAAACGCTTACTTTATTATTCTAATTAGAGGAAGCTAGTTCTATAGAAAACGTAATAGTTAGAATCCTCTTAATAAGATACTATTTATAGTTATTAATAAGGGCTAATTATATAGTATAGCTAATAGAGTTACTTTTCTTACCTATATTATAAATATATCCTCTAATAATAACTATAAGCAGCTTATCTAAGAGATCCTTAATTAGCAGCTTAGCCTCCCTTAGTAATCTTCCTCTTTCTTACCTTTTTTAACTCCTTTAGCCTTAGTCTGTTATATATATATAGTGCGCCTAGATCTAGCTAACTAAGATTATACTAACGTCTATACTATTATAAGAGGTTAACCCTAGAAGAACCTACTGCTAGTTACTAATTCCTACACTAAGATAACTTATAGTATAAAGAAGCCTACCTTACTACCCCTAATTAAACTAAGAATAGTTATATTTACAGATAAGAACTAGTATATTATAGAAATTAACTTTAATAACTCTAAGGGAGATACTAATTAGATACCTCTGCTGCCTTTACTAACTACCCTAAAGAAGATAATCCTTTAATAACCCTAGTTGTTAGATAACATAAAAGGTATATCTCCTAAGGAGTTCCTTAATTAGCAGCTTAAGATACTACTTAATGTAACTAAGATTATAACTACTAACTAGCCTAGGGAGCTTAATCTATAGTAAGAGGCCTAAAGACTTACTAAGAAGAAACTAGACGCCTTAGTATTACTTCCTATTAGGATCTTAAGGAAGATCTAGCTAGAGTTTAACACTGTAATAGAGGCTGCACTCTATAATTAAGGCTATACTAATACTAATAGAGTCCTAATTAAGGCGCTAAAGTCTCTAGTTAATATTACTAAGATAAGTTAGTAAAAAGCCTATATTAAGAAACTAATTAATAACTATAACTATAGTATAGTTTTTAAAGCCTTACTCTCTATAATTATTAGATGTATTAAAGGGTCTAAGCCTACTGCTAGGATTCTAGCCTCTATTATCTTAAACGCTTATCTCTAGCTTAAAGTCTAGATATTAAGTGTTAATTAGAGTAATAAGGGCTTTACTATCTCTATAATCCTTAACATTAGTGCCTAGGTTAATATCCTCTTAAAACAGTATGCTAAGTTAGTAGGGATTCTATATACTTACACCTAGCTTAAGATAAAGACCTTTTTTTTTTTTTTTTTTTTTTTTTTTTAATAGGAGTCTTACATTATTCACTATCTAGGTAGGAACTAGTAAGGTATTCCCTTACACTATTCTATATACATAGTACTTATTAATCTATATAGGTAGAGAGAAAAACCTCCTGCAATTTATATAGGAGGAAAACTACTCTATCTTATTAAACATTAGAAGGTTAGCTTGTTTTTACCTAATATAATATACGATTATTACAAAGGGAAAACATAATATATAGGTGTGGTGCACTGTTATTAGAGCCTTATTATGTATGTAGGGCCTAGGGCTCTACTTTTGTAGGGCTCTAGTGGCTAATTAGACTTCTGTAAAAGTGGCTTCCTGCGGTTGGAATTAAACTAACTGTCTGCGCGCAGAGCGCATAGACGCTGCTAGACGCATGCCACTGCGTTACGCAGGTAAGATAAAGACCTTTAAGAATAATAATTCTATACTTTTTAATAGATTCTACCTTACTAATATCTAGATTAATAAATATAAGGTTATAATATCTTTCTTTATTAAGGATAAGTATAAGACCTCTAATTAACTTCTCCTTAGACTTCCTTTTGTTTAAGACACTAAGCTTTTATTTAGATATAGTAATAACCTAATTACTACTTTTATATACGCTAAAGATACCTAGATTAGAGTTCCTATTAGAGTAATTAGGACTAATAACTCTTTAGAGGTTATAGACATTTTACTGTAACTAGATTAGTACCTCTAAGAGGTTTTTAATTTAGGAAACTAAAGACTAGTAGTAACACTAGAAATACTACTAGTACTAATAACTTTTACCTAGACCTTAACTTAGATAACAATAAGTAAGTAGCTACTATTTTTAATTAGGACTAAGTAGATAATATTATAATAGTTATAGTAAAGAATATAATTAGCCTATATATAGCCTAGATCTAAAGAATTATAATAATTACTTAAGGAGATACTTAGAAGTATTAATATAACCTTACTACTACTAGTAATACTTCCTCTAATTTAGCTATAAAGCTAGTTACCTAATAAGAAAAATATACTATAACCTACTAGATTGTAAAGCACTATAAGAAAGCAATCTAGTAGTTTAAGATAACTAACTAGGCTATTACTTACTACATCTAGAAGTTAGATTAGAAGATAATATATGAGACTAAGGATAAGAAAATACACCTAGTAGATAACTACTATCTAATAGATTAAGCCTAGATAGAAACCCTCTCTAGAAGCTTAAGAAGGTTAATAATATTAAAGATAGGCTTTAGGACTAATTAAGGCCTTATTCTAACCTAATTACACCTAAGTTCTTAGATATTCAACTCTAATTAAGACTAATATATAACTAACTTAATAGCATTCTTAAGGATTTAGACTACTTACTCCTATAAGAGAAGGACCTCCTTAAGTAGATTCTTCTTAATTAGGAAAAGGCTCTAGCTTAGGACTTTACTAAATGTAGATAGCTTAATATAATAATTACGCCCCTATAGGTTATTAAGATAATTCTATATAAGGCGTAGTAAGCTAAGGGTATTCTAATTCTAAAGGCTCTCCTTCTATAGGTCTTTAATATAATTAGATAATATATCTAATAAGGTACCTATGTGACGTAGTAGCATGCGTCTAGTAGCGTCTATGTGCACTTTATGCTGCAGACAGTTAGTTTAATTCTAACTGCAGGAAGCTACTTTTGCAGAAGTCTAATTAGCCACTAGAGCCCTACAAAAGTAGAGCCCTAGGCCCTATATGCATAATAGGGCTCTAACAACAGTGTAACCTACCCTATATATTATGTTTTCCCTTTATAATAATCCTATATTATGTTAGGTAAAAACAAGCTAACCTTCTAATGTTTAATAATAGGGTTGTTTTCCTCCTATATAAATTATAGGAGGTTTTTCTCTCTATATATAGATTAACTGTATTATATATATAGTATTAGTGTAAAGGAATACCTTACTTATTCCTACTTAGATAGTAAATAATATAAGACTCCTCTTACTAATATCTAATAAGGTATTATTAAGGAGAGTTACACTGCTTACTAAAATCTATAGTTCTTAGTTATAAAAAAGAATAGTAGCCTCTAACTAATTAATTTAGTAACTTAAGTTAATAGTGTTACCTTTTAAGATACTTAGTAACTACCTAATGTAGATACCTTTTTAGAAGAATTTATAACTAACTAGCTTATTTCCCTCCTAGATTTCTTCTCTAGTTATAATTAGGTCTTCCTTAATAAGAAGAGCTACAATCCAATAACCTTTTTAACCCCTCTTAGCCTCTATTAGTACTATATACTCCTTATAGGAGGTATAAACTTAGTTACCTAATTTTGTTAGATTATAATAAGGATTCTTTATAATCTAATTCTAAAGTGCTATAATACTTTTATTAATAATATAGCTATTAAAGGTCTTTAATTCTAGTATAATAATAAGAAGCTTCCTAACTACCTTAGTATCTAATAATTTATTTATAAGTATTTATATTATATTAATTAAGTCCTATTTAATATTAAATTAGCTAGCTATATAGTTTTATAGGCTAAATCTTAATAGTGTTACACTTCTACTGCAATTATAGGTTATATTTACAGCACTAAAGGTAGGAAACCTAATTAGGTAAAGATCCTTAAGATTCTTAAATAGGAAAAGTATAAAAATGTTCTAGATATCTAATTATTTCTTAGGATTATTACCTTTTATAAGGTTTAGGTTAAATACTTCTTAGAGAAGGCCTTACTATTATACTCTCTCTTAGGTAAGAATTAGCCTTTCTTTTAGGGTCCTCCTTAGATTAAGGCTATAGATACTCTTAAGTAGGTACTTAGTGTTAAATTAACAGAGGTAATAGTAATAGGTTAATATTATGTATATTATACGTTATATGCGTATCTCTCTATATGTAACTATAACTATTACGTTACCCTTACGCCTAGCCTTACTACCTAACTTAGCCCTTAGTAACCCCTTTTCTAGGTGCCTAAGGCCTCTATAGAGCCTACTGCTTAGGGCGAAGCCTATAATAGTCCCTCTAATATTTGCTAAGCAACTAGGCTAAATTAGGCTAATAACTTCTATCTCTACGTACCCTTTTAGCGCGCCTAAAGTGCCCTCTATAGGACCCTCTAATTTAATATACCCCCTTAGGGAAGGCCTTCTTATAGGCCTTTACAGCTTATAGCTATAAAGGGTAGAGCCTTTACTTTATAATACCCTACGCAAAAGGCGCTTAGAAAGGGCTTTTTTATAATCTATAGTGCTTATAGGGCACTAACGCGTAGGAGATTATAAGTCTCCTTAACAGCCTATATATCTTCCTTTATTATTTATACTTCTAAGTAAGCTTTATCTTTAGTAAGCTTTTACGCTTAGTTACGCTTAAGAAACACCTTCTTATTAGTTATATTTATCTATTATAGGAAGGCCTTATACTTTAATAGGTTAAGGGCCTTAGTAAGTCTGTCTGCTATAAGCTCTACAGATAGTGTATATATAATATTAATATACTGCTAAGTAACCTCCTATTATAACTAATAGTTATAAATATCTATATAATATAACTTTATATAAAGCTTTAAGAGCTTCTTAGTTATAAGATTAATAGTCTGTTAATTATTATATTATATCTATATTCTTATAGGCTAAGGCGCTTTTGATATGTATATTAAGTGCTAGCTACGCTCTATAGGGAGCTATACTTATAAGCGTAATATTAATTAGCTAGCAAAAAGGGCTTCCTTAGCTGCTTATAAGAGCGCTAGAAGCTCTGCCTTAGTAGTTAATATAGTAATAGTATCTTATTTATTAGCCTGCTAGGTAATAAAGCCTCTAAAAAGCTTTATTATAAAGGCCTAGGAGCTCTTATAATTAAGTAAGTTATTTATAAAGCTTACGTTAGAGGTAACCTCTAAGGCGTCTTTATTACTACTAGGCTTAGCGCTAAATTAAAGGTAGAGGTAGTATATATAATAAAGGTATAATAATACGTAGTTAGCAGCCTTCTAGTAGGCTTTACTTAGGTTCTAATTAAACCTTATAAGCCTGCTTACTATAAAGGTAATATTAGGGTGTATTATAATAGCAGCATAAAGGATTATACTAACCTTCTGCTAGTATCTATTTATCTTATAATACGCTACGTTATTAGCGCGCAGCAGAAGCTCTTCCTTTATTATAGAGGTAAATTTATATATATTATCTATAACGTTAGCACGTATAGGGAGCAGTTTTATAGCCTTCTCTATATATACTGCTTATAAGAGCTAGAGTCTCCTACTTATACAGTCGTATAGGACTTTAAGGCTTAGGAACTACTAAAGCTCCTAGCCTCCTTTAAGGTAATACTTTACTTAGAGGGCGCTTAGCTCCTTAATTACTATACGCTTATAGGCCTTTAGAAACGCTAATATATAGTTATTAATATAAAAGAAGAATGTAATTTAGCCTTTCTACTAGTAGCAATCTTTACTTATAATACGTTAAAATCCTTATATAATAAGCCCTACTTTAAAGTGCTATTACTAGAGGAGGGGTAATTAGCGTAAGCTATAGAGGGCTTTCTAAAGGCGTATAATAACGCCTTTCTTATAGTAACCTAGTAGTAACTCTATATATACCTCCTTATTAATATCTATATAAATAAACGTATTAATAGCGTTATATTAGAGTAATTCTAAGTTAAAGCAGGCAGCTAGAGCTATTAATATTTAGAAGGATATACCTACTAATATAGCTACATACGTATTATGTAAATCTTTTACCTATTAGTTACTATATATAATAAGCCTTACTTTTACCTTTATAAGGTAGCTATGCTTATTAAGCTTATATATATAGACCTAGATATAGTTAAGAATCTAATTACTATAAGTAAAGCCTTTAGGAACTTCCCTCTATAACCTTAATGTTTTATAGCTGTAAAGATAGCTCCTTTTAGCCTCCTTAAAAGCGTCTTTAAAGAGTAGTTTACTAGCTAACTATATAATATAAGAAGGGGAGGTAGATATTTCTAGTAGGTGCCTATTAAAAAGGCTGCTCTACTGCTCCTTATAGTAAGCCTATTAGCTACCTCCTACTTCTAGCCTGCGTTAGGCTATATACTAGGCATACTTAGTTATGCTTTTAGCTCTATTATAGGCGCACCTAGTAGACCTATACTTACTAGTAAAATAGGGTAATTAGCCCTCTCCTGCAGCGTATAAATGCTGTCTAGTTGTTTCTACTTAGCTTTAGTGTATAAGTGTTACTTCTAGTAGAAGCAACCTACTAGAAACGCAGCCTTAAAAGATTATCTTAGCAGCTTATACTTAAGAGTTATGTTATTAGTAGCTTCTTTAAGCGCTTATAATTATTATTCTTAAGATCCTTCTTCCTACCCCCTTACGTTAAGTATATCTCTAAGGGTAGTTATAAATAAGGCCTTTAGGGGTAGCGTTATTAGTAGCGTTATTAATATAAACCTTACTTTAGTATAGGGTAATAAAGAGGCTAGCCCTTTATAGCTGTAATTTAAAGGGTTTTTAGTTTTATAGCTATAAAGGGTTAGGCTGTAAGAGCCTTCTACCCCCTTAGCGCAGTTAGTATGTTCTTAGATCTTATTAGCTTCTTTATCTACTATATACGTAAAGCTTCTTTTCTACGCCTTTTAGTATAAGAGACGCTTAATTATAGCAGCTATTTCCTATAGATTACTCTTATATACGTTATTAGTAAGCTTTATAATATTACTATTAAAGGTAACCTTCTTATTAAAAATAACATCCTATGTAATAAAAACTTTACTATAGGTAGGGCTCTATATCTAATATAAGTTACTTAAGCTGTAGCCTATAAAATAGCTAATCTAAGCCTTTAGGGCTAGTTATTAGCGTTAATTATAGTGAATTTAGGCGTTAGCAGTAAGCGTATACGCTTTATAACTATATACGCGTAGGTAAGAAAGGTCTAGCTAAGTATATACTGTATTAGCTTTACTCTAGAAGTGCTTATACTATAGTTAGTATAGGGTTTTCTAACTGTAAGACGCTTACAGCATGTAGTTATAAAGGTAGGTAGCAGCTATATAGACCTCTAGCTAAAGGACGTTTAGTAGGTATATATTAATTACTATACTACATGCTTTTTGCTTAATAACTGTAGTAATACGCTTTATAGCTCTGTTTTACATTTAGGTATTTAGGGTGCTTACCTTAAGGTATATACTACACGCCTCTATTACGTCTATAATATCTATATAGCGTAGAAGCTTATTATTAGTCTTAATAACCTTTATCTAATAGTTATATTATACTTCTAATAGGGTAAGGAAGTCTATAAGCGTAGTAAGTAGTATCTTAGTAGTTCTTTAGCGTAGGTAGAAATCCTATATATAACTACTGCTACAGTTAGAAATTACTATATAAGATATATACCTTATGTAACTAACCTCTAGGTTATAAAAGCTAATTACTAAGCAGTTACTAGGCTCTATATAGATTATAGATTTATATAGGCTACATCTAGCTAAGCAGTAGGCTTTACCTTTTATGTAGGCGTTATAGTTAATAGTGTAAATCTTATAATTATTAAAGCCCTTAAGACGCACTCTATAAGCTGCATTAATAATCCTCTTAATTACTTTAGGGCCTAAGTGACCTAGCCTGTAGTGCTAAGTAAATAAGCTGCTAAGAATTAGCTTTCTATACGTCTTTATAGTGTATTTGTTTTGTTAGCGTAATTAGGGCGCTTTATCTAAGCCTATAGGAGGTAAGGGTATAGCAGTAGCTAAAGCAGCCTCTACCTTAAAGGGCCTATAGTTAAGGACCTATTAGTTATAAATATTATTAAGGTAAGCTATAAAAGACCTATCTGCCTTTTATAAGCAGTTATTTCTAGGGCTTATATTCTACTAAATGCCTTATTACTTTAGCTTCTTAAAGGACACTAGGTTAGCTGTAAGGCTAGAGTAAAGGGTAACGTTATATAGGGTAAGCCTTATAATAGTGCCTATACGCCCCTTAAGCCTAATTTACATAGTGCTATACGCTTTAATAGGTAGTTACTATAAGCTAGCCTATAGAAAATTACCTGCTAGCGTAGCCCTTATTATCTTAAACTATAAAGGCTTATTAAAAACATATACTATTAAGCCTAAATCTAATATTACTAAGTAAGCTAGGTAATAAAGGCTTTTTATAGTATAAAAGGAGGCTAGTGTGATCTTTCTCCTACACCTACTATATAGTTAGTTATTCTTAATAGTTACTGCTTTTACCTCTTATAAGCGTTTAGTAAGCTTTAGGTTATATTATATACACTTTTTAATTATAGCTTTAACTACTTTACTCTACTACTACCCTTTAGGGCGTATATAAGGAAGGGCGTACTAGCAGTAGTTAATATAGTGCCTTAAGGTAAGGTAAAGCTAGTAGCTTATATATTTTAAAAGTAGTATCTCTACTATGCTTATACTTAACCTCTCTTATTTAGGTAGTATGCTTTACTCTTATAAAGGCGTTAGGGACCTGCGTGACGCAGTGGTATGCGTCTAGTAGCGTCTGTGCGCTCTACATATAGACAGTTAGTTTAATTCTAACTGCAGGAAGCTACTTTTGCAGAAGTCTAATTAGCCACTAGAGCCCTACAAAAGTAGAGCCTTAGGCCCTACTTACATAATAGGGCTCTAATAACAGTGCACTACACCTATGTATTATGTTTTCCCTTTATAATAATCCTGTATTATGTTAGGTAAAAACAAGCTAACCTTCTAATGTTTAATAAGATAGAATAGTTTTCCTCCTATATAAATTACAGGAGGTTTTTCTCTCTACCTATATAGATTAATAAGTACTATGTATATAGAATAGTGTAAGGGAATACCTTACTAGTTCCTACCTAGATAGTAAATAATGTAAGACTTCTATTACTATACTAAAGGCGCTAGGGGCCTTAATAATAATAAAGATTACTTATAAAGTATGCTTAGCTTATAAGATTATATCTGCTAGCAGCCTTTATAGCTATAATTCCTACTACTATAGTTTTTATTATTTTAATTTCTATAGTTACCTTTAGAGTTCTTATAACCTACGTTAGTTAGGCTAAAGGCGCTATATATAGCCTTTTACCTAACAGGCGTATTACTAAGAAGCTTTATTACCTTTTATATATTACTTATTTTTATAGTAATAGAAGTCTTACATTATTCACTATCTAGGTAGGAACTAGTAAGGTATTCCCTTACCCTATTCTATATATATAGTACTTATTAATCTATACAGGTAGAGAGAAAAATCTCTTATAATTTATATAGGAGGAAAACTACTCTATCTTATTAAATATTAGAAGGTTAGCTTATTTTTACCTAACATAATATAGGATTATCATAAAGGGAAAACATAATACGTAGGTGTAGTGCACTATTATTAGAGCCCTATTATGCATATAAGGCCTAGGGCTCTACTTTTGTAGGGCTCTAGTAGCTAATTAGACTTCTGTAAAAGTAGCTTCCTGCAGTTAGAATTAAACTAACTATCTGCGCGCAGAGCGTATAGACGCTGCTAGACGTATATATATATTACTTATTATTATAGAGATTATAAGATCCCTTTTCTTAGCATCCTTCTTACTTTACTGTAGGTAGGTAAATACCTATTAGATAAGGTAACTAGTTAAAAAGGCTTTTATAACATCCTAAAACTAGTACTTTAAGTGCTATACGTTAGAGACTTTATTAGCCTTTACGTTATAAAAGGCGCTTTCCTATATAAGAAGCTATTTCTTAACCTCCTTTACGTTATTAAGGTGATTCTAGGCGCCTTTATAGAGAATTCTTTTATATTTTATCTACACCTTATTATGCCTTTCCTCTAGGCGTTTAGTAATGTAATTCTTAAGCTTCTTTACCTATTAGTTAAGGTGCTTATCTAGTTTGTAATAGTGTTCTAAGAGCTTAATACTTATAGTATTTCTAAACTAGTCCTACAGTAGGGCGTATTTTTATATATATGTTTTATACTCCTTTAATACGTTAGTGTATTTACTTTACTGCTTCTTATATAACAGTAGGTTACTTAGTAAGAGCTTATAGACCCCTTTAGCCTGTAAGTTAGCTGCTGCTATAGGCTTAAGGAGTAATTCCTAACTAGCTATTAGGATTAGGGTTGCTTCTACCCCTTAAGCGCTTAAGGAGCTTAATCCTATACGTAGAGCTTAGTATCTTAGATAGTTATAAGGCTAAGGGTGCGTTAGGCGCTCTGTAAGTGCTATAATAGTCTTACTAAGCTTATAAGAATTACTTACTAATAGGTTAATTACTTCCTATAGGTTATAGGCTCTAGCTTTTACCTAGAGCTGCTTAAACTAGATAGTCTAGTTAGAGGAGGATTTTAGAGTAATCTTTGCATTATTAGTTATTATTATATACTTTTAGCTTATAGGAATTATATTACTAAGCTTATTACTATTAATTTCTAAGCGTATAAGACTCTTAATTATTAAATTAATAGGGGTAATAGTAATAGGTTAATATTACATATATTATATATTATATATATATATCTCTATATGTAACTATAACTATTACGTTACCCTTACGCCTAGCCTTACTACCTAACTTAGCCCTTAGTAACCCCTTTTCTAGGTGCCTAAGGCCTCTATAGAGCCTACTGCTTAGGGTAAAGCCTATAACAGTCCCTCTAATATTTGCTAAGTAACTAGGCTAAATTAGGCTAATAACTCCTATCTCTATACACCCTTTTAGCGCGCCTAAAGTGCCCTCTGTAGGACTCTCTAATTTAACACTTACCTCTACGCCTGTTCTTATTCTAATTAACTATAGTCCTAATGCTAGCTAGATTATTCTTAGTACTTACTATAGATATAAGTATTAGAGGTTAGGAATATATACTTAGCTAGATCCTTAATAATCTATAGACTGTTACTTAATTTAAGAGTAGTATTTAGTATAGTATAGAACTTAACTATAATTTAGGTAAATTAGAAATAAGAGGCGTCCTTATAAGTCTTAAACGACTTTATAACTACTTTTTTAGTATTAACTTCCTCCTTAAGACTAACATAAGGGTCTTAGTTACCTAGATTAATAGAGCTATAGATAACTTACCTTCTGTAATAATAATATACTAGCTTACTTAGATTAGACTTTTTAATTTTAAGATTAAGTATATTAATAGAAAGAAGAACACTACTGCTAATAGGCTTTTATATAAGCCTCCTAGACCTTTTAATCTACATAAGGTAGATATAGAAGAGAATATTAAGGATTTTATTAATACTAAGGTCTTTTAAATATATATAGCTAATAATTTCTTCCTTACTGCCTATACCTACTAAGATAACTCTACTAATTAGCCTAGCTAAATTAATATTCTAGTTAGCCCCCTCTTACCTACTAAGAATTAGTTACTATATTTATAGTAAGAGGAGTCTTATATTATTCACTATCTAAGTAAGAATAAGTAAGGTATTCCTTTACACTAATACTATATACATAATATAGTTAATCTATATATAGAGAGAAAAACCTCCTGTAATTTATATAGGAGGAAAACAACCCTATTATTAAACATTAGAAGGTTAGCTTATTTTTACCTAATATAATATAGGATTATTATAAAGGGAAAACATAATACATAGGGTAGGTTACACTGTTGTTAGAGCCCTATTATGCATGTAGGGCCTAGGGCTCTACTTTTGCAGGGCTCTAGTAGCTAATTAGACTTCTACAAAAGTAGCTTCCTGCAGTTAGAATCAAACTAACTGTCTGCAGCATAAAGTGCGCACAGACGCTGCTAGACGTATACTACTACATTATATAGGTTAGTTACTATATTTAAAGCAGATTATATATTTTGTCTTTATACTTAAATAGCTACTAAGAATCTTACGCTCTTACTACTGCTAATTTAGGTAAGTTACTATATAGTTTATTATCTATAATAGACTCCTTTTTAAATAAGGAATAACTACTTAACTCTAGCCCTCTTAAGTTATTAATAATAAGCGCTATTATAACAAACTTATTAATAAAGTATATAATAAATTAGGGTATAAAGGATAAGAGGTAACTTATTTTTATCTTATAGAATAGTTTTACTAGCTAGGTATGTATACCTAGATCTATAAACTAATCTTAATATGTAAGGCCTATTAAAAAGCGTAATTAAGGCGATTTAACAATCTATATACCTCTACTACCCTAATCTTAAGACTATTTATATAAGTATTACTTAATATTTAATATATTAGTAAATAGAAAGTTATTAAGGCCTATTATAAGTTTACTAGTTACCCTAAAGCCTATATTATGTATTAAGCTACTTTAAAAAATATAGCTATATTTATCTAGGAAGATATTATCTATTAATATAGTATTTATAGCACTCTAATTATTAATAAGGAATATAAGAATATAGGTGCTATTATACTACTAAATTAACGTTACGCCTCCTAACGTAAAGTAACCTCTATATATAATCCCTATGTAAATAGACTTCTTAAAAAAGGCTATTAACTAATTACTTATACTTTTTATATCTAGTCTAACTAAGGCGCTAAAGATATTTAGCTTATACTTATAACTACTCTCTTTACTAATTATACTACTGTCTGTATATCTATAGGCACCTACGTGACGTAGTAGTATACGTCTAGCAGCGTCTGTGCGCACTTTATGCACGCAGACGGTCAGTTCAATTCTAACTGCAGGAAGCCACTTTTGCAGAAGTCTAATTAGCCACTAGAGCCCTACAAAAGTAGGGCCCTAGGCCCCACATGCATAATAGGGCTCTAACAACAGTGCACCTCCTAACGTATTATGTTTCCTTTATATAGAAATACCCCTATACTAAGTTAGGTAAAAACAAGCTAACCTTCTAATGTTTAATAATAGAGTAGTTTTCCTTCTATATAAATTATAAGAGGTTTTTCTCTCTATATATAGATTAACTGTATTATGTATATAGTATAGTGTAAAGGAATACCTTACTTATTCCTACTTAGATAGTGAATAATGTAAGACTCCTCTTGCAAAGTATATCTATAGGCTATATATCTTTCTACCTTATTTACAGATAATATACTATTACCCTAATTAAGAACTGTATAGTAACTTAGAGAGTTCTTAACTAGGATACACTAATAACTTAGGACTAGGAGAGCTAGATCTAACTCTAAGCCTTTTTATAACTAGATAAAGACTAATAACAGGCTGTAGATATAGTTACTTAACACTAAGTGCAGACTTATAATTAGTTTGATGCTACCTATTTAAATACTTTCTATAAGAATTAACTATAAATAGGTAATCTAGTTCTTATTTTTAATATTTAGCAAAAAATTAATATATCTACTACTAGGAAGCTTAACTACTACTAAAATAAACCCTTTTAAATTTACTTAATTAGCCTATCTAGCACTTTATTCTAACTTAAAACTCTCTCTAGTAATCTTATTACTAGAGCTACTTATGCTAGTAATTAACTTAAGAAGTTTATATAGAGTCCTAAAGGCTTTTTTATTTCCCCTAATAAATCTAATCTCTACTTTAAGATTACTGCTAATCTAACGGATTTACTTCTAGATAACAACTTACTACTAGATTAGGACTCTATTTCTAATAATTTAACTAACGCTTCTAACCTTAACTCTAGCTATAACAGTTCTAATTAATACCCTTCTTATTCCCCTAAGCTACTAGCTTCCCCTAATTAACTAATAGTTCTATAATTATAAACAAACTCTAAGTGCCTTTCCTCTAGCTATTACTAGTACCCTATAAATAAGACTTACTAAGTCTCTTTTAAATATAGTAATAGAGGATTTACCTAAGGGAGACTTTATAGATCTTAATAATATAGATATAGATAATATAGAAACAGATAATATAGACATAGAGGGACCTCTATCCTAATCTAAGTATTCCCTACTACCTGCTAATATCTAGTCTTATTAGGAGAAGGTCTAAGTTATGCTTTCTTAGACTAAACTTAACTAGTAGCTTAATAACAAACATAATTACTAGTCCTATACTCTCTAGCATAAGAAGCTCCTTAAGTAACATACTAACCTAAGAAGCTTATAGATTAATAAGTGTTTTAAGGAGGATTAAGTTAACTAGTATAATAATCTAATTAATAAGGCTACATTCTTAACTCCTCCTTATACGCCTTAGCTTCTGCTAAGTAGAGGTTAGAATTAAGGTAGATAGGCTTATAATAATACTAGAGATATATAGTAATAAAAGTATGCTATAAGGATAGCTAAGGTAAATAAGATAGGTAAGACTACTAGACTAGTAAGACTACTAAGGGATCTAAGAAGGGTAAAGCTTAATTACAGTAGACTATATACTAGATATTTCTTTCTTTAGCACTAATTAGGCGTTTTAGGTAGTTTCTTCCTTTTAGAGAGAAGATAAGAAACTAAGGGATAATTATAATAGGGTGCCTATTAGTGCTAGATTTCTTTAGTTCCTAATTACATAACTAAGAGTCCTAATTAGAGATAGATATTAGACCTTAGCTGCTTACTTCTAATTAGGAAGATTATAAACATATAACTAATTCTTTTTCTTTAATTTAGAGATAGATCCTTTAGATTAACCTAAAGCCTTTTATTATAATTTACCTTTAACTGTAGTTATATAAGATATATAGGAGTTTCTCTCTTAATTAGTTATAGAAGTAAGTCCTAATTAGAGCCTTTATAGCCCTAATTAAGATAGTTTACTTATGCTAATTAAGAGGTATCTTATGTTAGCTTTAGTAGGTTATAGTAATTATTCCTAGTTACCTTACTGCTCTAGCTATCCTACTTTACTACACCTTTTTAGTATGCTAAATATAAATCTGTTTAGCTAGCTTAGCCTCCTAACCTATAGAGAGTCTCTAAAGGTTAAAAAAGGTAAGTTACCTTAGTTAGAAGCCCTTAAGGTAACTACAAAGTGTTAAATATAGTATACCCTATTTAATTAATGCTTTCTAGAGGGACTACCTATTAGTAACTGCTTCTAAGGCCTAATTAACCTTATATTTAGTATATATGCTTATAGGGCTGTAAAAAAAGTATACTAAGAAAATAAAGCTATTTAGATAAAAACTGTAAATGTTATAATAGTTAGAAAAAGGAGGAGGTTAGTAGTGTTAAATTAATAAGGGTAATAGTAATAGGTTAATATTACGTATATTATGCGTTATATACATATCTAACTGTATATATAACTGTAACTATTACGTTACCCTTACGCCTAGCCTTACTGCCTAACTTAGCCCTTAGTAACCCCTTTTCTAGGTGCCTAAGGCCTCTATAAAGCCTACTGCTTAGGGTAAAGCCTGCAGCAGTCCCTCTAATAATTACTAAGTAACTAGGCTGAATTAGGCTAATAACTTCTATCTCTATACACCCTTTTAGTACGCCTAAAGTGCTCTCTATAGGACCCTCTAATTTAACACACCCCCTTAGGGAAGGCCTTCTTATAAGCCTTTACAGCTTATAGCTGTAAAGGGTAAAGCTCTTACTTTATAATACCCTACGCAAAAAGCGCTTAGAAAGGGCTTTGCTATAATCTATAGTGCTTATAGGGCACTAACGTATAGGAGATTATAAGTCTTCTTAACAGCCTATACGTCCTCCTTTATTATCTACGCTTCTAAGTAAGCCTTATTTTTAGTAAGCTTTTATGTTTAGTTACACTTAAGAAACGCCTTCTTATTAGTTATATTTATCTGTTATAGGAAGGCCTTATGCTTTAATAGGTTAAAGGTCTTAGTAAGTCTATCTACTATAAGCTCTACAGACAGTATATATATAACGTTAATATACTGCTAAGTGACCTCCTATTACAACTAGTAGTTATAAATATCTATATAATGTAACTTTATATAGAGCTTTAAGAGCTCCTTAGTTATAAGATTAATAGTCTGTTAATTATTATATTATATCTATATTCTTATAGGCTAAGGCGCTTTTAATATATATATTAAGTGCTAGCTGCGCTCTGCAGGGAGCTATACTTATAAGCATAATATTAATTAGCTAGCAAAAAAGGCTTCCTTAGCTGCTTATAAGAGCGCTAGAAGCTCTACCTTAGTAGTTAATATAGTAATAGTATCTTACTTATTAGCCTACTAGGTAATAAAGCCTCTAAAAAGCTTTATTATAAACGCCTAGGAGCTCTTATAATTAAGTAAGTTATCTATAAAGCTTACGTTAGAGGTAACCTCTAAAGCGTCTTTATTACTACTAGGCTTAGCGCTAAATTAAAGGTAGAGGTAATATATATAATAAAGGTATAATAATATATAGTTAGCAGCCTTCTAGTAGGCTTTACTTAGGTTCTAATTAAACCTTATAAGCCTACTTACTGTAAAGGTAATATTAAGGCGTATTATAACAGTAGCGTAAAGGATTATACTAACCTTCTGCTAGTATCTATTTATCTTATAATACGCTACGTTATTAGTATGCAGTAGGAGCTCTTTCTTTATTATAAGGGTGAATTTATATATATTATCTATAACGTTAGTGTATATAGGGAGTAGTTTTACAGCCTTCTCTATATATACTGCTTATAAGAGCTAGAGTCTCCTGCTTATGCAGTTATATAGGACTTTAAGGCCTAGAAACTATTAGAGCTTCTAGCCTCCTTTAAGGTAATACTTTGCTTAGAGGGCTCTTAGCTCCTTAATTACTATACGCTTATAGGCCTTTAGAAACACTAATATATAGTGTAATAGGGTGCTTATTAGTGCTAGATTTCTTTAGTTCCTAATTATATAACTAAGAGTCTTAATTAGAGATAGATATTAGACCTTAGCTGCTTACTTCTAATTAGGAAGATTATAAATATATAACTAATTCTTTTCCTTTAATTTAGAGATAGATCCTTTAGGTTAACCTAAAGCCTTTTATTATAATTTACCTTTAACTATAGTTACATAAGATATTTAGAAGTTTCTCTCTTAATTAGTTATAAGAGTAAGTCCTAATTAGAACCTTTACAGCCCTAATTAAGATAGTTTACTTACGCTAATTAAGAGGTATCTTATGTTAGCTTTAGTAGGTTGTAGTAATTATTCCTAGTTACCTTACTGCTCTAGCTATCCTACTTTACTATACCTTTTTAATAGTCTCCCCTTCTAGAAATCTAAAAAAGCAATAGACACTAAGTAATTAAAGATAAGAGATAACTAATTAGGGCTGAAAGTAAGTAGTAGAAGCCTAATTACATAGTAATATAGCAACTAAGTAAAAAAGCAATAATAAGATAAGTAATAGATCTATTTAAAAAGATAAGGGAATATAGTAGACCCTAAAAACTACTAAGATAACAGCAGATTAGAAGATATAAGTAATAAGCCTACTAGATTAAGTAGAAATAACTATAAGTTAATTAATAAGGTAAGTAATAAGTATTAAAATTACTAATATTTAATATTATAGGTTATAAATAACGTACCTATATAGTAAGTTGCCTATTAGGGTAAGTTACCTACCTTCCTAAACCTTTCTATATTTTATTTAAGTTAATTTAACTATAATATACAAAATTAATTAAAACTACTTATTACCCTCTTCCTTATTACTATCCTAAACTACTTTATAGATTTATACATTATGTCTAGACTTTCTGTAATTACTATATTATTATGTATGTAGTTTAACACCTTCTGTATAACCCTCCTTCTAATAGTTATTTTCCCCTCTAGTATTAACTACATCCTTTTCTCCCTATAGTGCCTCTACTTTAGTAGTATTAAGTAACCCTCTAAGACGTAGTTAGGTCTTTTTTACCCTTTAGTGCTTACTTAGTACCTCTATCCCTATATAAAGCTTATAGTTCTTAGCCTTAATAATAGTAAGCTTATAGGCTAACTTACTAATACCTTTAGCCTAGAAGTTACTTACTTTATATATTAGTATTAGTAAGCTACCTTAATATACTTAGATCTTTTTTTTAAGGGAGGTAGCACTTTATATGCCCTCTACTACTGTAGTTAGTGTCTTTAGGTCCTAGGAGCCTTAGCTACTTAGCTGTAAGTTTAATAGTGTTAGCGTCTTTAGCTTAAAATTTAAGTAAGAAAGAATTACTTTAGAGTTAAAAGGTATAAGGCCTGCTTATTAAAAACTAGCCTATATGTTATTTTTACCTATTAAGGTAAAGAATGCTACTTTAAAGGCAGAAAAAAAGTTATCCTTAGTAATATATAAAATCTATATCTATATTATCTTCTTAATTTCCTTACTGTATAAGTACTTTAATAAGCTAAAGCACCTAACATTAAGAGGCTAGAGCTTATATAATAAATAGGGAGGTATATAAAAAGTAATAATGCTTTATTCCTTATAGTATTTATTAAAGTTAGTTAATTTATAGCTATTATAACTATTAAGGATTAAGAGGTAATAAGGGCCCTTTATATAAGTCCTTATGTATTTATTAAAGTGCTTTAGCTAATCTAGGCTAATATTATTTATTATCTATCTATTTTTACTTAGATAGATACGCTATATAGCTAGGAATTAGCAGTTAGTATACTAGAAGGAGAGGTAATATTTACCTTTTATAATAACATATAGAGGTAGCGCCTAGCTATCTATATATACACCCTAAATAATAAAAACCTATTTATAATTACTAGGCTGCTTTATATAAGGCCTTCCCTTATAGTTAGATATTATAATAACCTTTATATATAATAGTATTCCTATTAGGAAACTAGTCTTATTAAAGCTATAGATATTATAATCTAGTATCCTATACTTTAGAATTATATTTTACATAAGTGTAAACTAGCCTTATATAATTATAGGATCCTTAGCTAAAGCCCTCTAATAGTTAATTTAACGTTAAAATCGCATTTTTAATTTAAGGATATATTATATAAAGTTCTCTACCTATTAGGGTCCTATATACGTCCTATTACATAAATTTAGAAGTTAGTTAGCTATTTCTTATATATCTTCTTATTACAAAGGGAACCCTTAATTAATTAGGTTAATAACTTATTTAAGAATTACCTCCTCTTTAGGTATAGTTAACCTTATTAAATTTAGTTATCTTTTGCTCTATATAACGTATCTAGCGCGTTAGTTACGTAGCATTATTTAAGGGACCTTAAAGGTAGAGGCAGCTATTTATATAGACATTTTTAGGTCTTTTTTAAGAGCCTAAATAGTAAGGATAATATAACTTTTAATTAAGGTAGATTATATATTTATATACAGAGGGAAAGATATATAAAGGTAAAAGAGAGAGAAAGTTAGAAAAGTAGGTAACTTACCTTAATAGGCAACTTACTATGTAGGTACGTTATAAGAACTAAGTTATTATAGAAGACTTAAAAGTCTTTAGGAGGATATATTTAATTATATAAGTAGATTATCCTCTACTAGGCTACTTTATTTAGAGGCCTAATATTAGTCTAATTAGGACTTATAAGGTTATTAGGTTAAAGATATTTATAGATTAAGTGATAATAAGTCTTTACTAATAGATCTAATAGTTCTAGCTAATATTAGAGTAGGTCTTATAAAGGGCTAGGTAAGGCCTTATTTAGGTAATTAGTAACTTAATTACTAGTTATCTAAGCTAGGGAGTAAAAGGAGAGATTATACGCTATACGCTTACATAGTATGTAGAGCTTTTATATACAGCTTACTTAAGTCTATAGTAGGTAAAGCCTAGCTATAACACCTTTATAGCGCAGCCTATAATATATACCTCTTACCTACCTATAAGCACCTATAAGAATTATAGTAGGTCTATAAAGCCCCTTACTGCTAGTGCCCTATAGGCTGTAGCCCTATAGGCTGTAGCCTTATACTACCTATAGCCTAGGTGCTGTAAGTAAGTATTATAATAATTTTATAGGCTATTATCTTTTTCTTTTTTTCTTTCCCTTTTTTCTTTAGCCTTTATAATTATTAAAAAGTAGGTTAGATTTATATCTATTAGCGCCCCCTTTTTCTCTATTAGTGTATATAGCTTACACTTATTATTATGTAGTTAAATAGATTATATAATAGCTATAAGTCTAGCCCTTCTAGGCGTATACACCCTATATATATATACTTCTTAACTATTTAGTTTTATTTCTAATATTACTAACAGCCTCCTGCTTTTAGTCCCTCTCTAAAGGCTTTTATATCTCTTACCCCTATTAATAACGCTGCTACTACTACTGCTGCTACTGCCTCTACTGCTACTACTACTGCTGCTACTGCTACTACTGCTGCTAACGCTACTACTAAGCCTCTAGCTGTATATTATCTTATATAAGAATTATATATTTAAAGCTAACTAGTATATAGAGATTACTTTTTAAGTATACTTAGGATAAGGAATTAGATAATTTCTTACTCCTTAAGACTTTTATAAAGTGCTATAAGTATATAAAGTATACTAGCCTTTAGGCTGTTTCTTACTTTATATATACTAACTAGCTTATAAAGTATACTAATACAGCCTTATATACTAATAAGCTTAGTACTAGCAGTTATTATACTAACTGTATATATAGCAGCTATACCTACCCTCCTTCTATATATTCTATCTTATAAGACTTTTTTTTATAGTTAGTACTAACCTTACGTTAGATCCCTATTAACTCTCTCTCTCTCTACTAGAAGATAGTTACTACTACTGCTACTATTACTATAGCCTCTTTAGGCTAGCTTAGGGAGCTTATAAGTTTAGTGCTCTAACTACACTGTTTTATTACTAATAGGTATATAGGACTAGTATTACTACTTTACTACTAAGGCTTAGAAAGACTTAGTTACCTTAGACTAGGCTTATATCTATATACAGTAAGATAAGCTTTATCTTATATGTTTATATAAGATAAAGCAGTATACTAGTTCTACTAGTAGTATATCTATTATATCCCTTACTGCTACTACTTCTGCTGCTACTGCTACTATTACTCCTACTACCCCTATTAAGGCTGTATTTAACTCTAGCTAGGTTACTTCTACTGCTATCCTACTTACTATTATACCTACTATTAGTATTATAGCGCCTAGTAGGGCTACTCCCCTAGGAGGCCTTTTAGCTAACTAGGTAGAGCGCCTTATTATAGCTTATAAAAGTATTACTAGTATACTAGCTTCTATATATTTATATACCTTTATAATGTACTTATATAGTAAGTTACCTATTAAGGTAAGTTACCTACTTTTCTAACTTTCTCTCTCTTTTACCTTTATATATCTTTCCCTCTGTATATAAATATATAATCTACCTTAATTAAAAGTTATATTATCCTTACTATTTAGGCTCTTAAAAAAGACCTAAAAATGTCTATATAAATAGCTGCCTCTACCTTTAAGGTCCCTTAAATAATGCTACGTAACTAACGCGCTAGATACGTTATATAGAGCAAAAGATAACTAAATTTAATAAAGTTAACTATACCTAAAGAGGAGGTAATTCTTAAATAAGTTATTAACCTAATTAATTAAGGGTTCCCTCTATAATAAGAAGACGTATAAGAAATAGCTAACTAACTTCTAAACTTACGTAATAGGACGTATATAGGACCCTAATAGGCAGAGAACTTTATATAATATATCCCTAAATTAAAAATGCAATTTTAATGTTAAATTAACTATTAGAGGGCTTTAGCTAAGGATCCTATAATTATATAAGGCTAGTTTGTATTTATATAAAATATAATTCTAAAGTATAGGATACTAGATTATAATATCTATAACTTTAATAAGACTAGTTTCCTAATAGGAATACTATTACACGTAAAAGTTATTATAATATCTAACTATAAGGGAAGGCCTTATATAAAGCAGCCTAGTAATTACAAATAGGTTTCTATTATTTAGGGCGTATATATAGATAGCTAGGCGCTGCCTCTATACGTTATTATAAAAGGTAAATATTACCTCTCCTCCTAGTATACTAACTGCTAATTCCTAGCTATATAGCGTATCTATCTAAGTAAAAATAGATAGATAATAAATAATATTAGCCTAGATTAGCTAAAGCACTTTAATAAATACATAAGGACTTATATAAAGGGCCCTTATTACCTCTTAATCCTTAATAGTTATAATAGCTATAAATTAACTAATTTTAATAAATACTATAAGGAATAAAATATTATTACTTTTTATATACCTCCCTATTTATTATATAAGCTCTAGCCTCTTAATGTTAGGTGTTTTAGCTTGTTAAAGTACTTATACAGTAGGGAAATTAAGAAAATAATATAGATATAGATTTTGTATATTACTAAGGATAACTTCTTTCCTACCTTTAAAGCAGCATTCTTTACCTTAATAGGTAAAAATAACATATAGGCTAGTTTTTAATAAGCAGGCCTTATACCTTTTAACTCTAAAGTAATTCTTTCTTACTTAAATTTTAAGCTAAAGACGCTAACACTATTAAACTTACAGCTAAGTAGCTAAGGCTCCTAGGACCTAAAGACACTAACTACAGTAGTAGAGGGCGTATAAAGTGCTACCTCCCTTAAAAAGAAGATCTAAGCATATTAAGGTAGCTTACTAATACTAATATATAAAGTAATTAACTTCTAGGCTAAAGGTATTAGTAAGTTAGCCTATAAGCTTACTATTATTAAGGCTAAGAACTATAAGCTTTATATAGGGATAGAGGTACTAAGTAAGCACTAAAGGGTAAAAAAGACCTAACTACGTCTTAGAGGGTTACTTAATACTGCTAAAGTAGAGGCACTATAGGGAGAAAAGAATATAGTTAATACTAGAAGGGAAAATAACTATTAGAAGGAGGGTTATATAGAAGGTATTAAACTACATACGTAATAATATAGTAATTACAGAAAGTCTAGATATAATATATAAACCTATAAAGTAGTTTAGGATAGTAATAAGGAAGAGGGTAATAAGTAGTTTTAATTAATTTTATACGTTATAGTTGAATTAACTTAAATAAAATATAGAAGGGTTTAGGAAGGTAGGTAACTTACTCTAATAGGCAACTTACTATATAGGTACGTTATGTTTATTACACCTACTAACTACTTATAGTTTGTTAATATAGTGCGTTTAAGCTATACTACTAACGCTACTACTGCTGCTGCTGCTGCTACTACTGCTGCTACTACTCCCTCCTCTTCCCTTAGTAAGAGCTATAAGCACTCCCTAGAGCTCTAAGTAGGGGTTACACTCTATACGCCCCCTAAGCTCCTTTTACACTACCTATTATTAGTTAAAAGAGTTAGGCTGCAGCCTAAAAACAATATTACTTCTACCTCTATACTTCTTTTACTTAATATATATATAAGTTAGGTTACTATTATAAACGTTAATTAGGCTATATCTTACTTTATAGGTATTAAGCGCTATAGTGTTACTTATAAGATCTATAGGCTCTTAGGTAGTATTAGTAAACCCCTCCTACTATACTAACGCCTAGTGTAATTTGCTGCATCCTTACTTCCTCTACTTAGCTATAATAATCTCTTTAATATGCTATTCTTACTTACTATCTTCTATAATTAGAGGGGGTTATATATCTATACTTTATTACCTTAGTAAGAGGTTAGTTATAACCCTCTATAGGAGGTTAATATAGAAATAATTATAGATACTACCTAATACGTTAAGTTAGATAATAAGAGGGCTAATAACTTTTATAACTATATACTTACTGTAAAGCTAATTAAGCTTATAGTTAGGCTAAGGGGAGTAGTAGTTATATAAGTTTAGCTAAACCTTATTACTAACATTAAACCTCTCTACTGCGCTACAGCGCTTATTTATAGCGTCTTTAGTGCGCTACTAAGTTACAGCTATAGTAGCTTACGCTATATACATTATATCTATTATCCTCTATATAAGCTTTTCTGCAGCCTTCTTATATAACCTTAGTTCTAGTCCTTTATTCTTATATACTTTAACTAGCTCTATATAGTACCTATAGGTAAGGAAGAAAGAGCTAACCCCTATTACTAATACTATATAATTATTAATTATAAGTTACATAACTAGAAGCTATTACGCTTAGTCCTCCTAGAGGTAGCTAACATAGGTGTATAGTATAGCCTAAATCTCCTAGTTAAATTACTTAGTAGCTCTATTACTCTAGGGGTAGTAAGCTATACTTAATTTCTATATAACCCTTATTAGTATATAGAAACGCTTCTAAAACTTACTTATTTAGTTACTACCCCTATTACTAATAATACTTTTAGGTATACTATAAAAGCAGAAGTAGTATTTAAGGAAGTATATTATATAGGCCTCTACCTTTATAGTGTCTATAGCCTTAAGGGTAATTACTTTACCTAGCTAGTTAGAGATTACCTAAAGGAAATATACCTTTATAGCGCCTAAAGGCAGTAAGTCTATAATACAGTCTATTAAAAGGTTACTCTATAGGCGCTTTAGGATTTTAAGAGGCTATAGGTACCCTCTCTTTATATATTACTAGACTTTACTCTAGCTGTAAATGTTATAGTTATATATAAAACAGCATATAGCCTATACCTAGCCTAGCTAGTAGAAGCATTAAGAGATAATTTTAAGCGTACTATTACAGCCTAGGTAGCCTAATAGGGTTAAATTATAGCTTTACTGTATTAACCTTATATATAACTTATTTAATAGAGAGTCTAGGTTATTATCTCTAGGGACCTAGAGACAGCTACGCTAGGTAAGACGCCTAGCTGTATCTAGTGTGTAGTTACTAATCTAGATATATACCTTAACCTTAATAGGGAGTGTATATAAGCTATTTATAATAGTATTATAAATACACTAAAGGTCTATATCTATATCTTATGTTATCTCCTATATCTATTATAGGGACTTATCCTCTAAGATATAGGTCTTTAGCACTAGGGGAGGTTCCTATTATAAGTATTAAGCCCCTAGTATGCAGTTAGTATATAACAGTAAGGCTAGTATAAAGTGTTCTAGTATAACTTAGATAATATAGCCTTACTCCTGTTTATTATCCTAGCTTATTAGTGTATCTTAGTCCCTATGTAACAGTGCGTCTAGAATACTTACTTTCTTACCTAGGTAATAAATAATATAGAAGTTATACTTTACTAGTTTCTCTACCTAGCAGCTTTAGCGCTTTGTTAGCTTCTGCTTTATTATAAAGTACTTTAGTAACTTATAGTTAGTAATAATATAAAATAGCTTATTAGCGCTTTAGAGCTCTGCTTACTAGGCTTATAGGCACTTTATTACAGCTAGAAGTTCTTTATTATAGATTAGGTAGTTATACTGCATTAAGGTAAGCTTCTATAAGTAGAAAGTAACTAAGTAAGGGTTACTATCCCTATTAAGCTGCATAAGGGTGCTACTAAGTATAAAGCCTAAGTAGTCTATTTTAATAAAGGTAAGCGCTATTAGGTTAAAAGTGTAGAGTAGTAGCGCTATAGAAAACATATCTTTAAGCTTAGTAAAGGCTTCCTAGTGCGCTTTAGACTATATAAAAAGCACACCCTTTTTTGTAAGTATATTAAGCAGCTTAATAATAGTTATATAGTCCTATAAAAATATATAATAATAGTTTGTAAACCCTAAGAAACTATATACACCTTTTATACTTATAGGTGCTAGCTATTTACAAATTATATATATCTTCTTATGGTCTATAGATACCCTTTTCTTAGCCTTAAGAATAAAGCTAACATACTGTAAAGGGCTAGGTAAGGCCTTATTTAGGTAATTAGTAACTTAATTACTAGTTATCTAAGCTAGGAAGTAAAAAGAGAGATTACACGCTATATACTTACGTAGTGTATAAAGCTTTTATATACAGCTTACTTAAGTCTATAGTAGGTAAAGCCTAGCTATAACACCTTTATAGCGTAGCCTATAATATATACCTCTTACCTACTTATAGGCGCCTATAAGAATTATAGTAGGTCTATAGAGCCCTTTACTGCTAGTGCCCTATAGGCTGTAGCCCTATAGGCTGTAGCCCTATAGGCTGTAGCCCTATAGGCTGTAGCCCTATACTACCTATAGCCTAGGCGCTATAAGTAAGCATTATAATAATTTCATAGGCTGTTATCTTCTTCTCTTTTTTCTTCCTTTCTTTCTTTAGCCTTTATAATTATTAAAAAGTAAGTTAGATTTATACCTATTAGCGCCCCCTTTTCCTCTATTAGTATATATAGCTTATACTAATTATTATGTAGTTAAATAGATTATATAATAGCTATAAGTCTAGCCTTTCTAAGTGTATACGTTCTATATAAATATACTTCTTAACTATTTAGTTTTGTTTTTAATGTTACTAATAGCCTCCTATTTTTAGTCCCTCTCTAGAGGCTTTTATATCTCCTACTCCTATTAATAATGCTACTGCTACTACTGCTGCTACTGCTTCTACTGCTGCTACTGCTGCTGCTGCTGCTGCTACTACTGCTAATACTACTACTAAGCCTCTAGCTATATATTATCTTATATAAGAATTACATATTTAGAGCTAACTAGTATATAGAGATTACTTTTTAAGTATACTTAGAATAAGGAATTAGATAATTCCTTACTCCCTAAGACTCTTATAAAGTGCTATAAGTATATAAAGTATACTAGCCTTTAGGCTGTTTTTTACTTTATATATACTAACTAGCTTATAAAGTACGCTAATATAGCCTTATATACTAATAAGCTTAGTGCTAGTAGTTATTATACTAACTATATATATAGTAGCTATATCTACCTTTCTTCTATATATTCTATCTTATAAGACTCTCTTCTATAGTTAGTAGTAACCTTACGTTAGATCCCTATTAACTCTCTCCCTCTCTACTAGGAGATAATTACTACTACTACTACTATTACTATAGCCCCTCTAGGCTAGCTTAGGGAGCTTATAAGTTTAGCGCTCTAACTATACTATTTTATTACTAATAGGTATATAAGACTAATATTACTACTTTACTACTAAGGCTTAGAAAGACTTAGTTACTTTAGACTAGGCTTATGTCTGTATATAGTAAGATAAGCTTTATCTTATGTATTTATATAAGATAAAGTAGTATGCTAGTTCTACTAGTAGTATATCTATTATATCCCTTACTACTGCTACTCCTACTGCTACTGCTACTACTGCTCCTAGTACCCCTATTAAGGCTGTATTTAACCCTAGTTAGGTTACTTCTGCTACTACCCTACTTACTATTACGCCTGCTGTTAGTATTATAACGCCTAGTAGGGCTACTCCCCTAGGAGGCCTTTTAGCTAACTAGGTAGAGTACTTTATTATAGCTTATAAGAGTATTACTAATATACTAGCTTCTATATATTTATATACCTTTATATATTTATTATACTTACTAACTACTTATAGTTTGTTAATATAGTACGTTTAAGCTATACTACTAATACTGCTACTGCTACTGCTGCTGCTGCTGCTGCTGCTGCTGCTCCCTCCCCTTCTCTTAGTAAGAGCTATAAGCACTCCCTAGAGCTCTAAGTAGGAGCTACGCTCTATATACCCCCTAAGCTCCTTTTATACTGCTTATTATTAGTTAAGAGAGTTAGGCTGCAGCCTAGAAATAATGTTACTTCTACCTCTATGCTTCTTTTACTTAATATATATATAGGTTAGGTTACTATTATAAACGTTAATTAGGCTATATCTTACTTTATAGGTATTAAGCGCTATAGTGTTACTTATAAGATCTATAGGCTCTTAGATAGCTTTAGTAAATCCCTCTTACTGTACTAGCGCCTAGCGTAATTTACTATATTCTTACTTCCTCTACTTAGCTATAATAATCTCCTTAATATACTATTCTTACTTACTATCTTCTATAATTAGGGGGGGTTATATATCTATAGTTTATTACCTTAGTAAGAGGTTAGCTACAGCCCTCTGCAGGAGGTTAATATAGAAATAATTATAAATACTGCCTAGTACGTTAAGTTAGATAATAAGGGGGCTAATAACTTTTATAACTATATACTTACTGTAAAGCTAATTAAGCTTACAGTTAGGCTAAGGGGAGCAGTAGTTATATAGGTTTAGCTAAACCTTATTACTAATATTAAACCTCTCTGCTGCGCTATAGCGCTTATTTACAGCGTCTTTAGTGCGCTGCTAAGTTATAGCTATAGCAGCTTACGCTATATATATTATATCTATTATCCTCTATATAAGCTTTTCTGTAGCCTTCTTATATAACCTTAGTTTTAGTCCTTTATCCTTATATACTTTAACTAGCTCTATGTAGTACCTATAGGTAAGGAAGAAGAGGCTAACCTCTATTACTAATACTATGTAATTATTAATTATAAGTTATGTAACTAGGAGCTATTACGCCTAGTCCTCCTAGAGGTAGCTAATATAGGTGTGTAGTATAGCTTAAATCTCCTAGTTAAATTACTTAGTAGCTTTATTACTCTAGGGGTAGTAAGCTATACTTAATTTCTATATAACCCTTATTAGCATATAGAAATGCTTTTAAAACTTACTTATTTAGTTACTACCCCTATTACTAATAATACTTTTAGGTATACTATAAAAGCAGAAGTAGTATTTAAGGAAGCGTATTATATAGGCCTCTACCTCTATAGTGTCTATAGCCTTAAGGGTAATTACTTTACCTAGCTAGTTAGAGATTACCTAGAGGAAATACGTCTTTATAGCTCCTAAAGGCAGTAAGTCTATAATAAAGTCTATTAAAAGGTTACTCTACAGGCGCTCTAGGATTTTAAGGGGCTATAGGTACTCTCTCTTTATATATTACTAGACTTTGCTTTAGCTGCAGACGTTATAGTTATATATAAAACAGCATACAGCCTACGCCTAGCCTAGCTAGTAGAAGCATTAAGAGATAATTTTAAGCGTACTATTACAGCCTAAGTAGCCTAATAGGGTTAAATTATAGCTTTACTATATTAACCTTATATATAACTTATTTAATAGAGAGTCTAGGTTATTATCTCTAGAGACCTAGAGACAGCTGCGCTAGGTAAGATACCTAGCTGTATCTAGTGTGTAGTTACTAATCTAGATGTATACCTTAACCTTAATAGAGAGTGTATATAAGCTATTTATAATAGTATTATAAATACACTAAAGGTCTATATCTATATCTTATATTATCTCCTATATCTATTATAGAGACTTATCCTCTAAGATATAGGTCCTTAGCACTAGGGGTAGTTCCTATTATAAGCGCTAAGCCCCTAGTATGCAGTTAGTATATAATAGTAGGGCTAGCATAAAGCGTTCTAGTATAACTTAGATAATACAGCCCTACTCCTATTTATTATTCTAGCTTATTAGTGTATCTTAGTCCCTATATAATAGTATATTTAGGATGCTTACTTCCTTACTTAGGTAATAAATAATATAGAAGTTATACTCTGCTAGTTTCTCTATCTAGTAGCTTATTAGTGCTTTAGAGCTCTACTTACTAGGCTTATAGGCACTTTATTATAGCTAGAAGTTCTTTATTATAGATTAGGTAGTTATACTATACTAGGGTAAGCTTCTATAAGTAGAAAGTAATTAGGTAAGGGTTACTATCCTTATTAAGCTGCATAAGGGCGCTACTAGGTATAAAGCCTAAGCAGTCTGTCTTAATAAAGGTAAGCGCTATTAAATTAAAAGCATAAAGTAGCAGCGCTATAGAAAATATATCTTTAAGCTTAGTAAAGGCTTCCTAGTGCGCTTTAGACTACATAAAAAGCATACCCTTTTTTATAAGCATATTAAGCAGCTTAATAATAGTTATATAGTCCTATATAAACATATAGTAATAGTTTATAAACCCTAAGAAACTATATACGCCTTTTATACTTATAGGCGCTAGCTATTTACAAATTATATATATCTTCTTAAGGTCTATAGATACCTCTTTCTTAGCCTTAAGGATAAAGCTAACATACTTAACTTTCTTAATAGTAAACTTACTCTTAGCTGTATCTAGGCTTAGTCCTACTACATAGAGGGCTTAAAAGATATACTATACTTTATCTTTAACTAGTAAGAGGAGTCTTACATTATTCACTATCTAAGTAGGAATAAGTAAGGTATTCCTTTAGACTATACTATATACATAATATAGTTAATCTATATATAGAGAGAAAAACCTTTTATAATTTATATAGGAGGAAAACTACCTTATAATTAAACATTAGAAGGTTAGCTTGTTTTTACCTAACATAATATAGGATTATTACAAAGGGAAAACATAATACGTAGGTAGGGTGCACTGTTATTAGAGCCCTATTATGCATATAGAGCCTAAGGCTCTACTTTTGCAGGGCTCTAGTAGCTAATTAGACTTCTATAAAAGTGGCTTCCTGCAGTTAGAATTAAACTAACTGTCTACGCGTAGAGCGTATAGACGCTGCTAGACGTATACTACTACGTTACATAGGTATACTTTATCTTTATAGTCCTTTTTTAACCTACTTAAGTATATAAGTATATTATTAAGGTAGGCTATAGTAAAATTATTAAGAAAGCCTTATAGCGTACTATTAATAAACTACTACTATAAGGCTAGTGCGTTAGTAAGCCTAAAGAGGTAAATAAGCTATTTAAAAAGCCTATAGTATATCTAGAATGCAGTTTTTAGCTTATTACCCTTAGTAATATGTATCTTATAAAAGGCAGCTATAACGTCTACCTTTATAAACTATCTTAATAACTCTATATATCTAAGAGTCTTAGATATTAGCAGTAAGAGGTATTAGTCCTTTTTTATAATAGTATTAAGTGCTCTATAATTACAGCAGAAATATAGTCTGCTACCTAGTTTATATATAAATAAAATAGGTATGCTAGCTATAAAGCTGCTTACCTAGATAAAACCCTTATCTAGGAGGTCCTAAAGTGTGTTCTTAAGGATAAGAAGCTCCTTATGTGACATCCTATATAATAGTCCCTAGGGTAATAGTGCTTCTTTTCTGCTTATATCCTTCTCTAGCTTAATGTAGTAGTTAAAACTACTTTATTAGGGTAGTAGGTCTATAGATAAGGAGAGGTTAAAAAGGTCTCTAAATTCCTTTCTTACCTACCTAGGAAGCACTATAACTATAGTAGCTTATTTTACTTCCTTCTCTACCTTTAGTTATAGCGCCTTTTCTATATTAGCTAAGCTAATAGCTATAATTTACCTAAATATAGCTACGCTCTGCTGCTTATTAGGGGCGCCTGCATTAGGGGCGCTTATATTACTTAGAATAAAAGCTTATACTATAAATATACCCTTATGCTTTATTATATATATCTTTATAACTATAAGAGATATAAGTAAGAGGTTTGTATATTTATAATCTCTTCTTAATAAGGAATAGAATAATATATTATTTTATTATATTACCTCTATAGGTGGCTTAGAACCTTGTTTTGTAAGTAGTAACTAGGATACCTAGTCTTATTTACTTAGTAATAGCATAGGTAATAAGCTAATTACTATTTCCTTTAATAACCTACTATTAGTGCCTAGATATACAGAAATAACTAATAATATAATTTAGATATCTTAGAGATAACTATAATGCAATCAGTAGATAATTTATAGATCTCTATACCTTAGTAGTAGTATATAGGTTAGAGTATTTTTCTATCCTTAGAGGTATTACCTCTATTATCTTTATTATTATTATTTATTAATACATTATTATACTACTTACATCTTTCCTACTTTTATTACGTAATTTCCACTCTTACACTTATCTACCCTATTACATCTTAGTATATTATATAGGTAATTTGCTACTTAGCAGCAGGCTTTTTCTTTATATACAGCCTAGCAGCAGACTGCTATAAAAGACACTACATTTAAGATATATACTTCTTATATTTACTATACTCTTTCTAACTCTTCTTATCTAACTAAGTAGAGAGTAAGGCTAGCGTAGCTATAGTAAACTATTCTTTCTACTGCGTTATAAACAGCTTAGTTATCTTCTATCTAAGGCTTACCTAAGAAGATATCTACATCTAGGCTGCGTACTATGTATATATAAATACGTTTCTAGTAGCTATAAAGGTTAAGCATTAGGATAATAACTCTATTAGCGTCTATTTTTATAGCTTCCTTTATAAACCCTTATAAGGGTATTTTATATTAATTAATATATAGTAAGTATAATTTATATATAAAGTTATAATTAACTATAATGTAGATATTACACTTAGTATTAATTAAGGCTTATATAGAGTTTCTTTTATTAATGTAAGCCTCTACTAGTGTAGCTAGCCTGCTTATCTTCTGTTTACATTAGAAGTCCTTCTACCCTACACGCTCTTTACTTATAGGCTTTAAGGCCTAATTTTATCTTAGAGCTACTCTTTTTCTAATTTAGATGTTTCCTTAGTGCTACTAGAGGTAGTTATATAGTCTGTTTTATTATTAAGGTGTAATTTCTACTTAGTAACTGCTTATGTAGTTATAAGCTTCTTCTTCCTTTTACGCTCCTAGGGGTACTCCTACGTAAGGTAGCCTACTTTATTATAGTTAAACTACTTTTATGTTTCTTTATATAACTTATACTTAGGTTTCTTACCTGTCTTTATAGCTGCTAACCTTATAAAGCCTATTATTAGAGTATCTCTATTAGTATTTATTTTCTTTATTATAGCTAGATATATATTATATAGGTAACTTTAGAGCTTCTTTACCTTTTATATAATATAACTAATAGTTAGTACTACCTTTAGGAAGGTCTAAGGTATTATAACTATAACTAGTATGCTCTTAAGGTAGGAGTTAAGTATATTAGTTATAAGCGTAATCTACGCTTTTACTGCTTAGGTCCCTATGTTAGCTTCTACTAGTATATATTTACACTTTAGGTAGAAGGCTGTAAACAACTTATATTCCTTTATTTAAGTGCTTATTAGCGCTATAGCAGCTTTAGCCTACATATTTAGGTTACTAAAGGTGTAGTCTAGGTGCTCTATAAAGTACGTAACGTTATAAGTGCTATTCTAGCTACCCTTCTTATAGTAGGTAGTAACTATCTATTAGAGGCTAACTTTAAGGCAGAAGTATATATAGTACTAAGCCTCCTAACTAGAGGAGAAGAAAATAACGTTAATCTTAAGCTTATTATATATCTAACACGCCTATAAGGAATAGTGCTTATATAACCCTAAGAACTTTAGCAGGCTTAGTAGCTATTTTTACTTAACGTTAGTAACTATTACCTCTATAAGTAAGAGGGTAGTAAGACTTATTATAGGGGTAGGTATAGTAGTTATTATAACGTTAGTAAGCGTCTATATTTACATTATAAGTAAGAAGATAAGTTATTTAAGGGAGGCTAGCTAGTTATTACTAGATGTAGAAAAGCTTACATCTTATATTAACAGCTTAGGTATTACACCTATTATTTTGTCTTAGTAGCTTATTATGCAGTATAATTAGTAAGGGTAGTAAATTATAAGCTTAGATATATAAAGGGCTAGGTAAGGCCTTATTTAGGTAATTAGTAACTTAATTACTAGTTATCTAAGCTAGGGAGTAAAAAGAGAGATTACATACTATATGCTTACATAGTGCGTAAAGCTTTTATATATAGCTTACTTAAGTCTGTAGCAGGTAAAGCCTAGCTATAACACCTTTATAGCGCAGCCTATAATAGGTCTATATACACTTATAGCTAAAACTATTAATATTTATAAGGTAAGAACTAATTCTAATTATAAAGGCAGCTCTAATTACTACTATAACTTTACTCTAGCTATTAGAAAGAGCTACTTCTATATTTATAAGGCTTTACCTAAAGAGCTTTAACTAATACACTATTATTAGAATTCTTAATAACCTTAATAACTAATATCTAATTACTAAAATAAGTAATAATTACACTTCTCTTCTATAGAGAGACTTTTTCTAGCCTTTAGCTCTTACTGTCCTAATTAACAGATAACCTACTAGCCCTACTTTTACTACATTCTAAAAGCCTATTCTAGCTAAATCCTCTAATAATAAGGGTAGACTAACTCCTTCTAATTAGATAGGATAAGTATTTAGTTTAAAGGACTTAGTTAACCCTCTATAAGCTCTTAGTCCTATCCTAGCTGCTAACACCTTAATTAATATTCTCCTTAGGGTAATTACTATATGTATTTAGGCTTAGACTCCTTAGAGCCTAGCCCCTATAGTTACTTTAACTAACCTAATAGAGAACTTAAACTTCTATAAGATCCTCTTTCCTAGACAAAATAGAGCTATAACCTTTAAGGGAGATAATATTATTAAGTTCCTAGAGAGGTTTAAGGACTAATATAAGATGTTAAGAGTTCTAGACTAATTTAGGGGTAAGCTTACTACCTATACTATAGGTAGTAATTATTAGACTTTAGTTAAGAATATAATTAGATACCTACCTTAGTCTAAAGGCTAAGCCTTTCTTATAAAGGAGTATAGTTAGTAAGATACTAACTAATTCCTTAATAAGGAAGAGTAAATTAAGAAGGTTACTAAAGGATCCCCTATCTCTACCTCTAATCTAAGTTCTACCTAAGCGCTCTTTACTAAAATTAATAACATTATAGCCTAGGCTAAGTAATAGGACTTATATACTATCTCTAATAAGAGCCTAATTAAGATAATCTATAAGTAGTTCTATAAAGACACTATCTAAAAGGCTGCTAATAAGCTTAATGTAACCCTTAAGGCGTTTATCTAATTAACTAAGTATGCTGCTTTTAAAGCTAGACTTCTTAACGTTATTATATATAAGAAGGAGTATACCCCCCTTTTTACTACTAATTAGACTATAGATAACCTACTTCCTTACTTAACTACCTAATAACCCTAAAGCAACCTTAGTTACTAATATCTAAACTACTAGTAACCTTAGCAGCCTATAGTTAACATCTAGATTAACTAGTTAGCACCTAACATAACTAATTAGGACCTAGCTTAAGGAATAAGTAAGTTAAAGATCTACTAGAATACTATTTAACTATAAAGTTTAGCTAAGATCTTTAAAGTTAATATAATAGTGCCTAATTAACCTTAGGTTATAGGCCCTAGAGACTACTGTTAGTACTACTACTTTAACTCCTACTATATTATCTAAGACTGTAATTAGTACACCCTAAATAAGAATGCTTACTTTATTATCCTAATTAGAGGAAGCTAGTTCTATAGAAAACATAATAGTTAGAATCCTCTTAATAAGATACTATTTACAGTTATTAATAAAGGCTAATTATAAAGTATAGCTAATAAAGTTACCCTTCTTACCTATATTATAAATATATCCTCTAATAATAACTATAAGTAACTTATCTAAGAGATCCTTAATTAGCAGCTTAGCCTCCCCTAGCAATCTTCCTCTTCCTTACCTTCCTTAACTTCTTTAGCCCTAGTCTAATATATATATATAGTGCACCTAGATCTAGCTAACTAAGATTATGCTAATGTTTATACTGTTATAAGAGGTTAACCCTAGAAGAACCTACTGCTAGTTACTAATTCCTACGCTAAGACGACTTATAGCGTAAAGAAGCCTACCCTACTACCCCTAATTAAACTAAGAACAGTTACGTTTACAGATAAGGACTAGCATATTATAGAAATTAACTCTAATGACTCTAAGGGAGACGCTAATTAGACACCTCTGCTGCCTTTACTAACTGCCCTAAAGGAGATAGATCCTTTAGGTTAACCTAGAGCCTTTTATTGTGATTTACCTTTAACTATAGTTACGTAAGACATTTAGGAGTTTCTCTCTTAATTAGTTATAGGAGTAAGTCCTAATTAGAACCTTTACAGCCCTAATTAAGATAGTTTACTTATGCTAATTAAGAGGTATCTTATGTTAGCTTTAGTAGGTTATAGTAATTATTCCTAGTCACCTTACTGCTCTAGCTATCCTACTTTACTACACCTTTTTAATAGTTATTAATGTAAAAGAAGAATGTAATCTAGCCTTTCTGCTAGCAGTAATCTTTACCTATAACGTATTAAAAACCTTATATAATAAGTCTTACTTTAAAGTGTTATTACTAGAGGAGGGGTAATTAGCGTAAGCTATAGAGGGCTTTCTAAAGGCGTATAATAACGCCTTTCTTATAGTAACCTAGTAGTAACTCTATATATACCTCCTTATTAATATCTATGTAGATAAACGTATTAATAGCGTTATATTAAAGTAACTTTAAGTTAAAGCAGGCAGCTAGGGCTATTAATATTTAGAAGGATATACCTACTAATATAGCTATATATATATTATATAAGTCTTTTAACTATTAGTTACTATATATAATAAGCCTTACTTTTACTTTTATAAGGCAGCTATACTTATTAAGTTTGTATATATAGACCTATATGCAGTTAAGAATCTAATTACTATAAGTAGAGCCTTTAGGAACTTCCTTTTATAACCTTAACGTCTTATAGCTATTAAGATAGCTTCTTTTAGCCTTCTTAAAAGCGTCTTTAAAAAGGTAGTTTACTAGCTAACTATATAATATAGAAAGGAGAGGTAGGTATTTCTAGTAGGTACCTATTAAAAAGGCTGCTCTGCTGCTCCTTACAGTAAGCCTATTAGCTACCTCCTGCTTCTAGCCTACATTAGGCTACATACTAGACGTACTTAAAAGCATACCTAGTTACACTTTTAGCTCTATTACAGGCGCACCTAGTAGACCTACATTTACTAGCAAAATAGAGTAATTAGCCCTCTCTTATAGCGTATAAGTGCTGTCTAGTTATTTCTACTTAGCTTTAATATATAAGTGTTACTTCTAGTAGAAGTAACCTACTAGAAATACAGCCTTAAAAGATTATCTTAGCAGCTTACGCTTAAGAGTTATATTTATAGCTCCTTTAAGCGCTTATAATTATTATTCTTAAGATTAAGATCCTTCTTTCTACCCCCTTACGTTAAGTGCGTCTCTAAGGGCAGTTATAAATAAGGCCCTTAGGGGTAGCATTATTAGTAGCGTTATTAATGTAAACCTTACTTCAGTATAGGGTAATAGAAGGGCTAGCTCTTTACAGCTGTAATTTAAAAGGTCTTTAGTTTTATAGCTGTAAAAGGTTAAGCTGTTAAGGCCTTCTACCCCCTTAGTGTAGTTAGTATGTTCTTAGATCTTATTAGCTTTCTTATCTGCTGTATATATAAAGCTTTTTTCTTATGCCTCTTAGCGTATAAGATACTTAATTATAGCAGCTATTTTCTATAGATTACTTTTATGTATATTATTAGTAAGCTTTATAATATTACTATTAAAGGTAACCTTCTTATTAAAGATAACATCCTATATAGTAAAAACTTTACTATAAGTAGAGCTCTATATTTAATATAAGTTACTTAAGCTATAGCCTATAAGATAGCTAATTTAGGCCCTTAGGGCTAGTTATTAGCGTTAATTATAGTAAAGTTAGGCGTTAGTAGTAAGTATGTATGCTTTATAACTGTATACATATAGGTAAGAAAGGTCTAGCTAAGTATATACTATATTAGCTTTGCTCTAGAAGTGCTTATACTACAGTTAGTATAGGGTTTTCTAACTGTAAGACGCTTACAGTATACAGTTATAAAGGTAGGTAGCTGCTATATAGACCTCTAGCTAAAGGACGTCTAGTAGGTATATATTAATTACTATACTATATGCTTTTTACTTAATAACTACAGTAATACGCTTTATAGCTCTGTTTTACACTTAGGTATTTAGGGCGCTTACCTTAAGGTGTATACTGCATACCTTTATTACGTCTATAATATCTAAGTAGTATAGAAGCTTATTATTAGTCTTAATAACCTTTACCTAATAGTTATATTATACTTCTAATAGGGTAAGGAAGTCTATAAGTATAGTAAGTAGTATCTTAGTAGTTCTTTAGCGTAGGTAGAAATCCTATATATAACTACTACTACAGTTAGAAATTATTATATAAGATATATATCCTATGTAACTAACTGCTAGGTTATAGAAGTTAATTACTAAGTAGTTACTAAGCTTTATATAGATTATAGATTTATATAGGCTGCACCTAGCTAAGTAGTAGGCTTTACCTTTTGTATAGGTATTATAGTTAATAATATAAATCTTATAATTATTAGAGCCCTTAAGATATACTTTATAAGCTGCATTAATAATCCTCTTAATTACTTTAGGGCCTAGGTAACCTAGCCTATAGTGCTAAGTAAATAGGCTGCTAAGAATTAGTTTCCTATATGTCTTTATAGTGTATTTATTTTGTTAGTGTAATTAGGGCGTTTTATCTAAGCCTATAGGAGGTAAGGGTATAGCAGCAGCTAAAGCAGCCTCTACCTTAAAGGGCTTATAGTTAAGGACCTACTAGTTATAAATATTATTAAGGTAGGCTATAAAGGACCTATCTGCCTTCTACAGGCAGTTATTTCTAGGGCTTATATCCTACTAAATGCCTTATTACTTTAGCTTCTTAAAGGACACTAGGTTAGCTGTAAGGCTAGGGTAAAAAGTAACGTTATATAGGGTAAGCCTTATAATAGTGCCTATATACCCCCTAAGCCTAATTTATATAGTGCTGTATGCTTTAATAGGTAGTTACTATAAGCTAGCCTATAGGAAATTACCTACTAGTGTAGCCCTTATTATCTTAAACTATAAAGGCTTATTAAAAACGTATACTATTAAGCCTAAATCTAATATTACTAAGTAAGCTAGGTAATAAAGGCTTTTTATAGTGTAAAAAGAGGCTAGTATAATCTTTCCTCTATATTTATTATTTAGTTAGTTATTCTTAATAGTTACTACCCTTACCTCTATAGGCGTTTAGTAAGCTCTAGGTTGCGTTATATATACTCTTTAATTACAGCTTTAACTACTTTACTCTACTACTGCCCTTTAGGGCGTATATAAAAAAGGGCGTACTAGCAGTAGTTAATATAGTGCCCTAAGGTAAGGTAAAGCTAGCAGCTTATACATTTTAAAAATAGTATCTCTGCTACGCTTATACTTAACCTCTCTTACTTAGGTAGTATACTTTACTCTTATAAAGGCGCTAAAGGCCCTAATAATAATAAAGATTACTTATAGAGTGTGCTTAGCTTATAAGATTATATCTGCTAGCAGCCTTTATAGCTATAATTCCTACTGCTATAGTTTCTATTATTTTAATTTCTATAGTTACCTTTAGGGTTCTTATAACCTATATCTATTAGGCTAAAGGCGCTATATATAGCCTTCTGCCTAATAGGCGTATTACTAAGAAGCTTTATTACCCCTTATATATTACTTATTATTATAGAGATTATAAGATCCCCTTTCTTAGCGTCCTTCTTACTTTACTATAGGTAGGTAAATACCTATTAGGTAAGGTAACTAGTTAAAAAGGCTTTTATAACATCCTAAAACTAGTACTTTAAGTGCTATATATTAGGGACTTTATTAGCCTTTACGTTATAAAGGGTGCTTTCCTATATAAGAAGTTATTTCTTAAGATTCTTTATATTAGTAAGGTAATTCTAGGCGCCTTTATAGAGAATTTATTTATATTTTATCTATATCTTATTATGCCTTTCCTCTAGGCGCTTAGTAATGTAATTCTTAAGCTTTTTTACCTATTAGTTAAGGTGCTTATCTAGTTTATAATAGTATTCTAAAAGCTTAATACTTATAGTATCTCTAAACTAGTCCTATAGTAAGGCGTATTTTTATATATGCATTTTATACTTCTTTAATACGTTAGTATATTTACTTTACTGTTTCTTATATAACAGTAGGTTACTTAGTAAGAGCTTATAGACCCTTTTAGCCTATAAGTTAGTTACTACTATAGGCTTAAGGAGTAATCCCTAACTAGCTGTTAGGATTAGGGTTGCTGCTACTTAAGCGCTTAAGTTACTTAATCCTATATATAGAGCTTAGTATCTTAGATAGTTATAAGGCTAAAGGTATATTAGGCGCTTTATAAGTGCTGTAATAGTCTTACTAAGCTTATAAGAATTACTTACTAATAGGTTAATTACTTCCTATAGGTTATAGGCTCTAGCTTTTACCTAGAGCTACTTAAACTAGATAGTCTAGTTAGAGGAGGATTTTAGAGTAATCTTTATATTATTAGTTATTATTATATACTTTTAGCTTATAGGAATTATATTACTAAGCTTATTACTATTAGTTTCTAAATATATAAGACTCTTAATTATTAAATTAATAGGGGTAATAGTAATAGGTTAATATTATATATATTATATATTATATATATATCTAACTGTATATATAACTATAACTATTATATTACCCTTACGCCTAGCCTTACTGCCTGACTTAGCCCTTAGTAACCCCTTTTCTAGGTGTCTAAGGCCTCTATAAAGCCTACTGCCTAGGGTAAAGCCTGCAGCAGTCCCTCTAATAATTGCTAAGTAACTAAGCTAAATTAGGCTAATAACTCCTATCTCTATGCACCCTTTTAGCGCGCCTAAAGTGCCCTCTATAGGACCCTCTGTTAAATTAGAGGGTCCTACAAAGGTCACTTTAGGCGCGCCGAAAGGGTGCGCAGAGATAGGAGTTATCAGCCTAATTTAGCCTAGTTGCTTAGCAAATATTAGAGGGACTGTTGTAGGCTTCGCCCTAGGTAGTAGGCTTTATAGAGGCCTTAGGCACCTAGAAAAGGGGTTACTAAGGGCTAAGTTAGGTAGTAAGGCTAGGCGTAAGAGTAATATAATAGTTATAGTTACATATATAGAGATATTTACATAACGTATAATATACATAATATTAACCTATTACTATTACCCCTATTAATTTAATAATTAAGAGTCTTATACGCTTAGAAATTAACAGTAATAAGCTTAGTAATATAATTCCTATAAGCTAAAAGTATATAATAATAACTAATAACGTAAAGATTACTCTAAAATCCTCCTCTAACTAGACTATTTAGTTTAAGTAGCTTTAGGTAAAAGCTAGAGCCTACAACCTATAGGAAGTAATCAACCTATTAGTAAGTAATTCTTATAAGCCTAGTAAGACTATTATAGCACTTATAGAGCGCCTAATACACCCTTAGCCTTATAACTATCTAAGATACTAAGCTCTACGTATAGAATTAAGTAACCTAAGCGCTTAAGTAGCAGTAACCCTAATCCTAACAGCTAGTTAGGAATTACTCCTTAAGCCTATAGCAGCAGCTAACTTATAGGCTAAAGGGGTCTATAAGCTCTTACTAAGTAACCTACTATTATATAAGAAGCAGTAAAGTAAATATACTAACATATTAAAAAAGTATAAAACATATATATAAAAATACACCCTACTATAGAACTAGTTTAGAGATACTATAAGCGTTAAGCTCTTAGAACACTATTATAAACTAAATAAGCATCTTAACTAATAGGTAAAAGAGCTTAAGAATTATATTACTAAGCGCCTAGAGGAAAGGCATAATAAGGTGTAGACAAAATACAAAAGAATTCTCTATAAAGGCGCCTAAAATTACCTTACTAACGTAAAGGAGCTTAAGAAATAGCTTCTTATATAGTAAAGTGCCTTTTATAACGTAAAAGCTAATAAAGTCCCTAACGTATAGCACTTAAAGTATTAGTTTTAAGATGTTATAAAAGCCTTTTTAACTAGTTACTTTACCTAATAGGTATTTACCTACCTACAGTAAAGTAAGAAGGACGCTAAGAAAGGGGATCTTATAATCTCTATAATAATAAGTAATATATAAGGGGTAATAAAGCTCCTTAGTAACACGCCTGTTAGGTAAAAGGCTATATATAGCGCCTTTAGCCTAATAGATATAGGTTATAAGAACCCTAAAGGTAACTATAGAAATTAAAATAATAGAAATTAAAATAATAGAAACTATAGCAGTAGGAATTATAGCTCTAGAGGCTGCTAGCAGATATAATCTTATAAGCTAAGCGTACTTTATAAGTAATCTTTATTATTATTAGGGCCTCTAGCGCCTTTATAAGAGTAAAGCGTACTACCTAAGTAAGAGAGGTTAAGTATAAGCGCAGTAGAGATACTGCTTTTAAAACATATAAGCTACTAGCTTTACCTTACCCTAAATTACTATATTAACTACTGCTAATACGCCCTTCCTTATATACGCCCTAAAGGGTAGTAGTAGAGTAAAGCAGTTAAAGCTATAATTAAAGAGCGTATATAATGTAACCTAAAGCTTACTAAACGCCTATAAGAGGTAAGGGTAGTAACTATTAAGAATAACTAACTATATAGTAGGTGTAGAGAAAAGATTATACTAGCCTCCTTTTACACTATAAAAAGCCTTTATTACCTAGCTTACTTAGTAATATTAGACTTAGGCTTAATAGTATATATTTTTAATAAGCCTTTATAGTTTAAGATAATAAGGGCTACACTAGCAGGTAATTTCCTATAGGCTAGCTTATAGTAACTACCTATTAAAGCGTATAGCACTATGTAAATTAGGCTTAGGAGGTATATAGGTATTATTATAAGGCTTACCCTATATAATATTACCTTTTACCCTAGCCTTATAGCTAACCTAATATCCTTTAAGAAGCTAAAGCAATAAGGTATTTAGTAGGATATAAGCCCTAGAAATAACTACCTATAAAAGGTAAATAGGTCTTTTATAGCCTACCTTAATAATATTTATAACTAATAGGTCTTTAACTATAGGCCCTTTAAGGTAGAGGCTGCTTTAGCTGCTGCTATACTCTTACCTCTTATAGGCTTAGATAAAGCGCTCTAATTACGCTAACAAAATAAATACACTATAAAGACGTATAGGAAGCTAATTCTTAGTAGCCTATTTACTTAGCACTGTAGGCTAGGTTACCTAGGCCCTAAAGTAATTAAGAGAATTATTAACGCAGCTTGTAAAGTGCGTCTTAAGGGCTCTAATAATTACAAAATTCACACTATTAACTATAACACCTACGTAAAAGGCAAAGCCTACTGCTTAGCTAGGCGCAGCCTACATAAATCTACAATCTATATAAAGCCTAGTAACTACTTAGTAATTAACTTCTATAACCTAGCAGTAAGTTATATAGGATATATATCTTATATAATAATTTCTAACTATAGTAGTAGTTATATATAGGATTTCTACCTACGCTAAAGGACTACTAAGATACTACTTACTATACTTATAGACTTTCTTACCCTATTAGAAGTATAATATAACTATTAGGTAAAGGTTATTAAGACTAATAATAAGCTTCTATACTACTTAGATATTATAGACGTAATAAAGGTATGTAGTATACACCTTAAGGTAAGCGCCCTAAATACCTAAGTGTAAAATAGAGCTATAAAGCGTATTACTGTAGTTATTAAGTAAAAAGCATATAGTATAGTAATTAATATATACCTACTAGACGTCCTTTAGCTAGAGGTCTATATAGTAGCTACCTACCTTTATAACTACACACTATAAGTATCTTACAGTTAGAAAACCCTATACTAACTATAGTATAAGCACTTCTAGAGTAAAGCTAATGTAGTATATACTTAGTGTTACAGGCTACGCCACAATAAGTGTGGCTAAGCTAGTGCCTGCTACAACCTACTATTACTTATAACTAGCTAGAGGGGTGCGCACGTATAATGCGTATAAGATAAATGCCTATACGAACTGTGCGTTATTTACACTTTCTACTTTCTCTCCTTAGCTTAGATAAATTATATTAAGTTGCTATACGCCTGTTGTAAGGTAATACTAGCTTATTATATATCTAAGCTCTTAAAATAATAATAAATACCTTACTAATTATACTGCGTAATAGGTATGTAATAAGACAATAAAATAATAATAAGCTATAAGGGTTCTCTATTAGTAGAGGTAAAAGCTTAAGTTACAGCCTTAAAGTAAGTAATAGTAGAGATAATATAAGAAATAAGAAAGCTTAAAGTAAGAAGCGTTAACCCCTAAGGTGTAAGCCCTATAATTAAATTACATAATAAAAAGTCCTTAGAAGTAGTAGACACTACGCTTATAGTAATTACTGTAGTAGCTACGCCTACGCTAGCTAAGAACTACCCCTAAATTATTTAGAAACTAATACTAAACCCCCTAAAGTTCTCTAGCTAGCGCTAGGACTTCCCTATATAGTTACGCTAGATACGTAACATGTTACATATTAATAAAGCGTTCTTTATAATAAATTAAGAGGCCTAGTACTTTATTAACTTCTGCTTAGATATAGCGCCTTAGAGAATAGTGTTAACCTACTATAAAATAGGGGAAGCCTAAGTGAATTATAACCCTAAAGAGTTTCTAAAGTACTTAGAGCGTATATATAGCAACCTAAATATAAAGACCTACGTGTCTGCCTCCTTAATAAGTATTAAGATAAAGAAGTATAAATCTTTTACTGCTTTTCTCTTAAAGTTTAAATAGGTGTTAGCTAAAGCAGAAGGCTACTTATAGCTAAGCAAAGTGTAAATTACGCTCCTTTTAAACGCTCTTCCCCTCTGTATCTAAAGCATGCTAGTAAGCGTCTTACTTTCTTCTGCCTTCTATACCTATATATAATAAGTAAGTAAAGTAGCTTAGAAGGTTAAGAACCTAGCTAGCAGTATATAGCCTGCTTGCTAGTACCTACTACCCTAAGCGCTAAAGGATGCTAATAGAGATATGTAAATAATAAGAAGAATAATAGTGTGTGTAGCTAGTAAAGCTAAAGAAAAAGAACGCCTTAAGGCGTAGAAAGTGTGTGTTAAAATACGTTAGTGCTACGCCTGCTAGAAGATTAGATATCTAGCTTATAATTACCTTAACGTTAAGAAGAAGAAGAGTAAGCCTGCCTACATAGCTAAAGTAACTGCTAAGGTTAAGAAGCTTAAAGAAAGTAATAACGCTTATAGTATAGCTAAGAGTAAAGAGGAGTTAGAAAAAGAGTAGCTCTAGAGTAAAATTAGGCTCTAAAGCTAATAAGTAAGAAGTATGTAGGATAGGAGGAGTTTTAGTATAGGAGGAGAATAATTAGACTAGCTGCATTATTAGATACCTACGTTAATAAAGGATCCTCTACCTAAGCCCTTACTAATACTAGTTGTAACACTTACGTAATAGTAAACTATAACTTTATATACGCTTAGTGCTTTCTGTATGTCTCTTAATAGAAAATCCCCCTAAAAGGGTTTACTAATAAATTAGCTAGTATAATAGCAGAGGGAGTAGTTATATTTAACCTTAAACTCTATAGATATTACTAGTATATATATATATATATTATATACAGCCTTAATGTTAATATGTTCTTAGGGAAACCTTAGATAGAATATAACTACGCTGTTTATAATACTATAAAGCGCACTATATACTATAGGTAAGTAGACCTTATGCTACACCTAGTTAGCTAATAAGAGTCTGTAATAGTATGTAAAATTAGAGCTACATAAGTAATTAGAGCGTCTGCCTTTATAGCTATCTATTATAGGGCTGCATATAAGGACTGTGCTGCTTGCTGTAATCTATCTGTAAGAAAGATAAGTAAGGACTTATAGGTGTTCTTTTAGATTATAGTAGTTAGCTTTACTAATATAGAGAAAGCCTTATAGCTAAAGTTAGATAAAAAGGTAAAATAAGCTGCTAAAGTTATAGTACTACTGTAATAGGTGCGTAATAAATATAGCGACTTATTTAACCTTAACACCTTAATAAAAGTGCCCCTATACTAACCTAGCTGTAACTACTGTATAGACTTACAACTAGAAGTAACCTTACTGTAGGGCCCTCTTTACAGTATATTAAGAGAGGAATTATTAGTTCTAAAGAAGACCCTAGAGGACCTCCTTAATAAGGGCTTTATCTAAGTAAGCAGCTCTACAGTAGGGGCGCTAGTGCTTTTTGTATACAAACTAGGCAGTAGGTTACGTTTTTACTGTAATTACTAAGCGCTAAATGTAATTATAAAGAAGGACTATTATCCCTTACTACTTATCTCTAAGACTCTCTATTATATAGGATTAGCTAAGTAGTATACTAAAGTAGATATAGTAGTAGCCTTCTATAAGATGTAAATTACAGATAGTAATAAGTATAAGACTGCCTTTTGTATGTAATATAGGCTTTTTAAGTAGTTAGTCTGCCTCTTTAGGCTAATAAACACGCCTGCAAACTAGCAGCACTTTATAAATAGCTTACTCTAGGAGTTTCTTAACGACTTTATTACTATATACCTTAATAATATTCTTATTTATTCTAATAGGATAAAAGAGGATTATAAATAGAAGGTCTGCTAGGTCTTTAAGAAGCTTTATGTAGTAGGGCTTAGCCTAGATGTAAGGAAGAGTGACTTTAGTGTAAAGAAGGTAAAGTACATTAGCTTTATTCTAGAAGCTAGAAAGGGTGTCTTAGCAGACTTAGAAAAGGTGTATACTATTTGTAAGTAGTTAGCGTCTTAATCTATATAATAGGCTAGTATTACCTTACAACAGGCGTATAGCAACTTAATATAATTTATCTAAGCTAAGGAGAGAAAGTAGAAAGTGTAAATAACATATAGTTTGCGTAGGTATTTATCTTATATACGTTATGTATATACACCCCTCTAGCTAGTTATAAGTAATAGTAGGTTATAGTAGGCACTAGCCTAGCTACACTTATTATAATGTAGCTTATAATATATACTCCCCTCTTATGCTATAAGGCTCTACTAGCCCTTAATAGTTACATACTGTAATTTAAGAAACAGCCTACTAAATATTCTTATAGGCTAGCAGGCTTATTATTTTTCTTCCTTTTTCCTTACTAGCCCTTTTGTTAATATTATAAGTATTTATCCTATATGCAGCTGCGCTTTCCTTTTGTTTTTATTAGTTTTTTACTAATTACTAGTTGTCTATTATAGGAATTAGATAATTTATAATAGCTATAAGTAAATTAATCCCTACGTAGGCCTATACGCGCGTATGCAAACTGCTAATTAGTTACTAACTTATAAGATAGCCCCCTGTAATCCCTAGCTGCTCCCTATCCCCTAAGGATAATAAGGCCCTTAACCCTATTACTCCCCTAGGCCTTAAGCCTTAGTTACTTACCCCTACTGTAAGTTACCTTTTTAGTAAGCATATTACATAATTTAACTAACCTAGCTAGGATAATAATAATAATAATAAGGCTAATAAGGCTAACTGTAGCTCTCTTATTATAAAGAGATATTACACTAACGCCTCTACCCCTACTGCTACCCCTACTGCTACCCCTACCTACATACTAACTGTCCTTTATATACACCCTTACTTCCTATATGCTTACTACCTTATATATAACCCTACTACTATGTAATACATAGAGAATATTAGCACCTATAGGCACTATTATCTTCCCTATATGCAGTCTAACTGTAGCTGCTAACCTATATGTCTTTTGCTGCTTATGTAAATCTTATGCCTTACTAATATAACCTAGATCCCTAAGGCCTCCTTAGGCCTCTATAAGGTAATATCTCTTGCTGCCTACGCTGCTGCCCTAACTACCCCTAGCTTTATAGAGCGTACCTCCTTCTAGCTAGCTGTTAAGGCCTAGGAGGTTATAACTAACTTAGAGTAGGAGGCGTAGAAGAGCGCTAAGAAGACATACAGAAAGCACACCTACAGTATGTCTAATAATACGCCCCCTACGTCTGCTACGCCTACTCCCCCCTTCTTAGCTTTTACTGCTGCTGCAGCTACTACTTAGGCTGCTACTACTACTGCTAATAATACGCGCAGTAAGGTTACTTCCTACCTAGGTGGTCTTATAGCTGCCTAAGGTAAGCGCCTTATTATTATAGTTAAGGAGATCTTAGTCTCTCTTAAGAGAGTAAGTACTAGTCTTATACTCTCTCCTATATAACTCTTATGCTAACTTTATATTCCTAGTTTATTAACTTTATTACTACTAACTTTAGTTATAGCCCCTCCCTTAAGCTAGAAGACTCCTAGTAAGGGAGTCTCCTATACGCTTTAAGTGCGCTTATTCTATGCAGCCCTACTGCTTACCCTATAGGGCTTAGTTATTCTTTATAGGCTACAGCCTTTTAATAGAGATTTATTACTTATCTGCTTATTATACATTCTTATCTTCCTTTATATATATATATTACCCCTATTACAGACGTTAATAGGTCTATACTTCTCTTTAAAGGAGTCTAAGGCTATAGTGTCTTTAATTAATTTAATAGGTTCCTATATAGCTTTAGTAAAGCCCTCCTAGCGCACTAGCGCCTAGTGTGTTTTTGCCTTTCCTCTGCTGCGCTATTACATACTAATTATTTTAGCGACGTGCTATTCCTCCTTACTGTCTTCTATTAAAGAGGGAGGTTATATATTATAGGCTTTCTAGCCTAGTAAAGGGTTACTTTTAGTGCAGTATAATAGGTCTATATAAAATTAGTTATAGATATTACTAGGTACGTTAAGTTTAACTATAAGGGGGCTAATTACTTTAGTAACTTAGTAATAGTAGTGTAGCTAATTAAGCTTATAATTTAGTTATAGAGAGTAGTAGTTATATATTAACAACTATACGTTATTACCTACTTTAAACCTTTTAGCTACGCTTTACTGCTTATTAGCTAATTCTTTAGTTTATTACTAGGCTGCAGCTATTACTGCTTATACTATTAAAGTCACTTTAGTTATCTATTATATAAGTCTTTTAGCAACCTTTTTGTATATATCTGTTATCTTTAGCATGCTCTCTTTAACTATAATAGGGTCTATATAGTAATTATGTTCTATAAAGAAGGGGCTTAACTTAGTTACTAACGTAGTGCAGTTATTAATTGCTAGTTACATAACTAGTGTCTAACACGCCTAATCCTCTTAAAGGTAACTTATATAGGCGTATAACGTCGCTTAAATCTCTTAGTTAAAGCGCTTAGTAGCCCTATTACTCTGTAGGTAGTATAATATACTTAGTCTTTACTTAATACTAGTAAGTATATAAAACTTACACTAGAACTTACTTATTTAGTTACTCCCTCTATTGCTAATAATGCTCTTTAGCATACTGTAGAAGTAATAATAGTAACTTAGGAATCTTTTAGCGTACGCCTCTATATCTATTATTACTATTAGCTTAAGTATTACTAACTTTCCTAAGCAGTCTATAATAACCTATATATTAGTAGCGCAGTTTAGGCTAGATAGTAAGAGGTCTATAATAAAATCTATTAAGAGGTTACTTTTTAAGCGCTTAGGTATGCTTAGTAGTTACAAAAGGCCCTTCTTTACGTTACGCTAGATCTTACTGCTCCTATATACGTTATAGTTACAGACAAAATGCTATACTATCTGTAACTAACCTAGCTAGTAAAACCTTTATAAAAGTATCTCTAAGGTGTTATTTCTACCTAAGTGCTTAGTTACAGTTAAATTATAGCTCTATTATACTAACTAGGTATATAGGCTATTAGAGGGGGAATTAGGGTTATTATTACCTAATACCTATATCCTCCTCCTTTAGGTAAGTTACTTTACGTTATTAAGGCAGCAGTCTGTAATCTAAATGTATAACTAGAGGTCTAGTAGGAGTAAGCAGTCCTCTTACTAGACAGCTGCATACACTACTTAGAAGACAGCATTACTATCCTATATTGTAACCTATAAAGCTTATAATTCTTTATCTTTAAATACCTCTATATGTAGCGCTAGAGGTGCCTCTATTACGCAGCAGGCTATTACTAGCTGCGCTTTATTTAGGATTATTTAGATAATACGTCTCTACTAGTAGTTATTATCCTACGTAAGAGGGGCGTCCTACTTACGCTAGGAGAGCGTATTAGGAACGCTTACATCCTTACTAGGCTAGTATATAATATAGAAGTTATATTTAGTAAGTATCTTAGCCTAACAGCTCTAGCGCTCTATTAACTTCTGCTTTTTTATAAAGTACTTAAGGGACTTATAGTTAACTATTACTTTAAAAGGCTCCTTTAAGCTACATAGCTTTGCTCTCTACACTTAAAGGTAATCTAGTATAGCTAATAGCTTCTTATTATAGATAGGGTAGTTATACTACGCTAGCATAAGCTTTTGTAAGTAAAAAGTAATAGGTTAGTGCTTACCCTTATTATTTACTTACATTAAGGCGCCCCCTAGTGTAAACCTAGAGTAGTTAGTCTCTATAAACGTTAGGGCGTCTAAGTTAAAGTTTTATAGTAATAAAGCTATTATAAAGCAGTTCTTTAGCTCCTTAAATACTATAGCGCACTCTACAGACTATATAAATAATACGCCCTTCTTAGTAAGGTAAGTTATTAGCTTAACTACCTTAGTGTAGTTAGGTATAAACATCTAGTAATAGTTAGTAAAACCTAGGAAGCTTCTTACGCCTTTAACAGACTAAGGCGCTAACTACTTACAAATAGCGTATACCTTTTCTAGGTCTGCTAAGACGCCCTTCCTAGCTTCTAGGATAAAGCTAACGTATTTTACCTTCTTTATACTAAAGTTACTCTTCCTTACGTCTAGGCTAAGCCCTACTGCGTAGAGCTTCTTAAGGATCTAGCAGACCTTCTGTTTATAGTCCTCTTTTATCCTATTAGAATAAATAAGAATATTATTAAGGTATATAGTAATAAAGTCGTTAAGAAACTCTTAGAGTAAGCTATTTATAAAGCGCTGCTAGTTTGTAAGTGTATTTATTAGCCTAAAGGGGTAGACTAACTACTTAAAAAGCCTATATTACATACAAAAGGCAGTCTTATACTTATTACTATCTGTAATTTGCATCTTATAGAAAGCTACTACTATATCTACTTTAGTGTACTACTTAGCTAATCCTATGTAACAGAGAGTCTTAGAGATAAGTAGTAGAGGATAATAGTCCTTCTTTATAATTACGTTTAGTGCTTAGTAATTACAGCAAAAGCGCAACCTACTGCCTAGTTTATATATAAAAAGCACTAACGCCCCTACTGCAGAGCTGCTTACTTAGATAAAGCCCTTATTAAGGAGGTCCTCTAGGGTCTTCTTTAGGATTAATAATTCCTCTCTTAACATACTATAAAGGGGGCCCTACAGTAGGGTTACTTCTAGTTTTAAGTCTATACAGTAGTTACAGCTAGGTTAGCGTAGAGGTACTTTTATTAAGGTGTTAGGGTTAAATAAGTTGCTATATTTGTTATACACCTATTATAGTAGTGCTATAACTTTAGCAGCTTGTTTTACCTTTTTATCTAACTTTAGCTGTAAGGCTTTCTCTACGTTAGTAAGGCTAACTGCTATAATCTAAGAGAATGCCTATAAGTCCTTACTTATCTTTCTTACAGATAGGTTATAGCAGGCAGCGTAGTCCTTATGTATAGCCCTATAACAGATAGCTATAAAGGCAGGCGCTTTAATTACTTATGTAGCTCTAATTTTATATACTATTATAGACTCTTATTAGCTAACTAGGCGTAGCGTAAGGTCTACTTACCTATAGTATATAGTGCGCTTTATAGCGTTATAAACAGCGCAGTTATATTCTATCTAAGGTTTCTCTAGGAATATATTAACATTAAGGCTATGCATAATATACGTATATATACGCTAGTAATATCTATAAAGTTTAAGGTTAAATATAACTACTCCCTCTGCTATTATACTAGCTAATTTATTAGCAAACCCTTTTAGGGGGATTTTCTATTAAGAGACATACAGAAAGCGCTAAGCATATATAAAGTTATAGTTTACTATCACGTAAGTATTATAACTAGTATTAGTAAGGGCTTAAGTAGGGGATCCTTTATTAACGTAGGTATCTAATAGTGCAGCTAGTCTAATTATTCTCCTCCTATACTAAAACTCCTCCTATCCTATATGCTTCTTACTTATTAGCTCTAAAGCCTAATTTTGCTCTAAAGCTACTCTTTTTCTAACTCCTCTCTACTCTTAGCTATGCTATAAGCGTTATTACTTTCTTTAAGCTCCTTAACCTTAGTAGTTGCTTTAGCTACGCAGGTAGGCCTGCTCTTCTTCTTCTTAACGTTAGGGTAATTATAAGCTAGGTGTCTAATTTTCTAGTAGGCGTAGCACTAACGTGTTTTAATGTATGCTTTCTGCGCCTTAGGGCGTTCTTTTTCTTTAGCTTTACTAGCTGCATGTACTATTATTCTTCTTATTATTTATATATCTCTATTAGCGTCCTTTAACGCTTAGGGTAGTAGGTACTAGTAAGCAGGCTGTATGCTGCTAGCTAGGTTCTTAACCTTCTAGGCTACTTTGCTTACTTATTATATATAGGTGTAGAAAGCAGGGGAAAGTAAGACACTTACTAGCACGCTTTAGATACAGAGAGGAAAAGCATTTAAGAGAAGTGTAATTTACGCTTCACTTAGCTATAGGTAGCCTTCTGCTTTAGCTAACACCTATTTAAACTTTAGGAGAAAAGCAGTAAAGGATTTATACTCCTTTATCTTAATACTTATTAAGGAGGTAGATATATAGGTCTTTACGTTTAGGTTGCTATATATACGCTTTAAGTACTTTAGGAACTCTTTAAGGTTATAATTCACTTAGGCTCCCCCTATTTTATAGTAGGTTAATACTATTCTCTAAGGCGCTATATCTAAGCAGGAGTTAATAAAGTACTAAGCCTCTTAATTTATTATAAAGAACGCTTTATTAATATGTAACTTATTATGCATCTAGCGTAACTATATAGGGAAGTCCTAGCGCTAGCTAGAGAACTTTAGGGGGTTTAGTATTAGTTTCTAAATAATTTAGGGGTAGTTCTTAGCTAGTATAGGCGTAGCTACTACAGTAGTTACTATAGGCGTAGTGTCTACTACTTCTAGGGACTCTTTATTACGTAATTTAATTATAGGGCTTACGCCTTAGGGGTTAGCGCTTCTTACTTTAAGCTCTCTTATTTCTTATATTATCTCCACTATTGCTTACTTTAAGGCTGTAACTTTAGCTTTTACCTCTACTAACAGAGAACCCTTACAGCTTATTATTATTTCATTATCTTATTACATACCTATTACGTAGTATAATCAGTAGGGTATTTATTATTATTTTAAAAGCTTAGATATATAATAGGCTAGTATTACCTTATAACAGGCATATAGTAACTTAATATAATTTATCTAAGCTAAGGAGAGAAAGTAGAAAGTGTAAATAACGTATAGTTCACGTAGATATTTATCTTATACGCGTTATACATACGCGCCCCTCCAGCTAGTTATAAGCAATAGTAGGTTATAGCAGGCACCAGCCTAGCTACACTTATCGTGGCGTAGCCTATAACAATCTATTAAGGGTGTAAGAAGCTTCTTAGGTTTTACTAACTATTACTAGATATTTATACCTAACTATACTAAAGTAGTTAAGCTAATAACTTACCTTACTAAGAAGGGCGTATTATTTATGTAGTCTGTAGAGTACGCTATAGTATTTAAGGAGCTAAAGAACTACTTTCTAATAGCTCTATTACTATAAAACTTTAACCTAGACGCCCTAATGTTTATAGAGACTAACTGCTCTAGGTTTACGCTAGGAGGCGCCTTAATGTAAGTAAATAATAAAGGTAAGCGCTAACCTATTGCTTTTTACTTATAAAAGCTTATGCTAGTGTAGTATAACTACCTTATCTATAATAAGGAGCTATTAGCTATACTAAATTACCTCTAAGTATAGAGAGTAAAGCTATACAGCTTAAAGGAGCTTTTTAAAGTAATAGTTAACTATAAGTTCCTTAAGTACTTTATAAAAAAGCAGAAGTTAATAGAGCGCTAAAGCTGTTAGGCTAAGACGCTTACTAAATATAACTTCTGTATTATATACTAGCCTAGTAAGGATGTAAGCGTTCCTAATGCGCTCTCCTAGCGTAAGCAGAACGCCCCCCTTACATAGGATAATAACTACTAGTAGAGACGTATTATCTAAATAATCCTAGATAAAGTGCAGCTAGTAATAGCCTACTGCGTAACAGAGGCACCTTTAGCGCTGTATACAGAGGTATTTAAAGATAAAGAATTATAAGCTTTATAGGTTATAATATAGGATAGTAATGCTATCTTCTAAGTAGTGTATATAGCTATCTAGTAAGAGGACTACTTACTCCTACTAAACCTCTAGTTATACGTCTAGATTACAGACTGCTGCCTTAACAACATAAAGTAACTTACCTAGAGGGGGAGGATATAGGTGCTAGGCAATAATAACCCTAATTCCCCCTCTAATAGCCTACACACCTAGTTAGTATAATAGAGCTACAATTTAACTGCAACTAGGCACCTAGGTAGAAATAGCATCTTAGAGATACTTTTATAGAGGTTTTACTAGCTAGGTTAGTTATAGATAGTGTAGCGTTTTGTTTGTAACTATAATATATATAGGAGTAGTAAGATCTAGCGTAACGTAAAGAAGGGCCTTTTGTAACTACTAAGCATACCTAAGCGCTTAAAAAGTAACCTCTTAATAGATTTTATTATAGACCTCCTACTATTTAGCTTAGACTGCGTTACTAATATGTAGGTTATTATAGACTGCTTAGGAAAGTTAGTAACACTTAAGCTAATAGTAATAATAGATATAGAGGTATACGCTAAAAGATTCCTAAGTTACTATTATTACTTCTATAGTATACTAAAGAGTATTGTTAGTAATAGAGGGAGTAACTAGATAAGTAAGTTTTAGTGTAAGTTTTATATACTTACTAGTATTAAGTAAAGACTAAGTATATTATACTACCTGTAGAGTAATAGGGCTACTAAGCGCTTTAACTAAGAGATTTAAGTAACGTTACACGCCTATATAAGTTACCTTTAAGAGGATTAGGCGTGTTAGACACTAGTTACGTAACTAGCAATTAATAACTGCACTACGTTAGTAACTAGGTTAAGCCTCTTCTTTATAGAATATAGTTACTATATAGACCCTATTGTAGTTAAAGAGAGCACGCTAAAGACAATAGACATATATAAAAAGGTTACTAAAAGACTTATGTAATAGATAACTAAAGTGACTTTAATAGTATAAGCAGTAATAGCTGCAGCTTAGTAACAAACTAAAGAATTAGCTAATAAGTAGTAAAGCGTAGCTAAAAGGTTTAAAGTAGGTAATAATATATAGTTATTAATATATAACTACTGCTCTTTGCAACTAAATTATAAGCTTAATTAGCTACACTACTATTACTAAGTTACTAAAGTAATTAGCCCCCTTATAGTTAAACTTAACGTACTTAGTAATATCTATAACTAATTTTATATAGACCTATTATGCTGCACTAGGAGTAACCCTTTGCTAGGCTAGAAAGCCTATAATATGTAACCTCCCCTTTTAATAGAAGATAGTAAGGAGGAATAGTGTATTACTAAAATAATTAGCACGTAATAGTGTAGCAGAGGAAAGGTAAAAATGCGCTAGGTGCTAATACGCTAGGAGGGCTTTACTAAAGCTATATAGGAACCTATTAAATTAATTAAAGACACTATAGCTTTAGACTCCTTTAAAGAGAAGTATAGACCTATTAATGTCTATAATAGGGGTAATATATATATATAAAGGAAGATAAGAATGTATAATAAGCAGATAAGTAATAAATCTCTATTAAAAGGCTGCAGCCTATAAAGAATAACTAGGCCCTATAGGGTAAGTAGTAGGGCTGTGTAGAATAAGTGTGCTTAGAGCGTGTAGGAGACTCCCCTACTAGGAGTCTCCTAGCTTAGGGGAGGGGCTGTAACTAAAGTTAGTAGTAATAAAGTTAACAAACTAGGAACATAGAGTTAGCATAAGAGTTATATAGGAGAGAGTATAAGACTAGTACTTACTCTCTTAAGAGAGACTAAGATCTTCTTAACTATAATAATAAGGTGCTTACTTTAGGTAGCTATAAGACTACTTAGGTAGGAAGTAACCTTACTATACGTATTATTAGTAGTAGTAGTAGCAGCCTAGGTAGCAGCTGCAGCAGTAGTAAAGGCTAGGAAGAGGGGAGTAGGTATAGCAGACGTAGGGGGTATATTATTAGATACGCTATAGGTATGCTTTCTATATGTCTTCTTAGCGCTTTTCTACGCCTCCTACTCTAAGTTAGTTATAACCTCTTAGGTCTTAATAGCTAGCTAGAAGGAGGTATACTCTATAGAGCTAGAGGTAGTTAGAGTAGTAACATAGGTAGTAAGAGATATTACCTTATAGAGGCCTAGGGAGGCCTTAGGGATCTAAGTTATATTAGTAAGGTATAAGATTTATATAAGCAGCAAAAGATATATAGGTTAGTAGCTACAGTTAGACTATATATAGGGAAGATAATAATACCTATAGGCGCTAATATTCTTTATGTATTACATAGCAGTAAGGTTATATATAAGGCAGTAAGTGTATAGGAAGTAAGGGTGTACATAAAGAACAGTTAGTATGTAGGTAGGGGTAGTAGTAGGGGTAGCAGCAGGGGTAGGGGCGTTAGTATAACATCTCTTTATAATAAGAGAGCTGTAGTTAGCCTTATTAGCCTTATTATTATTATTATTATCCTAGCTAGGTTAGTTAAATTACATAATACGCTTACTAAAGAGGTAACTTACAGTAGGGGTAAGTAACTAGGACTTAGGGCCTAGGGGAGTAATAGGGTTAAAGGCCTTATTATCCTTAGGGAATAGAGAGCAGCTAAGGATTATAGGGGGCTGTCTTACAAGTTAGCAACTAATTAGCAGTTTATATATATGCATATAGGCCTACGTAGGGATTAATTTACTTATAGCTATTATAAATTATCTAATTCCTATAATAGATAACTAGTAATTAGTAAAAGACTAATAAAAACAAAAGGAAAGCATAGCTACGTGTAGGATAAATACTTATAATATTAACAAAAGGGCTAGTAAGGAAAAAAGAAGAAAAATAATAAGCCTACTAGCCTATAAGAATATTTAGTAGGCTGTTTCTTAAATTACAGTATGTAACTATTAAGGGCTAGTAGAGCCCTATAGCGTAGGAGGGGAGTATATATTACAGGCTATACTACAATAAGTGTAGCTAGGCTAGTGCCTGCTATAACCTACTATTACTTATAACTAGCTAGAGGGGCATGTATGTATAACGCGTATAAGATAAATGCCTATACAAACTGTATGTTATTTACACTTTCTACTTTCTCTCCTTAGCTTAGATAAATTATATTAAGTTGCTATACGCCTGTTGTAAGGTGATACTAGCCTATTACACTTAGCTAGACCTTTCTTACCTATATGTATACAGTTATAAAGCATACATACTTACTGCTAACGCCTAACTTTACTGTAATTAACGCTAATAACTAGCCCTAAAGGCCTAGATTAGCTATCTTATAGGCTATAGCTTAAGTAACTTATATTAGATATAAAGCCCTACCTATAGTAAAGTCTTTACTATATAAGACGTTATTTTTAATAAGAAGGTTACCTTTAATAGTAATATTATAAAGCTTACTAATAATATATATAAGAGCAATCTATAGGAAATAGCTGCTATAATTAAGTATCTTATACGCTAAGAGGCATAAGAAAGAAGCTTTATATATATAGTAGATAAAGAAGCTAATAAGATCTAAGAACATACTAACTACACTAAGGAGGCAGAAGGCTTTAACAGCCTAACCCTTTACAGCTATAAAACTAAAGACCTTTTAAATTATAACTATAAAGGGCTAGCCTCTTTATTACCTTATACTAAAGTAAGGTTTATATTAATAACGCTACTAATAACGCTACCCCTAAGGGCCTTATTTATAACTACCCTTAGAGACATACTTAACATAAGGGGGCAGAAAGAAGAATCTTAATCTTAAGAATAATAATTATAAGTGCTTAAAGGAGCTACTAATAATATAACTCTTAAGCGTAAGCTGCTAAAATAATCTTTTAAGGCTGTATTTCTAGTAGGTTACTCCTACTAGAAGTAATACTTATATATTAAAGCTAAGTAGAAATAACTAGATAGCACTTATACGCTGTAAGAGAGGGCTAATTACCCTATTTTGCTAGTAAGTGTAGGTCTACTAGGTGCGCTTATAATAGAGCTAAAAGCGTAACTAGGTATACCTAGCGTGTAGCTTAATGTAGGCTAGAAGCAGGAGGTAGCTAATAGGCTTACTGTAAGGAGCAGTAGAGCAGCCTTTTTAATAGGTACCTACTAGAAACACCTACCTCCCTTTCCTACGTTATATAGTTAGCTAGTAAACTACCCTTTTAAAGATGCTTTTAAAGAGGCTAAAAGAAGCTATCTTTACAGCTATAAGACGTTAAGGTTATAAAGGGAAGTTCCTAAAGGCTCTACTTATAGTAATTAGATTCTTAACTGCATATAGGTCTATATATACAAACTTAATAAGTATAGCTGCCTTATAAAAGTAAAAGTAAGGCTTATTATATATAGTAACTAATAGGTAAAAGATTTATATAATATATATATAGCTATATTAGTAGGTATATCCTTCTAAATATTAATAGCCCTAGCTGCTTACTTTAACTTAGAGTTACTCTAATATAACGCTATTAACGTATTTATCTATATAGATATTAATAAGGAAGTGTATATAGAGTTACTACTAGGTTACTATAAGAAAGGCGTTATTATACGCCTTTAGAAAGCCCTCTACAGCTTATGCTAATTACCCCTCCTTTAGTAATAGCACTTTAAAGTAGGACTTATTATATAAGGCTTTTAACACATTATAGGTAAAGATTACTACTAGCAGAAAGGCTAGATTATATTCTTTTTTTACGTTAATAACTACATATTAGCGTTTCTAAAGGCCTATAAGCATATAGTAATTAAGAAGCTAAGAGCCCTCTAAGTAAAGTATTACCTTAAAGGAGGCTAAGAGCTTTAGTAGTTCCTAAGCCTTAAAGTCCTATGTAACTACATAAGCAGGAGACTCTAGCTCTTATAAGCAGTATATATAGAGAAGGCTATAAAACTACTCTCTATATATACTAACATTATAGATAATATATATAAATTTACCCCTATAATAAAGGAAGAGCTCCTGCTGCATACTAATAACGTAGCATATTATAAGATAAATAGATACTAGTAGAAGGTTAGTATAATCCTTTATGCTGCTATTATAATACACCCTAATATCGCCTTTACAGTAAGCAGGCTTATAAGGTTTAATTAGAACCTAAGTAAAGCCTACTAGAAGGCTGCTAACTACATATTATTATACCTTTATTATATATATTACCTCTACCTTTAATTTAGCATTAAGCCTAGCAGTAATAAAGACGCCTTAGAGGTTACCTCTAACGTAAGCTTTATAGATAATTTACTTAACTATAAGAGCTCTTAGGCCTTTATAATAAAGCTTTTTAGAGGCCTTATTACCTAGCAGGCTAATAAGTAAGATACTATTACTATATTAACTACTAAGGTAGAGCTTCTAGCGCTCTTATAAGCAGCTAAGGAAGCCCTTTTTACTAGCTAATTAATATTACACTTATAAGTATAGCTCCCTATAGAGCGCAGCTAGTACTTAATATATACTTTAAAGTTACCTTAGCCTATAAGAATATAAATATAATATAATAATTAACAGACTATTAATCTTATAACTAAGGAGCTCTTAAAGCTTTATATAAAGTTACATTATATAGATATTTATAACTACTAGTTATAATAGAAGGTTACTTAGTAGCGTATTAACGTTATATATACACTATCTATAGAGCTTATAGCAGATAGACTTACTAAGGCTCTTAACTTATTAAAGCATAAAGCCTTCCTATAATAGATAAATATAACTAATAAGAAGGTAATTCTTAAGCGTAACTAAGTATAAAAGCTTACTAAAGATAAGGCTTACTTAGAAGTATAGATAATAAAAGAGGATATATAGGCTATAGAGAAGACTTATAATCTCCTATATGTTAGTACCCTATAAGCACTATAAGGTTATAGGAAAGCCCTTTCTAAGCGCCTTTTATATAGGGTATTATAAAGTAAGGGCTTTACCTTTTACAGCTATAAGCTATAAAGGCCTATAAGAAGGCCTTCCCTAAGGGGGCGTGTTAAATTAGAGGGTCCTATAGAGAGCACTTTAGACGCGCTAAAAGGGTGTATAGAGATAGGAGTTATTAGCCTAATTCAGCCTAGTTACTTAGCAAATATTAGAGGGACTATTGTAGGCTTTACCCTAGGCAGTAGGCTCTATAGAGGCCTTAGGCACCTAGAAAAGGGGTTGCTAAGGGCTAAGTTAGGCAGTAAGGCTAGGCGTAAGGGCAACGTAATAGTCACAGTTACACACATAGAGATACACACACAACGCATAATATACGCAATATTAACCTATCACTATTACCCCTATCAATTTAACACCCTCTAATTCAACAGGTGGTTATGTGTGGTGATAAGGCATTTTTGGGTGGGCGAAATGGGGGGGTGGGCGAAAAGTGGGTGCTTTGACTTACTAGATGTGATGTGGCTTAGCTTGACTACGCAAATGCAATGAAGTCTGTGGCCAGCTAATCCAGCCACCCATCAAATGGTGTGATGGAGCGGCGCTGGGGTCCAAAGCGCTGTTGTACCGACTCAGTAATTATATGCTTGGTAAACCCCAATCTTATAGAGAGCTGGAATAACATTTGCCAGACGCTGTATCTGCTTTGAGACGTTATCCCCTAGTAAACAGATAAGGTAATAAACAAGTTTGTAATCTCTAGTACATATATAAGAGAGACTGTCTTTGCGCTGCCGCCAAGAATTCTATATTCATGCTGGCTCTTGTCCTTATGAGGACTCAATCTTTCAGAAACCTCATGTCCATCAAAAAGCCAGTACTCTGAACTATTTAACACGGGACACACTGAACTTCAACGAGATGGGGAATCTTGCACAGAGAGCGATAAGGATCTATTACCTCCACTTGCTTCCGTACAGGTTCTGAAGCTCTGTTGCCATGTTCAACGATAATGACAAGTAATTTACATTCTGGCAGTGGCGCCTCTCGCGGCATTGGCCGAGCCACCGTTCTTCAGCTAACCCCTTGACGACATCGCTAGACCAGATCCAGTCTCTCAAACAGGCGGTGAAACGGGTGTATAAGCCGACGGGCCTGAAAGCGCCCCAAATTGTTGGATTGACCGCTGTTTCGAGAACCGCCCTGTCGGCGAGCTCGGCGCCGACTACGTCCATCTAATGCTCGTCGGCAATGTACAGTGTATCGTCCTGCTGATGGATCGCCTTCTCAAGCATGGGCACATCCAACCGGATTCGAGGGTCGTCAATATGTCTACTGACCCCTGCCCGCCGTCCTCCAAATTTTGAGTAAGCTATACTCACCCAACTCCCCCTTCCCCCCTAGAGCTTTTCACCTCGACTGGTGTAAAGAAGTGGGGTGATTTACGCAGCAACCAAGGCGGCGATGGAATTACTCACGCGCTCTTGGGCAGACGTCTTGGCCAAGGACCCTAGGACGCTGGGTACCACTGCGAACGCTCTGTCGGTTGGTGCTACAGCCACGGATACGTTCATCGGTGGCACCCCGCAGGGTCTGCGCGATGCTGCGTTGAGGGGTTTAAAGTCGGAAAACCAGTTCACAGAGGCTTTGGGCTCCCCGAGGATGACGCTGACGTTGTCGGTTTGCTTGTGAGCGAGGGGGCCCGTTGGATGAATGGCAGCGTAGTGGCGGCCAACGGCGGGGCAGTAAAGGGTCTTCTAGGACCCAAATGGGTCTTTTAGCAGAAAGAGGTCTCTGAGAAAAGGGAAAGCTAGAATCAAGGGATATTCGACAAGTATAAAGATGGCGTATTCAAGAATTATGTACCGCCTAATGCTGTATTCCTTGGTGAAGCGGTCTCTCCCGCCACGATAGCAACAAACTCAGATTTAATTATACTGGATAGAAAGACACTAAATGCAAATGCTTTATTTACATAATCCATCCTATCTCTACAACTATTGCAAGTCACGCGTAACAGTAGCCAAAGGCAAGATAATAGTACCGCAGGTATAGTGCCTATCACTCTGTTCTGTTTCCATCTGACTAGGTAGTTCACACCACCAAGATGATGCTACTTGGTACAAGGCAATGTCAAATGCTCCTTCGATTTGCATTGGAGAACCACAACTGGCTCACCTTCTCAACCAGACGCTGCTCCTACAAGCAGAACAAATCAGAGATGCAACGCCACCATAGCTTTGACAGTAATAAATCCTGAAACTCTTTTGACTGAAACTCTTTTGACTGATCCGATTCTGGACAAGTCTCAATCTCTCTGTCAGTGGGGCATATCCCATGCTGCTCGTCATGCCATTTCTGTGATCGATGTCGAGCCAAGGTATTCACGGGATACATCACCCATTCTTCGTCCTGTAACGCACCTTCATACTGCTCTTTATCGAGGTCGTCCGAAGACGGAAAATGCGGTTTTTGACCAGTCGACGGGTAAAATCGGTCATCATCGAAAAACACCCACGCTCGTTGTCGGTATATCTCTTTGTGCACTTTGTAGGTGGGTGACAAACGGGGTAATAGCCTCCGGTACATGCCCGGACTCTTTTCACAACACCTTCCTCTGCGCCCCTGAAATCGTGGCCCCGGAGACCGAGGTCATGGCGAGCCCGATCGAAGGCGCCTCTGTGTTGACGTCGAGGACAGGCGTTCACGAACCACCGCTTGAGGTAAGCTCGCCCATGTCGTCCGGCTGTACCGAATCGAAGGAGTATTCTGACAAGGTCGAAGCCCACGCTTGCTAGGCCTGTTGCGCTTGGAATCTCCCTCGTGCAGCACATATCGGAGGCGTAGCTATCAGGATTGACCAGGAGGCTATCTGGATAAAGCAATCCAGCGACATGAGCTGATGTAGAATCCGAGGCAACTTCGGGCAGCCATGCATCGCTACACTGGGCGAACATGGCCCCATAGAGGGACTTGAGATAATATGTGCGGACGCAACAAATTGCGTCTTGGTCCCACGGCTGAAACCTATGGGCCCCGTAATGGTTCAGTGCCTTGATGAAACAATTTTCGCCGAGGTATTCTAGACCTTGAGTAACCAAACATCGGAGCTGATATCTCAGAAAAGCCCTCAACGATCGCTTTCTCTCTGAACGCGTAAGACTCGATGCATCAAACCGAGTGCTGGCTGGGCGATCCTTGAATGTCAGTTTGCTTTGGGTTGTCGACATTTCAGAAAAACAAAGATACTCCCTAGTTGGTAAGACAGCAGTGGCCTTGGTAAGGTAGTCTTCAATAAAATACAACAATCGCTCATGCAACCTGCCGAGTTTGTCGATTAATGCACGGTTCCGTTCTGTTAAAGGTTCCAGGAGTGGATTTGGAAGCTGTTGAGCTTCCCAAGACTGACAGTGGCGGAGAGCTAAGGTCGGTAGGTTACCGTAGATGGATTGTGAAGGGGGGAAAAGGATGATTGCCACGGCATCTTGAACCATCAAAGAATCGAGGTCGGAGGCAAGGAACGGCATTGTGATGTAATGTTTGAATGTGATGTATTGTCCAAGCATGACAGGCGAGGCCTGAACAAGTTGTGAAATAGTGCTTTTTAAAGGGATTTGTACGAGGATTTCTAGACGGAGCTCTGCTGGCAGCTTGTTGAAAGGATCCATCCTGAACCAAACCGAGTGTTGTCCTCGGGGGCTGGAGCGCTGTTGTCGGTCGTAAGGTGTTGCAGTATAAGTAGGATGATGATGCGTTGAGCCGACTGGAACAGGCGAATCTTGACTGTTGTTGTGTTGAATGAGTTGAGGTGCTTGCAGCATGAAGAAGTGTAGAAATTTGACTGTTTTGTAAGTCGGGGGCGTCGTTTCGGAGAAAGCTGTAACTATTATACACGTCACTGTGCCATCCATCCCATACAGGTTTCTTCCGGAGTATTAATGGGGCGGAGCAAGACATCGGAGATGATTGAGGCGTGGGAACGAGGAAAAAGCTGGTGACGCTGGTAATTATCTTCTCGCCTTCGTCTCCAGCACGTTTCTACGTCTCTTGATTTCTTCTCACCCTGCTTTCTGGACCAAACACACGTCGTTTACTCCCCGACTTTGCTTGGTCCAGACTCACGTAATTATCCCACATCGTGTTTCAGGTATCTTGTATCTTGAAGCTTAAGGTTCTCGTCACACTCGACCATGGCGTAGGGGATAGGGAGTAGCACATGTGACATGGTGCAGAAAACGACGGCGCGCCTGTGTGTAACGGGTGGCAGAGACGACGATGACACCAAACGCCTGTCATCAAGCGCCACAGAGCATGCGAACCATCCTCTGGTTGGATCTTTTTGCTTGGTCAGCGGCCTGGTGTTCCATGTGTAAGTCACACCGGAACTGCCTAGACATATACCTAAGATTCTTATGGAAGACTCAAGAGCGATAGCAAGGCAAGTACAAGAACACCCATCCACCCGCTCTGTCGCACACTGGTCCATTCCCTTTCCGTGCCAAGGTGAATCAAGGCAGGCGACTCGGAAAGAGATGGGTGATCAGGGCGCAAGTGAGGTAGGAGGAAGCAGCCACAGGATGCAATGCAACCAACCTTGTTCTTCCCCTCCTCTTTGCTTAGAGTCCTATCGCTGCTGCGCCCCTGTCCGGATGTTCTCAGGTATTAATCAAGAAGGACAGCCCAAGCAGCACATGGCAATGCTGGAACGCTATCTGGTCAGGCGTGGTTGACTGGAAAGGGGCCAGACTCAGCCTGCAAAGAGCTTTAAAGGCTTCATGCGTTCGTCAGAAGGTGACACACGGCGGCAGGTAAGGTTGCCTCCAACTGCACTCAAAAGACGCTTATCGCCTTCCTCGTCTGGTCACCAGTCTCTCCTCTTCTCTCTTCTTTATCTCTTCTTCTTCCTCCCTTTTCTCCTTTCCTTCATCTCTTCTCCCCTCTTCTTCATCTCTTCTCTTCTTCATTTCTTCATCGCCACCACAGTCCACATCTCTTCCACACCTATCCACCCCATCACGTCTGTCCATTCCGTCAACCCTGCTTATCCCATCAACGCTCTTCATCCATCATCCCTTGCCACTGTACCACGTTCGTCCTATCCACCATGGCTCACATCTGTTATATCGTCCCTCCCCACCTCCTCCAGGGCATTGCCGATGCTGAGTGTAACAGCGAGATCGAACGACATGCCGCAAGACGCGCTCTTGAGCTTCGCGATGCATTCACAACCCGCCGTGCCGACCGCTTGGCCATCCTCGGAGGACCTAGAGCCCAGCGCCACCAACTCTCCTCCCGTTCCCAACCCATAATCCCCGACATGTTGCTCCGCCACATTGCTGAGTCGCCGGACGTCAACGACGAAACCAGGTCCAACGCTCGCCGGGATCTCGAACATCTGCAAACCCTCCAGCAGAAGATTCTCCAGGCCCAGCATGAGCCTCTCGCCGCCGTCCCCAAAGACCCCAAGGACTCCAAGTCCACCACATATCGCGCCATCTACGACGCCAAGAATTCCTCCAACGAGCACGACTTGCCCGGCGACATTGTTCGCGTTGAAGGCCAGAAGGCAGTCGACGACAAGGCGGCCAATGACGCCTTCGACAACGTGGGCAAGGTTCTGGAGATGTACAAGGACAAGTTTGACTGGGTCTCAATTGACAACAAAAATATGGGCGTCATCAGCTCGGTCCATTTCGGCGAGCGGTACGAAAACGCATGTAAGTCGATTGCCCCCC
>NWBT01000037.1:439271-449857 GCA_003386485.1 Colletotrichum lentis | reverse complement strand
CCCCCCGGGGAAGTTTCGCCCCCCCTGAATCGCACGCACCCTGTAATAGTATTGTAGTACACGTCATGCTTTAGGTGATGGGCTGAGAGAGAGAGGTCGAAGAAGAAGGGAATTTAGGAATAAACAACGGAAGAACATGACGAACGAACAGTTTTGGGGAAGAGAAGGGGTGGAAAAGCGCCCGAGCAAGAGAAGAGGGAGAGGGGGAATGGCGCGAGGTCGGAGGAGAGCAAACGCGCACATATCCCAAGGCCGCGCGTCTTCCCTCCTCCCCCTATTCTCAATTCTCTCAGTCGCCCGACTCCTTTCCTGCCTTTTAACCTACCTAGATACCTAGGTACCTTACTCTGGCCCCCCATTCTCAATCGTTGACGTTAGTTTTCCGCACAATCTTTCCTCCAAACTGTTTGCTGCCCTTCCTTTTGGGGTCCACTTGGTGAGGCTGGCTACCGCATGATATATATTGCACAGGCTCGGCGGATGGATGCGCCGTGTAGGAAAAAAAGTGGCCTTCATGAGGATCAAGTCACAGTTTCAGTCTTTTTTGGATCCTACGTAGGGAGTAGGGGCACTTCTCGCCCGCGGTTTGGGTTGAGTGGGTAATAATAGTACATAATGTCACATTCGACGCTTCTCCTTCTGCTTCTTCTTCTTCTTCTTCTTCTTCCTCCTCAGTAGTTGTGTTGTATTGCGACGTCATGTGTTGTCTTGTTCATCAACACCGGCCCGCCGCCGTCGTCCCCGGGCAAAATCACCTGTTGCTCGCCGTCTCGTCAAAGCTCTCAAGCACCGAGTCCTTCAGCGCCTTGGGCTCCTTCGGCGGCGCATGCGCACCGTCGCCCGGGTCTCCTCCCGACTCCTCCTTCTTGTCGACAATCTGCTTCGCCATCGCCTTGGCCTGCGCCTGGCCGACCTTGCCGTAGACGCTCAGGCCCGTGGCGATCATGCCGCCAATGTCGCCGACGTTTCCGGGGACGACGACCGCCGTGCTCTCCTTGGCCAGCTTGGCGAACGCGTCGACGTACTTCTCGGCCACGGACAGGCTCATGGCGCCCTGCGCCGCCCCTTGGCCGTCGGCGATGCTCTTGGCGACGGCGTCGATGCCGGCCGCCGTCGCCTTGGCCTTCATGAGAATCGCCTCCGCCTCACCCGACGCCCTGTTGATCTGCTCGGACCGCATCGCCTCGGAGGCGAGGATGACGCTCTGCTTCTTACCCTCGGCGATGTTGATGGCCGACTGCCGCTGGCCCTCCGACTCCAAAATCTCGGCTCGCTTCGAGCGTTCGGCCGTGACCTGTCGGTGCATGGCCTCCACCACGCCGGCCGGCGCGTGGATGTCTCGGATCTCGTAACGCAGGCACGTCACGCCCCAGGCCTGCGCCGCCTCGTTGATGGCAGCCGTGATGTTGGTGTTGAGAGCGGCGCGCTCCTTGAGCACGTGATCGAGCGTCAGCTGGCCAATCTCGGATCGCATCGTGGTTTGCGCCAGCTGGGAGATGGCGTATTCGGCATCTTCGACTCCGTAACTAGCAACCCGTCAGCATGGCCACGTGTGCGTGCGAGCGTGCGTGCGTGCGTGCGTGCGTGTGAGCCGCGCGGCTCGAAGGGCCCCCTTTGCTGCGCACAACGTACCTGGCCTTGTAGGCGTCAAAGACACGCGTGTACAGGACACCGTCGAGCTCGAGGGTGACGTTGTCGGCCGTGATGGCGCTCTGGCTGGGGATCTCGAGGGCGTTTTCCTTGAGCGACTTGACGTAGGAGATGCGGTCGATGAAGGGCACGAGGATGGCCAGACCCGGTTCGAGGATCCGGTTGAACTTGCCCATGCGCTCGACAATCCATGCCGTCTGTTGGGGGACGAAGCGGATGACCGTGTTGGCGGGGAGCGACGGCTTCTGGAAGTAGGACGGGGGGATGCTGGAAGCAGAGCCGAAGCCCGAGGAGACCAAGCGCTTGGTGCTGGTCTGGAAACCACGCGACTGGACGAGAGCTCGTCGCAGCGGCGCCGAGAGGACGGCCTTGGTTACCGCCGAAGCCATGATTGCTGCTGCATTGACATGCGTTGAGGTGGCGTGGGTCGATCGAAGTTGTAAGCTCCTGGTAAGGGTAAGGTATATCTATCTGTAAGGACCTGTGGGTCGTTCGTTCCGTTCAATGGAGGGAAAAAAAAAAAAAAAACAGAGAGAGAGAGAGAGAGACCGGGATGAGACGGAGGCCGACAGCTGCCTGCCGATGTTTAGCCGGCGACATCGGCCGAGGCCCACCGACTTGATGGGTTGATGTGACCCCGTTCCGTGTTCCAAGATCCTGGGACAGGGCATTGAGTTGAGACCTTGCACAGTGTCCTGCTAGAGCCTAGCTAACTGGCTGAAGAATACAAGCTGGAAGCTCTTGTTTTTTGTCTTCTAGTGAGATGGATGCACATATTCTGACCTTCTTATAGTCCAGCCGATGTGGACTTGGGCCAAGGGGTGGAACGAAGTCTGACCATAAACCCAAAATCGATGCATTATCAATTTATCATCATCCTGACTCCCCACATCAGTGAGTCTATTCTGGCCTTCAAAGAGTCAACAACCAAGCACAACGTAGAGTTCTCATGCGTAGAGTCGTGTGGGGAACGAATGCTTTAACATCAGCACATGACTCTGCCATCATGCGCAATGGATAGTTGAACATTGCAATGAACCAATACCCCAGGAACACAACTTCCAAGTGCATACCGAACTAGCTCTGCCAGCCGACTTGTTTCTGCTTGCTACATTTATATATCGTACAATTCACTGGAAATTGTGCACCAAACATGATGGTCAGGGTTGGAAGAGCAGATTGTGTGAGAGAAAGTCGTAATCATTGAGACGTACTACACTACCCATGCCATGTGCACCAAGAGCCAGCCGAGCCCGTCATTTGGTATCCTCTTTCGCGCATCCAGGGGAATCATGAAAATAGGGTACCGGTAGGTTACTGGTATGACGAGCCTTCGGGGGGCTGGGGGATCTTCTTGTTTGCAGGGGCCGCCATGTACCTGGGGAACGAGATGTCAGCTTTTCCTCGCATTTTGGGTGCAGCGACACCAGCGCGCAGCCAAACCTGTGGCATAACTCACCTTCTAAGTTCAATGAGGACCGTCTCCATGGTGTTGTCCCTCTTCCAGTTAGCCAGGCAGGGAAGCTGCTTCGGGTCGACGACACCGTTGCGAGAGTTGACGCAGGGCAAGTTGACCTGGCTGATGAACTGTATCGTCGGAGGCTCGTCAGGGTAGTTCGGGCCGCAATGCATCTTGAGGGAGTAAATTCGGTTCTCGTGGACACTCTTGATCATGGTCTCCGTCAGCGACCATGCGCGTGAGAGGATAGCGGGTATACGGTAGTAGGAGGAATACTGACGTGAGGGGGGCCCAGAATGGTGCCGTTCCAGTCGGACATCAAGAGGTCTTCAGCATCGTTCAAGCCGTAGGAGCAAGCCTCTGTGTTTGGGCAAGTCAGTCAGCAATGCGCGCGGCAGCTTTGGACCTGTGCCGGAGAGAGGGGGGGAGAGGGCTTCCAAGTACCTGCTCCAAGGCCCTTCTCGCCCTTCTCGAGCTCCTCGAGGAGTCTAAAGTTGCGGGGAACCTTTGCGCCCATGATGACTCGCGTCGTCTGTAAAAGTGAACGTCCAAGTTGAGTTGCGAGCTGTTGTTGTGCGGGATTGGGGAACCGAAGCGACGAGGAGCTGGTGCAACTGTTCGAGATGGAGGGGTTGCGGGCGACCTTTGCGAAGTGGGAGAGATTGGCCGTGAGACTTGGGAACGGGGCAGGATGCGCTGCAATGCGGCCCGGCTCTTACCTAAACGTCAAGGGGCCCGCAAGCGAACGAACAAGTCGTCACCGAAGAAGGGTTCCGTAAGGCGTACGGATATACTGAGTACCTACGTCGGCAGGTACCTATGTTACAGCAGCAACAGTGCTAAGTAGGTACCTAACCGAATGCAGGGTGCACGAGCCAGCGCGGGGCACCTTCCGGGCGGTGAGATTTGTTTCTGCCGGTGGTGGACGGCCATACCTACCTACGCTGCTACGGTACCTGGGCGGTGAGTACTTAGGTAGTTACGATTACTCCCTGTTTGCCTTAGTCATCATTCGAGGTGGACAGCTCACCTCGATCGGGCGAGCTGTGGATGAGCTGCGAGATGCAGCTGTCCAGTCGGCAGCCCCCTTGACCCTCGACCTACCTGTTCTATTCTGCCATTACTGCACTACCACGCGACTCTGCCCGTCCTCCCATCTCCCTCCTCCAACGTATCCGTACTTTCTTGCTTCCGTGCTGTTAAGGTCAACCGGTCGAGCTTGATGATGGACTGCTGCCCGAGAGGCCACTTGTGACAGAATGACGACCCAGCTCCTGGCCACGGAGCTAACGAATCTCATCCAAGAAAGCAAGCGGAAACACAATGACCTCAGACAGGTGAGCTGTAACTTCTCTCCAGTCCTCGAGAGCTTGTGCTGACGTGAATCGGCACAGGCAGCCGAGAAGTCTCTAGAGGAGCTCAAGGGGCTAAGGGGGGCTAATGAAGCCCAAGCTGCGAACGGTATTGCCTCTTTCGCAATCCCCAAGCGCATAATGGAGCATCCGTGGGCTGATTGTTTCACCAGAGCTTGCCCAGAGGCCCAACTTTGTGAACCCCTTCATCGTTGCTTGCGGGACCAAGAATGCAAAGTTCACCGGCATCGCCATTGTCTGCCTCCAGAGGCTCATCGTCGCCCGCGCCCTTCCCAGGGGGAAGCTGAACCAGGTCCTCGAAGCTCTCAGGGAGGCAACCTCGGCAGGTCTCGATGTTCAACTCAAGATCCTCCAAGCCCTGCCATCACTGTTGCAGAACTACGCCACCGACCTCAAGGGCGACCTCCTGATCACCGCCCTGAACATTTGTTTCATCTTGCAGACGAGCAAGAATGCCATCGTCAACAACACCTCGGCTGCGACCCTTCAACAGCTTGTAGTGTCGGTATTCGACAAGGTGGTCACTGAAGACAGTACGTGTGCCATGCCTGGCAGAAGGCTGAAGTGAGTCACTAACAAAGGCACAGAAACCGCACCCTCCGGACCTCCCGCGGGCGAGGCGCCGGCCGGCGATGGCACTCTTGAGCTACGTGCAGCCGCTTTAGACGCGCATAGGGTAGGGCACCTATCCCGGTGGCTAAGTCGACCGAGTTCACCAGGCTGACTGCCAGCAAAGATATTCAACGACCTCTGCCTCATGACAGAAAACCAGCGTCCCGAGTATCTCAGGTTTTCGGGACTTCCGCAGACGTTCGGCCTCGAGCTGATAGAGTCGGTTCTGACCAACCATGCCGCTGTGTTCTCGACCCACAAAGAACAGGCACACATCTTGCAGGTTCGCGTCATGCCCTTCATCATCAGCGCTCTCAAGGGGAAGCCCAATTTCGCAACATCGGTCAGGCTGGTTCGGATTCTTTACACGCTGTTACGGCGCCACATCAATATCCTTCCGTCAGAAAGCGGCGACGCCCTCGACATCCTGACGCACCTACTGGACCAAGAGACGGTAATCTGGAAGCGAGCTCTGTGTTTGGAGGTGTTCCGGGGCATCTTTTCAGAGCACGCTCTCATTCGGCGGATATTCGTCAACTATGACGCCAAGCAAGGCGAGAAGGACGTCCTCAAGCACCTGACGGCGACATTCGTGCGGCTCAGCACCGAGAAGCCGTCCGTCATCGGACTCGGTCATCAGTCCACGATTCCTGTGGCGGACCCCTACGCCAGCATCGCATCATCCACCGACCAAGCCATGCTCGAGGCTAGCGGCGTCACGGGCATCATCAGCGGCTCCGTCAATTCAGATGGTTCCAATATTGGCATCAGTACACAATGGAGCACCGTCAGGGTCCCCTGCATCGACCAGCTCGACAAAACAGAGGCGCCGTTCGTTCCCGAGTCCTACATTTACAGCTTGACACTTTCTTGCATTTCATCGCTTTCCGAAGGCCTCGCCAAGTTCATACTACCCCTCACGGTTCCAGGAGACGGCCGCAATCGCAAGAGAAGCGTGAAACCGGAGCCAGAGCGCGACTCGTCGGCGCCCCCTCAAGAGGACGCTGAGGTCTTTCGGACTGCACTGGATCGGGCAGCCTCATTCAAAAAGAACCCGGTCCCTTTGAATCCTCTTGCTTTGGAAGACCATCCCCTCCACAACGAGGTCAAGATTTGCGCAGCCATCATCGAGGAATGCTGGCCAGCCGTCCTGGCCACCTGCTCGACATTCCTATACGCTGCAATGGATTCGGAGTACTATCACAGTCTCGTGAGAGCGTTCCAGAAGTTTGCCCATGTCGCCGGCCTGCTTCAGCTGTCCACACCAAGAGACGCGTTCTTGACAACACTGGGTAAAGCGGCGGTACCTCCGAATGTCTTCACAGCGTGTCTGAACGCCGGAGCCGCTCGACCGGCACCGCCAACGCCGACTACGGAGGCACCAAACAGTATCCTGAGCAACGCACGAGGGCTGCTCAGTGTTGACAGTTTGGTGACCCAATCCTCACCCGCCGTCGACAGGGGACGACAACAAGGACTAGAGGCGAGTCAAATGACGCTCAACACTCGCAACCTCTTGTGTTTGAGAGCGCTTCTCAATCTTGGCATTGCTCTTGGCCCAACACTCAGTTCATCATGGCGCATCATTCTCGAGACCTTGCAACAAGCCGACTTCGTCCTCTTCTCCACGAGTAAGACTCCTGGAAGAACCCCCCTCGCGACCAAGGGAACAGACCACCAGGCCGAGGGCGAGGCGAACGCTCTTCTGTCCAACTTCGGCAGCGAAGTCCGCGCTGTCGAGACGGCAGCATCTCGTCTCATCGAGAGCACAATCGACTTTCCCAACGATGCCTTTGCTGAAGTCGTGACGGCGGTATGCAACCTTTTGGAACGAACGAGTGAGGACAAGCAGAAGGTGGACAAGCAGAAGGCGGAGAACGCAAGCCGGCCGCAATCACCAACCTTTGGTGGCATGAAACCACCCGCGATAGGTCAACACCGGCGAGTTCTCAGCATCTCGACCGCCGCGGCGGCCGGCCCGAACCAAGAAGATCATTTTGCGCTGGCTAAACTGGGCGATATCGCCACGATCAACATCGACCGCCTCTTGACGTACCCGCCCGATGTCTCTGGATGGACACCGCTGACGACTGAGCTCATCCACATCCTCAACTCGGCATTGATGAACGCGTCAGTGAGACTGCGTGCTGCCGAGATCCTGGTCAGACTCGCACTCGAATCTGCCAACGTGGCCGCAACGATGGAGCGAGAGCAGTGCGGAAGCGTGCAGCTGCTATTGCTAGAAGCCCTCCGCGACGCTCTTGTGCCACTGCAGCAAGAAGACAGGGAGGTGACCGTCGCCAGCCACGGTACGGACGTGGAGATTCACAAGGTGGTTCTCGAAGGACTCAAGAACCTACTTGAGAACTGCGGCGAGACGCTCGTCAGCGGATGGGAGATTGCTTTCGAAATCATCGGCTCAATCTTCATCGACAAGAAGTTCGCCGCCGCCGCCGCCGCCGCCGCTGATGAGCGAAGAGGCTCGCAGGCCATCATCCTCACGACGCGGTCGGCGAAGCTTGTCCGATCCTCTTTCAACTCCCTTCAACTAATATGCTCCGACTTCCTAGCGTCTTTGCCGAATTCCTGCTTTCTCATACTCGTTGATACCCTTTACAAATTCTGCTCACAAGATGATGATCTCAACATTGCTCTGACGGCAAGTTCTCTTCAGCACCGCTTTATCGACGACGCCCAAAGCTAACATTTCGTAGACCGTCACCTTCTTCTGGGTCCTGTCCGACTTCCTCTCGGGCAAGACCGAGAGTCTTCCCATCACGGCCGACCTGATGCAGGACTCCAACATCTCCGACCTAACAAGCTTGGCGGCTGACCCGGAACATGTTGCTTCGGACGCCGCTCTATGGATGCTGTTGCTCCTGAGGCTTACTACCGTTACCGCCGACGGACGCCTGGAGCTTCGCAATAGTGCAATTCAGACGCTGCTGAGGATATTCGATGCGTATGGCGATAAGCTAAGCCCGGAAGCCTGGTCCATCTGCGTCAAGTCTGTCGCCTTCAAGCTTCTGTCGTCGATTGAGGACGAACTCCAAGCCGCCTCGGGCGAGAACTCGACACACCATGACCGCCGAGAGTGGCACGAGACTGCGGTCGTCGTGTTGAATGGCATCTCGGAACTTTTAGCTAGCTACATGGAGCCCCTTTCCGCCCACTCCTCCTTCAACGCCCTGTGGCAGGAACTTCTCGGCCACTTCGCGACTCTGCTCGACTTCAAGGTCTTGAACATCAACACGGCCACCTACAAGGCTCTCGGTAAGGTCATCAGCCTCGACTACGTCCCCGGCAGATCCATTTTCGACACCAGCACCGTCAACGCCGCGTGGGAGCTCTGGTCACGAGGGACGCCGATCTCATTGGATGAGGAGGACGGCAAGAAGACGGACAACCAGAACTGCCTGATCGCATACGTCGCCACGTTCCACGACGTATACCAGCTCGTTCAACAGGACTTGACGGTTGACCAGGTCCGTCAGATGCTGACGCTCTTCCGCGAGGCCCTGCAACAGGCCACCGTGGGAGCCTACGTGAACGACATCGAGTACGTCACGCCGCTGCAGAACCAGGTGCTCGAGGCCATCAAAGTAGTGCGGACGGATCTCGCAGGCGTGCCCTCGGCCATGATCTCTCAGGTGGCAGAGTTCGTCCGGCTCGCCTTCGGCAACGACGCACTCGGAGCGCAGAGCCCGACACAACGAAGAACCTACGTGGCCATGTCCAAGGCCAGCATGTCGATTCTGCAGACGCTCGTGCTCGGCAACGCGTCCGATGCAGACATCTACGCCAGCGAGGCCTTCTCCGCGGCGCTCTCGGCACTCTCCAAGCCAGTGGTGCTCAAGTACGGCTTCCCCATCGTCACCAAGTCGACCCAGCCCTGGCGCCTGGCCACGGACTCGATCCTCGCGGTGCTGGAGGCCACGCTCCCACAGATGCGCGCCCTGGAAATCCCAAGGGCAACGCTCCAGGTCATATGGCAGATGATTATTGAGATCGCCGACGGCATCGTCAGCGCCGACACCAACGCCGCGCCGGCGTCGGCTGACCTCTCGGACGACGAGTCCTTTGACATCGCATCCTTCCACAAGCTCCGTGAGCTCATCATCCCCTCGCTCGGCGCCGAGGCGATTCCCAACAAGACGCGCGAGGCGTACGCCGAGAGCCTCTTCCGCACCTCCATCATCCACGCGCCCTCGCCCACGGAGTCGTCCCTCATCTTCGGACCCAACGGTACTTCGGATAGCACCAGCAGCAGCTACAACAACAACAACAACAACAAGAACGGCCTCGCGGCCCTCTACAAGAAACGCACCGGCCGCACCGTCGACCCGCTCCCGACGCGGCGCGACCGCATGGCATACGTCTGCGTCGACGAGCTCTTCTCGCTCGTCTCGGCCTACGACGTCTCGGGCCTGCACATCGTCGTGCAGCCGCCGACGCCGGCATTCCCGCCACCGCGGTCGGCGACGTCGCACCTCTCGGAGGCGCCGCAGGCGCTGCACGTGCGCATCGCGCGGTCGGTCGCGCCGTTCCTCATCCTCCGCACGGCGCTGACGATCCGCGCCTACATCGCCGACCAACCCTTGCGCGGCCGCATGCCGCAGCCGCTGTCGCAGCGCAAGGAGCTCCTCCGCGTGCTGCGGCAGCTGGTCGACCTGACGTCCGAGTCGGACGCCATCCCGGACACGCCCAACGTCAACAGCGACGGGCGGAAGCACCTGCTGCGGCTGTACCCGCTGCTCGTAAGCGCCGTACAGGTGGCGGGCGGCTCGGGCGACGAGGGCGTCTTGAAGCTCTGCGCCGAGGCGCTCGAGGTCGTCGGTGGCGAGCTGGGAGTTTGAGGGCCTTTTGTGTACTATTACTTGCTTTCATCATGAGTTAGACATAGAGCCAGCCAGCCGGCAAGCAAGTAGTGGTAGTAGCAGTAGATATCGTCAAGTATCGGAAATTTCAAAGCGGCGTTTCGACTTCGTGGTCCCGTGGATGCCGTCTCGACACCAATGCACCCAATCTGCAAGGAAAATCAACATGTTGGAATCATGACACGCAGCCCTTGCTTGGTCGTTGCATATCCTGTCCATCCTGGGACCAAGGTCAACAACATCCACCCAACCAACCAACTCCCACCTTTGTTCCGACCTTGGCCCTTCTGTTCCCCCCAGCATGTCCTCCAAACGCCATCCCAGTTGTCCGCAGCACGTGTCCAGAGCTTCATGCCGCTGTCCTCTGGTATTGGGGGGGGGGGTGATGGATCATGGTAGGGTTACTTCTAGCTCAACCCCCCGAAAGACGTGTGTCTACCTATCAAAAACGTGTATGCTCTTGTTCACATCACGGGCTCATGTGGCACTCAGGCCGTCTTCCTCCAAAAAACAAACGACTTTTTTTTTTCTTTTTTTTTTTTTCTTTTTTTTCATGCCGTGGCTGTCCGATGCTCGGGCTTGGTGCCTGCGCCCGTCATGACCGTGGTGAGTGTC
>NWBT01000037.1:420267-437232 GCA_003386485.1 Colletotrichum lentis | reverse complement strand
GGGGGCAATCCCATGGGTCGAGTATTGCAAATCAAAAGCCCACAGAGTGTCATCCAAAAGAGTCCCAGAAACGTCCTGGCGGATCCCTAGATGGAAACTTCACGGGGACATGGTAAAATGAACCTGCACCAGCATGAGGCATCCCCGGTCCGTCGGCTCGTTCGGTTCAAGGCTATGTACAGCGAATCGTGTGTTGGAACTATGCTGACCATGTCAGTCGTGAGAATAGAACGACTGGCCATGTCGCCGCGGATCTATGCTTGTTGCCTGTGAGGTTAGCAACCCTACCGCGATTAAGAGGGCTTCCCCGGGTCGAACGGGCGCGACAAGAGAGCTATCTTCGCGGACTCGGCAGCGTCCTACTGAAGACGCCAAAAAGGAGGTTCGTCCGGGATGCCTAGAAGCCTGGCCTGAGTAAGCTTCTGCCAGTGCGGGACAAGACGCAAACCAGCCAGCCCCCCAAGAAGTACTCTGTATGCCTCTTTGGATTGTCGAGGCGCTAGCGTACCAGAAAAGGGTCTCATAGACCCTGTCTGGCCCCGGCGAGATGCGGTCGACGACTGCTCGGCAAAGAAGCACATGTGGCGTCGCAAGGAGTCGCGAGAAGGGCCGTCTGGAAGAAAAGGCCGGCAAAAGAGCAGTTGCATTTAACCCCTGGTCGTCGATTGGTCGGATTGCCTTCACCGGCCTCGAAGGGGGCAAGGGAAGCTGATGGGTGCGAGAGATGGATTGTGCCCAAGATGGTGTGTACGTAAGGGGGACCACGGTGGGAATGCACGCGGGAGTTTTCAGTGGGGTAAAAAGCTAGACGCGCACTTGAAAAAGCAGCGTCGAAAGCTGCGATGGTGGTGGGCTGGGTGCTGTGACTGGACTCTCGCCTGGGGGGGCGGCCATGCGGGCGTGAGGCGCGGGATATGATAGCTGGCTTTAGCGAGGCGAACGGTAAGAACGTGAGTCCATTGCCGGTTGGTTGCCGTGGTCAACAGTCGCACTATGTCCCTCAAGCGTAACTGGCGAGCCCGCCGTAGGTAAATTGTTTTCGCAGTATCGGGTTCCGAGCTGATGTCGAGGTTCCTGTCTGTAACGTGTTTGTAGTTGACGAGCATTGTTTAGAATGTGAGACGCTACTTTGGAGGTGAAATTTTCACTCCTAAGGGAAGGCTGTAATAGAAATAAAACCTGCGAGGTGTGCTGTGTGACCGGATGTCGAATTGCCGTTATAGCATGGATTCGTCTCCGGATGGGACGCCTGGCCGACCTATGTCGATTTACCACAACCACTTGGTTCATCTTTACCCGCACGCCGCCGATTCGTGCTGCCGCCGCCGCACCATTTCCCCACCCCCGGATGCCTCCTGCATGAGGGGGTGGTTCCGAATGGGGCGAAAACACTAGCTCTCCGGGGTCAGTAGCCGTGCAGATCGAGTCTCGAGAGTAACGAGACTGCTCCCCCAGACTACCCCCATGCTGATGGCGGAAAAAAAAGGGCAGGGGTAGCAGAGGGCGAGCTGTGGAAAAGGGACATATAAGTCCTCGACCCGGACAGCGTTCGTCCATGATCCACTCCGCTCCTCACCCGCAAGTCGGCCAATTCAACTTCGACACTCTGCCTGTCAGACGCCTCCTTCACTTTCTCCACTGGTATCCAGGAAGCCAACCATCACCATGGCGAAGAAGACCATCGTCTCGCAGCAGGTCGCCGCCAATGTCGACGTCGCGCAGGCCGAGGCGCCGCGCTTCGAGAAGGTCTACTGGACCAAGGAGCCTCATCTCCGCAAGCTCTACTTCTCGACAATCTTCCTCATGGTCGCCTCGGCGACCACGGGCTACGACGGCATGCTCGTCAACACGTCTCAGCAGATGAAGCGGTGGGAAGACTTCTTCGGCGATGGCGTCTCGGACAACAACAAGCTCGGCATCCTCATCAACATGTTCAACATCGGTTCCATCATCTCCTTCTTCATCACCCCCTACGTCGCCGATACGTACGGCCGCAAGGTAGCCATCGTCAGCGGCTGCTTGTTCATGATCGTCGGCGGTGCCATCACCGCCTTCTGCAACGGCTGGGGAAGTAAGTTTCAAAGCTTGAAATTCCGTGACCGGTGGATGAGAGACTGATTTTTCGTTTGCAGTGTACGTTGGCGGTCGGTTTATCCTCGGTTTCGGCAACTCGCTGGCACAGATGGCATCGCCCCTGCTTTTGACTGAGATCTGCCACCCTCAACACCGTGGCCCCGTTACTGCCGTACGTGCATGCTTTTCTTTTCTTTTTTTCTTCTGCTTCCGCTTTCACAGCCCAGATCGAGCACAAACTCAATGCGTCTCTTTTGGTGATGTGGTGCTTGGTCTGTATTGTCGATGTGTGGTTGTTGTTGTTGTTGTTGTTGTTGTTGTTGTTTGTTATTGTTGTTGTTGTGTCTAGGAAAGAAGTAGCTTCGCAGGGCCCGTGTGGGAGCAGGAGCACCTTCTCTCCCGCCTGCGCCACACACCTACCACACTGCGTTTCGCCTGCGCCACATATGCTCCACATATGCTCCATCCCCGCATCTCCACAATTCCCGTGGTCCCATAATTCCCACGATTGCTGACTTGGCGGTGTTAGATCTACAATTGCTTGTGGAATCTGGGAGCGCTCGTCGTCGCCTCCATCGGATGGGGAACCTCTTACATAAATAGCGACTGGTGCTGGCGTTCTATTACTTTCATCCAAATCGTGCCTTCCGTTATCCAGCTGATCGGCATCTGGTGGGTCCCGGAATCGCCGCGCTTCCTGATCAACAAGGACCGCTCCGAAGATGCCCTCGCGGTCCTGGCCAAGCACCACGCCGGCGGCGATTTCAACAATGCCACTGTCCAATTCGAGTACCGCGAGATGAAGGAGACCATCACAATGGAGAGAGATGCCGAAAAAACGACCAGTTACGCCGACTTCTTCCGCACCAAGGGCAACCGGTGGCGCCTCGCCATCATCATCTCCCTCGGTGTCATCTCGCAATATTCAGGCAGTAGGTTTCTACTTTTTCTATTGTTCCTGCTCTAATATGCACAACTACTACAGTGTTACCGTGACCCTGCCTCTGACGTAATCTCATCACTCACCATCCATAATCCGCCCCCCGGCATCACAACACTTCCCCCATGACCCTAGCTTTGATATAACCTCAAAACTAACACTTTTAAGATGCGCTCTTCTCGAACTACATGAATACTATCTATGAGGGCGCTGGAATCACTGAGCAAAATCAGAAACTCGCCATCTCGACTGGCAAGTCGATACTCGATTTGTCGTGCTCCATCGGGGCCGCGCTGACCGTGGACTATTTCGGCCGCCGCCCGCTCTTTCTCGTATCAATCAGCGGTATGGTCGGCTCCTTCGTCTGCTGGACAATCACTGGCGCTGTGTACGAAAACTCAGGCTCCACGAACCAGGGTTCTGGTTACGCCCAGCTGGTGTTCATCTGGATCTTTGGCATCTTCTACGACATTGGCTTCTCCGGCTTGCTCGTCGCCTACGCCCTCGAGGTTCTTCCATTCCACTTGCGCGCGAAAGGAATGATGATTATGAACATCACTGTTCAAGCCATCCTGGCCATCGGAAAGTAAGTCATCTATCCCTTAGCCGGCCGAGTGGGACCGGGATCGGCCCCACTCGGTCGGTATTAGGAAGCGCTCTGGACCGGCTAAGTGAGCCGGTCGACCGCGGCAGTCCCTATGCACCCACTCCATTGTTTCCTTTTGCACCAGTTCAGTTGACTGACAATCTCCCCTACTCCAGCCAAACCAACAAGGTCGCGTGGGACAACTTCCCGAACCACTGGAACTTCATGCTGTTCTACACCCTCTGGGACTTTTGCGAGCTCGTCTTCGTCTACTTCTTTTACGTTGAGACCAAGGGCCCGACGCTCGAGGAGATCTCCAAGATCTTTGACGGCGACGCCGCCATTGGCCAGGTCGACCCGGCCCAGATCGAGAAGGAGATTCACGCCGACCACCATGAGGACGACATCAACACCCGTGCCGCGCGCAGCGAGAAGACGGCCGTCTGAGGGCTCTCTTTCGCGCCTCACGGTCGCTACGAACTGACTGAAAAAGTGAAATACACAAAAAAACAAAACCCGAGCACTTCGAAACCCCCCCCCCCCCACTCCCCTTCTATGCCCTTTTGTAATGCCCCGCTTGGACTCTTCTGATCTAGCTTTTGTGTGGTGGGATGTAATGCCGACCCGACGCTTCGGCCGGGCTTAGGCTTGGAAATTATTGTGATACCAGAGGTTTCTCGCGACGCGTCGTGTGTCCTTCTCCTCGTTGCAGACAGGGTGACTTCACCTCGACGGAGCGGCGCCTTATCCCCCATCCCCCGAACACTCTCGTTTCCCAAGTAGCCGTTCAATACCCGCGGGCTTGGTCTCGTCATGAGGCTGGCCCGCATCAATATGATCTGTTGCTTTTATATTTATACACACCTCGATTAGGCCTGCTGCCAATGCCTGCCGAGAAAGCTAAGAGAGAAAGCCAATCCTCGTGAAGCTTTCGCCGACCCTCCTTCTCGCTTTCTTTGTGCGCTTTCTCTCCGATGACGAACTAAACCCTAACCATACGTTCACGACGGCGCTAGCGCCGGCAGCCGTCGTGAAAGCGCGTGGGAGTCTCGTGGGGACGACTTATCCGTGGGGGATGGGGGTTGCCGTTATCGTATGTATACGTCCGTCCCCCCTCACCGTTTCCGCGTAGCTCAGCTTGGCGTGGGATCTGGCGGCGGGCGTGTCAACAGGCCGCTGCGCCGCGTTGTTGCTTTCTGTATGGTAATCTTAGGGTAGGTGCTGCACGGTAAGCCGTGGGGGGGGGTAGTGCCAGCTTTGGCTCCTGAAGATTTAGCAGACCAGCACACTGAGCCAACTTGTAGTTACAGGAGTAGGCGCTGCCCAATACCTAACATTCCTTGCGCAAGTCCCCATCGCCAACCGCAGTCAATCCTTCTTCAGATACACACATCCCCATCAGCAACACAATAAGACCTGTCGGAAGCTTAGTGGCATAGGCACTGAGAGGTGAACCACGGATGCCCTGGGGGAGTGAGTATGTCAGTAGAGAGCTGTCAGAGTATAGACCACAGCGAGTCCCTCCCTGGCGTCGACGTCGACGGACAACCAGAAAGTCGTTCTCAACTCCTCGTAGACGTGGAACTCAGAGGGACAGGCGTAACACTCATCATACCCCCCCCTTTCGCGGACCTGCCTGATGGGTGGCCTTGTCCCGATTGTCGAAACATTGGCTGCTCTCGTGTCACCGCCCTTCAATCACGTCGTCCACTTCAATACGTTGACGCAATTTTGCGTCTATTCACTAATTTACACTACCTGCCTTGTTTCGTATCTTGCGAGAAGCTTCCTCGCCTCTAATCTGATCGAATCCGAATAAAACGGCCAACATGAGGCCTCGACATCCCATACTCCATTACGCCAAACGGCCTGCCAGCCTTGTGCGGCTTCATCCAACAGCATGTTTTGCTTGCCACGGTTGCCACACGAACTCTCCCCGGAAAATCCTTACCGCAATTTTACAATTGTCAACAGCTTAGATCGAGTCCATGTCCATACTATCGGCCATGGATTCGGCGTACGATCCGAACTGCGTCTCTTCCAGCGACGACGAGCCGGAAGCGCCCTCCAGCTCGTTGGTCGTGATGGACTGGAGCGCCTTCTTGAACTTCTCGAGCTCGCCCTTGAGACGCTCCCTGTTATGGGCCGTGTCTTCGTCCTCCTCCATCAGACGAGAAAAGACCGTGTCGTCATGCCCACCAGCCAAGCCGAGCTTCTTTTCGAGGAAAAAGTCAAGATCTTGGACGATCTTGGGCATCATGCGCGACGTGATGGACAGGCAGACCGTGTCCGCGAAGCGGAGGGCGGAGAGCATGTAGTAGCCGCGAACGTAGGCGGCCACCTTCAACTCCTTATCGAAGGGGTCGGATCCCATCTTGGCCAGCTCGCTGTTATGCTTCTTCTCCTCGCTGTGTCGCTGGTCCGGTGTCATCTTGTCCCAGTCGTGGAATTCGGAATGCTCGCCCGAGAACGCCTGCCAGCGCATAACATGGCGATAGCGTGTTAGCACTAGGCTTTCGGAGCGCTCGTAGTCCTCAAACGCCTTGCGGTTGACGGTGAACAACTGGTGGGTTTCCATGTCGAAGATCTCCTTGAGAAAGGCCATGGCCTCCGCGCGTCGCACATTCAAGAACTCGTTCATGAGCGCCTTGGACTCCTTAAAGATCAGCCGCTTCTTCAGGGACCCAAAGGCCTGGTTGAGCGCGTAATCGACGATCTTCTGCAGTCGACTCATAGTCTCATGCAGGAACGTGGCCATCGGCTTGTCCCAGTCCCGCACTGCCTTCTTGCAGAGGTCTTCGTACACCTCGTCGGGAACGATGCTAGGCATGCCGGCCTTGGTCTTGGCTCTGATGTCGTCACGAATCTGAGCCAGCGTCCGGAATCCGGCGCCGTAGTTGAAGTATTGCTGGAACGAGCCAACAAGAGGCGCCGGCGGGGGTGGCCTTCTGCGGGACGGGGTTGATGGCGCCGAGCCACCGTCTTCCGTCTTGATAGCGGCCGAAAAGGAACCACCGTTGACGGTAGGTCGCTGTCTCTTGGAGCTTGTCTGGCCCGCGCCATTGGCGCTACGCTTCCTGTTTCCGGGAGTGACATTGGCGGCTTCCTCGTCGTCGTCGGAGATTTCCAAGACAGGAATGTCAGACTTGTCCTTCAGGACGAACTTGGGCTTCATCTGCAAGATGCAGTCGCGGAAACAGTCCGACAGAGATCCGTAGTTAGAGGAAAAATGTCTGGCGCGGAGGGTGTCCTTGACGGTGGCGGAAAAGACCATAAGACTCTTTCTGACCTCCAACTCCACGTTGTTGGGCAGTTCGGGAAGTGTACTAAGTTGTCCCTCAATTTCGCCGAGCCGTGCCTGGACCTTTTGTTTGATGAAAGGTAAGCTGCCAATGGTTAGCTTCGCGTGCCAGACACAGCAGCAAGAGGAACCAGGAGAGCAGCAGGGGAGGAGAGGGGCTGTCTTACTTCTTGGCAAACTCCTTGCCCAACTTCTCTGAAAGAGCGGTCTTGAGCTTCTCCACGCCACTTCGGGGGCGAAAGACGTGGAATTCTTCCGGCCAGCGCTCGCTGCCATTTTGGTGGAAAAGGGCATCTTCCCAGCGCTGCTGCTCGTCCAGGTTCTTGTCGGAAGGGCGCGACGTGATGAAGAATTCATGGCCAATCTTGTGACGCTCACCGAGCAGCATCGAAATCCACTGGTTATAGTTGCCTTCGGGTAGAAGGTCGGCCTTGGTCATGACACCAATGGTTCGATCCTGAGCACGAAGGTCGCGAATAATAGACAGCGTGGAAGACGTTTCAGGATCGACGTTCATCGGCACGGCCCAGATGATGAGGGCACCGGCATGCGAGATGTATTGACGCGCCAGGTTCTCAACGACCGACACAAGATATTCGTCCTCCTCTCGGGCCGAGTTGCGGAAGATGCCCGGCATGTCGTAGAAAGACAGATCGGGGAGGTCGGGCCCTTTGATCTCGAGGGCGACGGTGTTGGGGCTGAACTTGGCCAAGGTTCTCTCCGCCTCGTCGTCAAGAAGACTCTGCTTCGTGATAGCGCCAGTACCAGGGATGTAGAGTTGGTGATTCTGGTCGTGGTTGAGGATGGCGATCTGGGCCCATTTCAGAACCGTGTCAATGTCAGACTGGTCGTAGATAGTCATGAACTCCTTCACGACGCGCGGTTGCTTAACCCACGGCGGGAAAGGGTTCTCTGCCGTGACGTGAGCTTTGGTGAGGTTGTAGTTGGGCGGGGGTCGAAAGGCGTAGTCTTGTTGAAGAGAGACACGGCAAGACCACTCGGGTCCGCCACGGTCTCGAGCGCCGCTTCGAGAGACGCGGATGTGGATGGGGCATCGGGTGCAGACGCCTTCGCTTCGCGGCAGGTTGAGACCAGCGAGACCAGACATGAGACTGGACTTGCCGGCGGACTGGTCGCCGACCAGGACGAGCTGGGGAAGTGCGACATCGTGAGAGACGCCGAGCTGCTGGAGTTCACCGAGAGTATCGTTGAAAATCTTGACCTTGGCGCCGATGTCGCGGAACGACCCGTCGAGGAACGAGTCGTTCTGCGTGGTGACGATGGGAGGATCCATGTCTCGGTTTCTGACTTGCAGAAGAACTGGTTCGCTCTCGTCGAAAGTGGGATTGGTCAACGCCGTCTGCACAGAGTTGAGGCCCTGGTTGTTCCGGACCGAGATTGAGGCTGTGGAGGTGTTAGACATATCAAAGAGAGAAACGGGTAAGGGGAATAACTCACGAGCGTCGGATCGCAGGAAAGACTGGTTGACATCGATAGGTGCGACGTACGAGCTAGCTTGGTCTCTGGTCTGTTCTGGAGAGCCGTTGTATGTGTTGGTGACGGAAGGTGAGTGAGAGGGAGAGGGAGAGGGATTGTTGTGTTGGTGAGAGTTGTGATGGCGGACGGCGCCAGGTTCGGATTTGATGGGCTGGTTGCCTCGAGCCGCTCTTGCCTTGGTCATACTGGGCAAAGAGTGAAGCAATAGAGACAACAAAAGTGATAAGTGGTATGGAAGGGGGTTTTTTAATGAGAGGAAAAGGGTCGATGATGAGGAAGGTCAGGCAGGCGGTGGGGTTGGTTTGGAGTTGGGTTGAGAAGAGAGACAAATTGCCAATTGGCGACCCAGACTGCCCTGGGGTAGGCAACGAAAAATGAGGTCGAAGCAGAGCAAGTGAGAGAGCGAGTGAAGGAGAAGTGAGACAGCGGAAGTGTAAATGAGATAGAGTGGCAGAAGTAAGAGTGGAAGTGAAGTGAAGCTCAAGAGGGGGAGGGAAGGAGCTTCGGGGAGCTTCAAAGCTTTAAGAGCAGCTCTTTCCTCGTTTGGGTGACCTGAGCAACGTGAAGTCTCCACGCTCCGGATGCTCACTCGAAAGTGGTTGTCAGTGTTAGGCAGGACCTGTGAGGCAGTCAGGTCGCCGTCTTTTTCACTTGGAAAAAAGCTGCTGGCAACGGCATGAATCCCTCTCAAGGCACCGCAGAAGATCAGTGCAGGTGAAGCCACTTCCTATTTGGTTTCCTGGCCTTGCTGCTGGAGCGACCTGGCGATATGTCTGGCGAGGTCAAGTAGTTGCTATCAAAGGCTATTGCAAACTGGAGCGAGCGAGGTGCATCGCTGGTTTGCTGCGCAGGCAGGGATGTCATGGACCTCAGGGGGGCGCAAAAGAATGGCTGGCAGTGGAGCTGGGCTGCGACGGTCCCACGGCTGCAGAGCTGGACGCGCCTTGGTAGAGTCCTTGGTACCCGCTGGAGCTCTCCTGGATGCACAGCTGCCTGCTGTGTTTTCCGCGAGCTGAGTGCTTCTTCACCTGGTCAACCAAGTCACTGTTTGCCTCTGCGACACCCCCCTCGTCGCGTCTGCTGCCTGCTTTACACGCTCTCGACACTCGACACGGTCGTGTACCGACGCGTAAATTGGCTTGGTCTGGCTCTATTGGAGAAGCTCGACTGCCCCTTGCAGCACAATTGGTCTCCAACCCTCCAATGACGAAACTTCCATGAGGGAGGATGATGAGTGAATCAGGAACTGTAACATTTCATCAAAGTAATGGCCAGAGACCATACTGTATTGGAGGCAAGCATCCTGCTTAATGGCAGAAAAAATCTTCATCATACCTCTCAATCCTGGCCCAAATGAACAATGTACGGATACAGGCTGCTGAAATAAGAAAAAATAGCCTTTGGCACACAAATGGGATGCAGAGCTCGTCGCATGTGTTCCCCAGCCATGTGGCCCCAGCTGAGGCTGGTTCCTGCCCACTGGAGGAATCCATCCCCCCCGCACAGGGTTCTGTAGAGTAGATAAAAGATACCTCAACCTCAGTCCCTGCACAAGCACACCACATAGTCTTTCAATAACAGACAGAAGAAAGGACCTTCCGCCACATCTGACAACTGACTGCACAAGCCCCCACCTAGCAGCCCCTCATAGACCCCTGCCAGCAATACCAGCTTGCGCCTGTGAATTGATTATGCTTGGCTTGGGACTTCAAGGTTAGGTGAACTTCTCAGGGGGGCATCCTTTTTCCTCTTCTGATTTCATGAAGCGGTGACGTTGCAATCAGCAATCAGCAGACACCTCGATAATAACGGCAGGAGCAACCTAACCTCCAGCGACCTCAACCCATAACCACCCACTCTGACATTATTGTTTTCTCCCTCACCACCTCAACTCTTCACCTGCAACTCAACCCGGTTGCCGCCCATATCATGTCGCTGCAGGTCCCCTACCGAGGAAAGGCGTCTAGAGAGGCTGCCACTAAGGCCGTTATTCTGGTATGAACGCCTTTTCTCTTTCCGCTGTCGCATGTCGCTTCTTGACCGTGCGGCGCATACATCTCCAAAAACCTCCTTGCCCCGCCCTTGCTCCTCTCCTCTCCCCTCCCCTCCCATAGAAAGCGAAGTTGCGCTGCCTTGTCCCCTGCAAACAGCCCCAAGCTAACCAAAGCACTTTGGATAATCTCTAGGTCGGTGGCCCTTCCCGTGGCACTCGATTCCGTCCCCTTTCTCTCGACGTTCCCAAGCCCCTCTTCGAAGTCGCAGGCCACCCCATCATCTGGCACTGCCTGGCCGCTATCGACCGGGTCCCGGGCAAGGAGATCACCGAGGTCCTCATCATCGGCTACTACGACGAGACCGTCTTCCGCGACTTCATCAAGGATGCCGCCAGCGAGTTCCCCGAACTCACCATCAAGTACCTGCGCGAATACGAGGCTCTCGGCACTGCTGGCGGCCTCTACCACTTCCGCGATGCCATCCTCAAGGGCCACCCCGAGCGCCTCTTCGTCCTGAACGCCGACGTCTGCTGTTCCTTCCCCCTCCCCGAGATGCTCCAGCTCTTCCACGACAAGAACGCCGAGGCCGTCATTCTGGGAACTCGCGTCTCCAACGACGCCGCCACCAACTTTGGCTGCATCGTCAGCGACGCCCACACCCGCCGCGTCCTCCACTACGTCGAGAAGCCCGAGTCGCAAATCAGCAACCTCATCAACTGCGGCGTCTACCTCTTCTCCACCGACGCCATCTTCCCCTCCATCAAGACCGCCATCAAGCGCCGCACCGACCGCCCCTCCCGCCTCATGTCCTACCCGAGCTCCGAGAACCTCGAGAGCAGCTTCATCATCACCGACGAAGACGACGAGGAGCGCAAGAACCAGGTCATCCGCCTCGAGCAGGACATCCTCGGCGACTTCGCCGACACAAAGTCCTTCTTCGTCTACGAGACCAAGGACTTCTGGCGCCAGATCAAGACGGCCGGCTCAGCCGTCCCCGCCAACGCCCTCTACCTGCAGAAGGCCTGGCAGAGCGGCTCCAAGGAGCTCGCCGAGCCCAGCGCCAACATCATCGCCCCCGTCTTCATTCACCCCACCGCCCACGTCGACCCCACCGCGAAGCTGGGCCCCAACGTCTCCATCGGCCCCCGCGTCCATGTTGGCCCTGGCGCCCGCATCAAGGAGGCCGTTGTCCTCGAGGACTCGGAGATCAAGCACGATTCGTGCGTCCTCTACTCTATCATCGGTTGGGGAAGCCGCGTCGGTGCTTGGGCCCGTGTCGAGGGCACCCCGACCCCCGTCGGCAGCCACACGACGAGTATCATCAAGAACGGCGTCAAGGTCCAGAGCATCACCATTCTCGGCAAGGACTGCGGCGTCGGCGATGAGGTCCGCGTGCAGAACTGTGTCTGCCTGCCGTTCAAGGAGTTGAAGAGAGTGGGTCATCCCTTGTTCTCGGTTGCGGCGATACATCTTACTGACTCTCATCCAGGACGTTGCAAACGAAGTCATCATGTAAGCCGGCAGGCTTGGGGTACGTTGGATGTGGTGAAGATAACGGACGACGTAATAAGGAAAGGATTTGCATTGGGGTCAAATAGAGCCCCATCCGTCTTCATAGATGCATGCGTCTTTGGTCACAAAAAGCACAAGTCGAATTCAGCCAACTCAAGAGCATTTCAGATCGCCCGGCTACTTTCTCGTGAGATAAGGACGTGAGAGATGACATCCGGTAGATGGTATCGTTGCCTTATGATTCGGAGTTCATCTTGTTCAAGGCTACATGCGGCGTTGCTACGTTACGTTTCTTATTCCCTTCCTGCAACGCCCTTGCAACTTGACGCAAAGAAACCAACGGATGATTCCGTGGCCTACGAAGGATGCCATCAAGGGCATGGAATGAAATCCGTTTTGGTTTTTCTCATGAGCTGTCTTCTGAATCGTATTGCGGATTGAAGCAAAAATCATCTACACCAACCCTCCTCGCTCTTGCCCGCCCCTATAACGCCGTTCCGTTCCAGTTGTCTGAACGTTATCGAGTGGAACATCGAAGAAACAAAGAAGTCTGGGGTTGCTTGCGCTGGTTATCCCGAGCTAGCAAGCTGAGATCAGAGGTGAACGAGATGCCATTCGAATGAGAACGTCTCTTGCCATGGAGAAGAGACTTCAGAAAATAGGATGAGACAACGGCGACCTCACTATGGTTGAATTATACGGGTTATCAGACGACCGGGTTGCTGCTCACAAGAGTCGCGCTCTGGAGCCGAGAGGTAAGGTCGTCGACCTCGTCGACGCGAGCAGAGAGCGAGAAGGTCCGCAGGGCAGGGAGGTTGGCGAAGGCGTTTTTGATTCGAATTCATTCAAGCGTCAACGACAGTGACGAGATTGTTCTCGGCGTTAGATTCGTTCGCCTNGGGGGGGGGGGGGGGGGGGGGGGGGGGGGGGGGGGGGGGGGGGGGGGGGGGGGGGGGGGGGGGGGGGGGGTGTCCTTTGGCGATCTTTCCAAACGAGACGTTCAACGCTGGCAATTCACCCACCGAATGGGACAAGCGATGGGGTCTTGATCGCTACGAGTCAATACGCGTATGGGTATCATATCATGGGATATTTCCCTTTCGGGGATGCTTTTGTTTTTACGCTGGGTAAGAGCTGCCCTCACGTTGGGCGACTTGAACTGCTGCTGTTCTGCTTCTGTGTTCTTTTTGGCTCACAGCACGCCTCTTATTTGCCTACCTACCATTTTTGCATGGTCGGTGGACCTGATTGGCGCTAGGATTCGGGTTCTGGCTCAGGTTGGTTCTGGATGTAGGACCGGCAACCATGGTTTCCGGGTTTCGACGGGGACGATTTTGAATCAGGCTTGGCCACTCTCTTCCACAACCACAAAGAGTTCAACAGCTCCAGCAGGTCTCTCACGACAGCGGCTCGGATGATGTTTCTGATACCATAGGGAACAGCATCGCTATTCGGTCTTCTCCAGCAGGCCCTACCTATTAAGCGTGGCACACTCCTATCGAAGGGACAATCTAGATCGGGAGATGACGGCGATGGACATCTTCCCTAAACACTGACTCCGGAGTCTCTGAGGAAGAAGAGGGAGCGCAGTCGAGCGCGCGCCCAGGCCATTAACGAACTGGCGAACCGCTACGGCCGCCTTGATCCAGTCACGATCAGGACGATCGTGCCTGACGATTGTCCAGCGCCGGCGATTTTCCAGTAATAACCATAAATGGTATTGTTTACTTGCGAGTTGGTAAGGAACCACGGCGCGCTCGCTCCATGACCGCTTGGATGGCACCGTAGATATCAGCTCCATCGATGAGGGTATGGAAGGTGCTGACGAGAAACCTCGTGAGCTCCTTGATACGGAACGGCGACCGCTCCGGGCGGCTCTTATTCGCCGGAAACGACAGCAAGAAAGCAGAGATGGCCCCGCTCGCCATCGCGCGTCGCGGGGAAGAAGGGACCGGAGTCGAAAGTGAGCCCCCTTTTATTCGAGAAGACTCTCTTCGAACGACGGCCTTTATAACCCTCGCCCATGATGTCGTCTTGGAAACTGTGCTGGATATCAACCTGTTGAGTGTAGGAATACTCTGTCAAGCGGAAGTCAAGTGTAGGATGGAAAAGAGGTTGAGACGAAGCATGAATGAAAAACACGACGACCACGGTTTACTTGGAAACGAGTTTGGGCGGTGTAAGCATTGTGAAAGAGCGTCTCAACTAGAAATCTAGGATATTAGGGATTCAGGAGGGTACTTCTCCAGGAAGGGAAGGAGACAAGGCGGAAAGGATGGATGTGAGTCATGTTGATGTGTGAAGTGCGGCTCTATCCTGCTTAGCATCGCAGCTTAGATGTCGAATTCTAGAGTGTTAAGTTTTAATGAAGCGGTAATGTTCTGAGTACCCTGAAGTAGGAATCACTCCGTAATTCTTGTTTTGTTCCTAGAGTTCTGATTCCTGGTCGAAGAGTCTTCGTCGACAGAGGCCGAAGTCTAAAAAGAGAAAAAGAAGTGACTATATAGGGAGTTGAACAACACAATCTAAGGACAGGCCAGCATTGGGGATTATCGCTCCAGAGTAGCTGACCATCAAATTCGAATCTAACATCACCTCAACGCTTTGTAACTATTCTACAAACACACACAACAATGCGGCCAGCACCAGTATTTTATATTGACCGAGTACAGAATCTTGTCGCTTGAAGATGTCATAGACACACCCCAATGACCTCTGCGCCTCTTTGGTAGTCTACGGCCAGGAACCCACACGAATTTCAGCATACCGCTGTAGGTGGCAGAACAAGTGGTAGGTCTTTGGGTGTTGCAGAGGTGAAGTCGGAGGGTGGCTGCCTAGGTAGGCATCCACACATGGTGGACCAAGGCCGCCTATGGAGATGCCGCTGTGGGGCCGTCAAGCCACAAGTCCCGGCATTTCGTCGGGAGCTATTTTGCCTACCTAGGTATGGTCCATGGACAAAGGTCACTTAGGTCAGGAACGGATGGGGTACTCCTCCTTCCTCTTATCGAATAGCCGTGCCAAATCGTTCCATTTTGCAGAGAACTTGGTTTCCTCCCAATCCGACGTGCATCAGCCCAGCAAACATCAGACATCCCTACACCCTCCTGTTCTCATCCGACAAGTGCAGCAAGGAAGGGAGACAGCCAGGCAATTACCACGCCATGATGAGTGGCGGCGAGACACGGCTCGCGACGTCTGCTGGGCCCCATCAACCTACTTAGGCCAGCTGGAAGCCATGCAACAGCACAAAGGCCCTTGTTGTCGGGGTCGGGAGCCGACATGGAGCATCGTGGCCAGGCCTGGGCAACGTGAGGACGATTTTTGGTCGAGCCCAGCGCGGGAATTCCGGCAGCAAGGAAGCAAGAAGACGAGGGCGTTACGCGGAGACTTGGCCTGTCGTCCTCAGTACTTCCGGCGGCAAGTGATGCTGTCATGTTCCCAAGTACACACTCAACATGCTGCTTCTGTGATACACAATCCTGTCAGGGGGGGACAAGCCACGATCCGGTGCCATGAGCCACCTGCATTGGGTGCAGGTGGCAGTCTTAGCCTATTTGAAAGATTGCTGGACGAACCTGAACGGGGTGATGCGGGTGCCAGCATGCTCAGCTGAGCCGGTCGGTATATGATACCGCCTTCGCTAAGAAGATTGGTCTTGATGACCGCAGTTGAGCAGAGAGTGAGTGGTATACGAATACTGGCATTGCCTGTGTACATCTCATCTCCACCGACTAGCTATGGTTGTGGGATCATCGCCCAGGCGCCCCTCTCTGTATAAACATTCTTCCCATGTCAATGTTTCCCTTTCAAAGCGAGCAACTCATTCCACGCGATGCACAATTACACCAAGAGCCCCCCCCCCCCCTGTCCCATGCATATGCCCGCCCAACTCTAGTGGACTGGATGGGACTCGTAGCTCCTCCCGTCCCGCGTCGCCGCAGTCGCAAGACTCGACAGCTCCTGCTGCGGCATAAGCTAGACGATTGAGTAGCACGCTGAAGTCGGGCACTCCGGAGGCTGCCTCCAGCTCCAACAAGAACTTGGATGACATTATTGGAGGGAGAGGCAGCGAGATGATACCGGGCCGAGCAAGCAAAAGAACCCCCGCCGTCTTCGAGTCCTCTCCATGGTCCCCCCACCACTACCACCACCACCACTACCATCACTACCGCGCCTTCCAGTACGCGTCCGCGTCCGTCGCCCTCTCACTTCTTGGGCCTAGAAAGGGCTGTGAGCCAGTCAGCAAGTGACAAGGCCTTCGGGGCGGACGGATCGACGCAAGCTCCGACACTGGCGCGCCGGTGCTAATGCAGGGCGCCTTAGCTTGGCGCTCTTAGCGAGCTGCTTGACGGGTACAGCGCATGCGACAGGCCCCCCATCCCCTGTACACTAAAGTGGCGCTTGGCTGCGGGTGTCGTGGCCCNCCCCCCCCCTTCGCCGCCACAAGGACAAAGTTGGGCACTGGAGAAACTTGCCTTCTTCGGGCCACCTTGCTCCAATCAACAATCATCGAAAAGCCCGGAAGATGGCGCCGGATGCTTGACAGGCGGGCGACAGAGGCAGCCAAAAACGCCGACATCCAAGCCTCCAGTCCACCCCCCTCCGACCCGGTGACGGAGAGGAGGTGATAGGACACCTGCAGGTCTAGCAGATAGTTATATTCGCCGATGTTCATACGATGATATCATGGCGACTGGGTCGGCAGAACCACATCGACGATACCCCCGACCGAAGGACGTTTGTGACGCGGGGGTTTCTCCAGAGTCGACATCACGATTCCTGTTCTCTGCTCTGGTCTTCTTCGTCGGGGTGTGATGCCGCCGAGGAAGAATCTCGGACGACGTCGCACGTCTTCTGAGATGAAGGGTTCTGGATCAACGCCGTACCGCCCGTGGCTGGTATGGACGAGAGACAACATGCGACGGCGTACCATTTCCCGACCTGGTCGCTGGCGACGTAACCTTTTATCCATCCGAGGTACCAAAGCGAGGTCACGCAGTCTTTCCCGGGGTGGCAGTACGGTACATGTTTGCTCCGACAACGAACATCCTTCTAGGGG
>NWBT01000037.1:383562-397395 GCA_003386485.1 Colletotrichum lentis | reverse complement strand
CCCCCCCCTTTCCTTTGCAAATCTCTTCCAGCCATGATCGAGATCAATGTTTTCTCACGCCTTACGCCTGGTAGACCTCGGCCAACAACTCCTTGTTCGTCATCAAGTTTCCCCCGATTGGACGTCGAGAGTGTACGTGAGGGTAGGGGAAAAAGGCCAAGTCTGCCCTGATGTTCAAGTTCTCCGATCCTTTACCTGGCAGGATTCTTCCCCGGCTGCGGTATTGCTACTGCATACCGGCCGCTTCAGCTGCAAGTCTATCGTTGCCGTCCTCTGCGCACCCGGTGCATCCAATCTTCCGCGAGACGACGTGGACGCCCCGTCGCTGGACTGAACTGGTCACTTGACTTCAAATGGCGGGGTATCGGTGTTAGCTTGACATTGGCCATTCCTGGTTTTTCCCCGGGTTGATAGCATCCAACTTGTAATTGCCATCTCCTCTCCAACCCGGTGAAGGCGGTCTGGGCCGAAACCATGCTGGACTTTTGGCTGCCCGCGTCTGCTAGTCTCACACATCCGTGCACAGCAAAAATACATATACCTGAACTCTCACACCTCGCTAGAGCAGACGAGATGAGCAAATAGTGCGGTTATGATGCCCCGCAAGCGTCGTCTAATGTCGCGTTTCTCCTTTCACTCGGCTCTAGACCTGTTGAAGGTCAACGCTCGTCCCCCCCCCCCCNACCCAAGGTATCCAATTAAACATGCTAATCGCCGCGCAACTTGATCAAAAATGCGGCCAAACCCCGACCCGCAACCCGACCAAACGCAAAACAACGTTGGCTCCTTTCGAGTTCTTGTTACTCCTTCATACCATATCCTTCTCCGTATCTCTCACTGGCGCGCCCTGTCGGCCTCTCGCCTCGCCTGCTCCTCCTCCAACACCTCGCGGTCCCGCGCCGCCGACTCGCCCTCGGCCTTGATGCCCTTCTTGCGCTGCCGCTCCTCGTACATGTCGCGGCTCCGCATGATGCGCTGCACGATCGTCCCGGCGTTGACCCCGGCGAACTCGTGCTCGCCCACCTCCCGCATTATGCCCATCTCCTTGGGCGCCGTGTACGGGTCGTACGTCAGCGGCATGAAGGCCGTCGGGCCGTGGTACACGGCGTCCGGCGTGCCCCACGGCAGCGTCGTGAGGTAGGCCTTTGTCGGCGAAAAGGGCGCGCCGAAGACGACGGCGTTGACGTACTGTGTGACGCTGTTAGCGTATGGATTTTTCAAAAATCGTCTTCTCCCTCCTCCATTCCCGATGGGGGCGGGTATCATGATGGTGTCTCCCCTTACCTTGCACTGCAACACGCACAGTCCGCGCTCGTAAATGTTCATGATGGGGTAGTTGATGCCCTTCCAGTGGTTGATCTCGTCGTCCGAGTGAATGCCGGCGACGACGTACGCAGGCGGGTAGTCGCCGCCCTTGCCGACGCGCTCGTTGACGGCTTGCTCCGAGTACCACCCTTCCCCGCGGGCCAGCTCCTCCTCGGCCTCGACGACCCGGCGGAGAAACTCGATGTGCCCGCTCGAGAACAGGTCGAAGCCGCCGTCAACGTAGACGACGCGCTGGCCGGGCTGCGGGCCCTTGCCCGGCAGGAACCGCCTGAACTCGCCCTTCTCCTCGACAGCGGCCTCGGCCTTGGCTTCCCCGGACGCGGTCCAGAACCACACCTCGACGCCCGGGTTCTTGCCCGTCTCGTCGGTGGCGTAGAGTTTCATGCGCTTTGTCATGGCCGCAGCCTCGGCCCTGATCTCGGTCTCGGAGGTGCCCTGGCCCTCGTCGCCGGCTAGCTGCCTCTCGAGCGACTTGATGAAGTGCGTCTTGGTGCACAGGAGCATGCGGCCGACGAGGTCCGTGGTGGAGATGCTCGGCGTGCGCTTGACGACCTTGAAGCGGCCGGCCTCCTTGACGAAACGGTAGCAGTCGTAGCCGTCGGCGTCCGACGTGATGTCGTCGCCATGCACGACGTACTTGCAGCCGTAGTGGCTGATCCATTCGAGCTGCGTGACGTAGGGGGCCCGGCCGACCGACTTTGTGACCCAGCGGCAGGCGTCGACGGCGGCCAGACTGGCGACAGGCGTCAGTGGGACGAGATGGCGCACGGCTTGGATGAATGACACTTAGAGGGGGGGGGGCCTACCGCTCTTGCAGGTTCATGACTGTCGGGCCCTTGTTCTCGAGGATAGCCTCGTCGGAGTGCACGCCGATGTACAGCTCGCTGCCCAGCTGGCGGGCTTGCACGATGGCTCCGGCATGACCTAGGCATGTCAGCAAGACTGGTTCGCAGGACGAGCTCTTGGCTCCTTCGGCGACTTACCGTGGTGGAAGAAGTCGAAGCAACCATCGATCCAGATCCGCTCCTCCAGAATCTCGGGGGCGGGCTCGCCGGGGGGGTGCTCAGGGTCAGTGTTCACCATGGTGGGATGATGATGTGCGCGGAAAATCGTTTGACTTGGTCGAGGTTGCCTTAATTGGGGTTGGCCAAACAACAATGTGGGTTTGCTTCCCGATAAAAGGGAGGGGGGGAAGTTTTCGACGTTGCGTCGATAGAAAAGCAGTTGAAAATCCCGGCTCGGTTCACCGACTGGCGGATTTCACATGAGGAAACAGTGAGTTAGTTGCAGCAGCCGGTGATGGTGGACTGGTGGCCTGCGATGTCCCGCCCCCGTAGCGGCGCCGTGTGATTGGCGAGGTTCCAGCGCCACTGCGATAGCCGAGACCCACCCGAGCTCCCAGCGGCCGGACCGGCCACGCAACGGCGCCCACGGGGTCGTTTCCAAGCTCTTCCTCTGCGCCTCCTCCACTGACGCCGCGGTACCGAATTGGTCCGATGGCCCTTTTCACATGTGTCTCTGCGTGTTCGTGTGTGTGTGTGTGTATGTGTGTGTGTTTGTTCACCGTTTGTTTACCCGTTCCTTCGTTTCCAGTTTCGTCCCAACAAAAAAAAAGTTAACACTACATCGGACGGCGTGAAGATGCATTGGCACATGTTCCTGACCGGCGTCTTTGGTACGCGCCTCTGCCGCGCCCGCGAATCCCTTGTCAGCTGATTTCCTCCCAGCAGGATTTATTTGTTTTCCTCCCTGAGGAAGTTTCCTGACTTCATCTGCCCAGCATCCTCCTGCTCCATCATTGGGCCATAACAACGGGCGCGGGGTGTGCGCCCAAATCGAAGCAAGTGGCCCGAACGGTATCTTCACCGAGGAACCCCCCCACTCCGCCCGATACAGTGGATGTTTGTTGGATGAGCCTCATTCAATTCCTTGGTTGTCTCCATCAAATTTGACGAGAGATAGACACTCGGGGGACAAGAAACAGCGCCAGTTGTTACATTGAGCTAACCTTTCCATCAGAAAGAAACCCCATTAAATCTACTGATCCTGTAGAAGAAAATGCAGGAATCAATTATAAAACCATTAGAGTATTTTGAGAGACTTTCTTTAATTTACCTAATTACACTATAGCCTTGCCTGCATCTCCCCTAAAAAACAACCAGCGCTGTTTATTGTCCCCTGAGTGCATAGAGACAGGGAGACGGAGAGACGGAGAGCAGGAACGACCCAAGAAAAACGTGGTGAGTCTTATCCGCTGTCAGGGACACCCGAACCCGGCCACTGGCAACTCGCCCACGTGCACACGGGGATGCCCAGCCATTGGTCACCGCCAGGGATCACCGCCTTCCACCCTTAAACACAACTCTCCCAAGTCCGCGGCGAGCCAGGTTACTCGGATGGCATCTCGACTTTGAGCCTCGCCGATGTTCCATCTAGGCAAATTGACCCGGCAGGGCGCGTCAATGGTGTTGAAAAAACAACGGGGGTCCTGGAGCGGGGATCGTCGACCTCGGTGCTATTTAGCCAGATGCTCTCCCCCTGCTCACAACGCTGCAATGTAGCTCTCCCCGGATCCAGTCCTCCTCTCTCGGTAATCGCCTCCAGCAAGATGAAGGGTCTCGTGCTTTCCACCGTCCTCGCTCTCGCGCCCGCCGCGCTCGCCGCCTGGCCCCAGGCCGAGGGAAAGGATATCAAGTTCACGTCTGTTCCTGGCTACTTCTTGCAGGACGACAACAGCACGAACCCGACTGGCTTCGACTATGTTGGTCCATCTCGTCGCATTGAGACGAGCCGATCCTCGCTAACGCGCGATAGGCGACGGTCAACTTCGGCCTCATCGACAGGGCGTACCCGACCGACAAGCACTTCGACCCCAAGGGCGTCAAGCCGCAATGGCAGCGCTTCGAGCACTGGGTTCGATACTTGAATTCGGGTTGCCGCAAGAGCGACAGCACGCAGTACAAGGTGTTGTTCATGGGCCGCCACGGTGAGGGCTGGCACAACGCTGCCGAGTCATTCTACGGCACCCCCGCCTGGAACGTAAGATTATACCGGATACCACTCGCCGCCCCCCCTAACCCCCCTTTCTCCCGATTAACTGCCACCGATCTAACGCGACTCAGTGCTACTGGGCCGAGCAAGAGGGCAACACCACCGCTCGCTGGGCCGACGCCCAGCTGACGCCGGCGGGCGAGAGCGAGGCGAAGAAGGCCAACGCCTACTTCAAGGACCGCTACGCCACGCAAAAGATGCCCTACTTCGAGTCGTACTACACCAGCCCGCTGATCCGCTGCGGCTTTACGGCCAACATCACCTTTGGCGACATCGAGTTGCCGGCCGACAAGCCCTTCACGCCTATCGTCAAGGAGGGGTTCCGCGAGGGCATGACGGTGCACACGTGCAACTGGCGCTCCAACAAGACGTACATCGCCAAGACATTCCCCTCGTTCGAGTTCGAGGCCGGCTTCACCGAGTACGACGAGCTCTGGCGGCGCGACGAGGCGGAGACGGACGTGGCGCAGGCGGCGCGGTCCAAGGAGGTGCTCGACGATGTCTTCCGCACCGACGACAAGACGTGGCTCAGCATCACGGCCCACTCGGGCCAGATCACCAAGCTCCTCGCGTCTCTGAACCACCGCGCCTTCCGCCTGTCCACGGGCCAGATCATCCCCGTCTTCGTCAAGGCCGAGGTCGTCGAGCCGCAGCCGCAGCCGCATCCGACGTTTCCGGCCCACGAGCCGTACTCGACCTGCGACGCCCCGCCCATCGCTAGCATTGCCGGCCAGGGATGCGTCTGCGCAACGGCCACGCCGGGGCTTCTGCCGGCAGCCAAGCTCATGGCAATGTAAATAAATAATAATAAAAAGGGAGGGGGGGATGGATGAATGTTGTTATGTTCTTGTGGAAACTATAGGACCAATAGCTGTAATGTAATGACAATAAGTTCACCTACAAGTCTATGACGAATGGTCGGCCCGTCGCGATTCCAGAATCGGAGCAGCTGCCGCCATATGTCTGGTCAAAGCAGCCGGCTGATTATCACAAGAAGCCATTAGAATGAGCCGTCGATTCATCTGAGGCGATAGCTTGGACATTTGAAGCCATGGATGTCTGATGCAAGAAGCAGTTCGATAGAACGCCACGTTCAATTTCCGTCCTGCCAAGCGAAAGGGCTGCTGGTGTGACAAGATGTCTTGTGGTAGTGTAGCGTAGCATTCTCCCCTCCCCGGTTGTGCCACCGAACGACGTTCTCCATTCCTGACGACGGTGGCGAAGCGTGGCTTTCGGTCGAGGACAAGCCCGGTCGCGTGGGTGGGAAAGCAAGGACTGCGCGAGCTTCCTCGCCGTCGTCTCGCCGGGCGTCTGTCCTCCCCACGTGGGAACGTGACTCGGGCTTCTGGAATGTTTTGGAGTCTTCGCGGAGAAGGATCAAAGTGGAGGGCGTTGTGCTCGTGGGCTCTATGAACTGCCCAAAGGCCGTAGCTCTGCGCGCTTTGGGCACTGGGCGATCGTTCGGGGCTTTCCCTTCCTTTCTCTGATCAGTGCTAGTCTCTAGAGAATCAACGGTCTGGTTTTGGGTGGATCGTGAGCATGTATGTGCGGGTGCCTGTGCTTGGACGCTTTAGGGTCAGATGATCTGCTTGGCCCGGGGGAAGGAGGTGGTTAGTTGGTAGGTCTAGACGCGGTTGGTGACCGTTGGGAGGATGTTGGCGTTGCCGTGTTGATATGTCGATGTACCATGGATGTTGTGTAGGAGGGGGGAAAGCGCGTGCTCTGTGTGTGTGTGTGTGTGTGTATGTGCGTGCGCGTTGGGTGGTGTGCTTGGTGATGAGGGGAATCGGTTTCACGACGGAATCAGACTTATTTAGCAATGCAAATGGCAGCGAAGGAGCGCCGGAATGGGCAGGGTGCCGCCGAGGCGGAGGCTTGGTACGGCTTGAGGAACGGATCCTCTCGATGCTGTTCATGACCTACTCTGGAATCCTTTACCTGCCGACGGCTGTGAGGCATCTGGTTGTTTTGCGGTGAGCAGACGTGACGACGTGATGGTGGCCGACCTTGAATATTGTGTGACATGGACGCTCACGCAGCGAGGAATGTGGTGGCGTGCGGTTCGACCAAGTCCCGGTCGCACGCAATTCCTTCCGGCCGAAGCCGTGGTCATGATTTTCCCCTTCGAAACTTTCAGCATCTCACGGCCCCGACCGAGAAGTGACAAGTGCCGGCTAGGGCTTGCCGGGGGGGGGGGGCTTGCCTCTTTCTCCTTCGCGACTCGGGAATGGAGGCTTTCCTTACACTTGGGGAGGATTCCCAAGAGGACAAAGTTTGAAAAAAAAAAAAAAAAAAAAGAGAAAGAGAATGAAAATTAATGAGAAATTAATTAAAAAATAACCTTCGTTTGAGTCGCGAGCAGCGGGATTGGCAGCGAAAGATATCGCTGGACTGCAGGGATGAGCGCAGCTTGGCTTAGATAGAGCCTTAGACTCTGATATGGATGTTGTCGATGATGGCGGTTGGACCTCTCGCCCTTCCTGGTGCTAAATTGGAACCGTTATTTGTTTATGTGATTGCAGTCCAATTGGCTCCGGGATTTCCCCTCATGTTCGGACCTTTTTTTCTGCGTCGCATTGTGCCTGGCTATCTATCTCTTTCCCGTACTCTCTCTAATACTGTCTAAAGCAGCCCCGGATAGGCTTCTGTTAAGCCAGCGACTCGATAACCATTCTTGTTCTTAAATAAAGCTCCCAACCCCGCCAGGGTCCTAGAACGCATTCGACTGTGTCTTGTTCCGACTTGCTGAAATCGGCATCATACTTACTACACACAAAGAAACTGCTGCGAACGGCCACATCGAATCAAAATACCTTGTAGTCTTACTGCTCCTTGCCTCCCAACATCTCATCTTCAACACGTCATTCCACCACCAGACACCGACCGGTGCAGGATACCCCGACAAGGGACGAGAATAAGACACACAGCACCTCGGACAAACCTAGTGCAGTCCAGTCCAGTCCCGCCGAACATTCACCTCTCTGAGTCGCTCCTAAAAGCACCAGATCCCAGGGCTGCCCGCGTCCACTTTTCGTACTATCCTATCGAAGCAACAGCAGCAGCAGCAGCAACAACATCCTCCTGCACCTCGCACCGTCATAGAATCGTCAAGACTCGTCAAGACTCTCGAGAGCGCAGCGTCGCAACCTTCACCCCGCGCAGTGCCGCTGCCGCTGCCCCTCGTCTCCATTCTTAATTAAACTCAACCTGCAGGCTGTCGCTGCTGGCTAGCCCCAATCTGTCCGGATCGCAAATCTGCGTCAAGTGCTGCAGCAAGGGGCCTCGTGCCAATCTTACGCTGCTCCTCTCCGCCGCCGTTGAACGAAACAAACGCACCGCTGCTCCTGCGAGTGTCGAAGCTATTTCCACTCTGCAGCACACACACAACCTGTTCGTCAGCAGAAACCTGGCAAGAAAAGTGGACTGGAGACATCGAAGCGACCAACCGGAGAGCGAGCGAGCGGACGAGGCAAAGCAAGTCATAGTGCCAAGCAAGGGTCGCAGAGAGAAGAGCCGCCCGCAAGCGAAAGGCGATTCGAGCGAGAGCATACCGAAAAAAAGATCAATCCCGTCTTAGCAACAACCAACCCTGAAAAGCGGAAGCAGAAAGTCCCTCCGCGGGCAATCCTCCCAGGCCAACAACAACATCCCATTCGACCACACGCTACACACCACGACGACCCAGCCGGCAGTACGGATACACCAAACACCATCTCTCACCTCTCAGAGCTCCGGACCAATACTACCTCGATCTGCACCTGGACGACTGGACCTGCGCTAAAAGCAACCTGCCGATCGAACCGGCCCCTCGTCCGCCATCTTTTCCTTCACCGGGCTCTTGAACCTGGTTGCTGGTCGCTGGCACACACCCCCTCATCCCACTTCCTCCCTGGTGAACCACCCCGACCCCTCCGTCTCCCGTACGGTGTGTACTCATCCCCCGTCCCCCGTTCCCGTCTCCAGTGCTCTCCTAGGCTCAGCCGACAAGTCCCTACCCCCTGCTTCTCCTCCTCCTCCTCCCCCCTCCAGTTCGTAAACATGCAGCGATCAGGCCCAACACCTGCGACCGCCAACGCACCCTTCTTCTCATCCTCCTTCTTCTCCTCTTCCTCCTCCAAGTCTCGCCCCGGCACATCATCAGGCGACCAGCAACAGCAACAACAGCAACCACAGCAGTCCCAGACGCAACCGCCACCGCAACCCTCGCCCTTCTTCCCGCCGCCCCTCCAACAGCCATCCGGCACCAACTTGCTGCTGAAGGATCGCAAGAACTCCTTCGGCCGAAAGACCTCCTTCAGCTCCCCCTCAAAGTCCTCCAAGCGCCGCGCCAACAGCTCCAGTTCTGGTGGAGGAGGCAATGTCGTAGTCACCGACCGCAACATCCCCCCCGCACTCCCCGACTTCGCCCTCGCCGCCGCCGCAAAGATTACCCGCGACACAGACAACATCCAGAGCCCTGCCTCCGCCGACAGCTTCTCCAGGATGCTGGGCCGTACACAGACCGGCTCAGTGAGCCTCGCGCCCAGCGATCGCCTGCAGCCACCGCCGACGTCCGCGACGCACCCAAACTTGTGGCAGTCAAGCGAGTCCGTTGTGTTGCACATGCAGATGCAGGAGATGGCGAACAAGAGGATATCGACGTTGGATTATCTGCGGAAAGCGTATGTGCTCCATCCTCCCTACCCCTTCCACCATCCGCTTCCGACAGCTAACTCGATTCGAACTACAGTCATGAAGGCCGAGTATACTGGTTCAACACGATCCTCTTCGACAAGCCCGACCTGGCCCGCATGCCATCCTTTGAATCGCGGAAACTCGCTCGCCGCGCAACAAACTACCTCTTGCTCGGTCTCTCCCTCCCCACCATCGTCGATCTCTACGCCAATACCCCCATCGAATTTCTCCGCAGCCTCAACAACCTCCTCCAAGAGTTCGAGTCCTTTCAGCAGCTACACAGCGAAGGTGGTGGCTCCACGAGCTCGCTCTCGCGCGCGCGGTTGCCGTCCATGTTCCGACGTCAGGGAGGAAAGTCGCGGCGCAGCGCGAGCGGCGCCAACGATATCGGGTACCCTCTCGACTCGGACTCGGCGGGCGGCGGCAGTTATGGCGGTCTCGGGGGCTCGTCGAGCGCGAGCGCCAGCGTCATGTCGTTTGCGTCTAGCGACAACGACTTGCTTCCGGGAGAGGTGTACACTCACCTGCTGACACCGTCGCTTCCGTTCGAGCCGGACTTTTACGAGACGTTCGCGACGCTGTGCGAGGTGCTCATCGACGTCTACACAAAGGTGCTGAGCTTGGTCCCTACGCCGAGGGAAACGACGGCGCCGGTGGCAGAACTATTTGCTAAAGCGGATGCCAAGGTGCGCAAGATCATCGTGCAAGGCGTCGTCAAGGAGTTTGAGGACAGCAGCAGAACACACATCAGGACCGAGGTGGCCAATATCGGTAAGGTTGTGCTTGGGGGCTTAATGTGACAATTGTTGTATGGCATCATCATGTGTGGAATGACTTGCATTTATATGGAGTTTGCTTTCGGGGGATGTACATGGCTTTATGAGAAATGGTCGCGGCTCGGCGCAAGGACAACAACATTATTTAAGACTTTAATCAAGTATACCAAGTTCATTTATCTGTATTGCTATATATACTTGTTTCATAACAAACTAGACGCGGGTAAAAGCTCGAGCCAAAATCGTGGATGATCGTGGGAAAAGAAAAAGGAAAAATAACTTGAAGAGTGTTGTTCATCAGATACCATAACGCATGTTTTGTCGTCACAATGGCGGCCCCTAAGGACTCTCACCTCAGTGCTTGACTCTATTTGGTAATCATCATCGAACGTGAAACGGAAACCGAGTAGACAATCCTCTCCGCCAATCCAGAACATCATAGACAGGAAGACTTCCCACGAAGTCCAGGGTGTAGGTGTCTAGTCCCGTTGATGACAGGCAAAAGAAAAATGTCGACTTTTGCTTGAACCCCCCTCGCACCAAGAATAAGCCCCATCGAGTAACACGCCCAACCCGGCGAACCGGGAGGACGGGCAATCGCATACCTATCGATCTGGACGAAGGACTCCTCCGACGAACCCTTGAATTCGCCCGGCAAGCAACCTCCCCCACGCGGCCATCCCGTCATCAATGGCACCAGCCCAACCCAAACACACCAAGGTTCCCGATTCCAGGCGCGGACTCATATCTTCGTCCAAAGGGTCCCAGGATCAGAAACTCGGGGTTCGAGCAGAGCCAATAACCAACGATGTAGCGACGGGGCGGGGCGAGAAGAGAGGCCATTGTGTCCGGACGCAGGTCTTGGAGGTCAGCCGCCGTGCTTCTATGGCGGCGCGTTTCCGCGGCGTTTCTCTTCCACCCAAGGAGGGTAGAATAACGTGTGTCCGGGGACTTTCTCCCAAAGCTTGGTTCTTGGTCCAGAAGGACCGAGACGCCCTTCCAGAGAAGGGCGTCTCTGTTTGTAAGCTTCGATGGCGATTTGTCGGACGAGGGGGGTTGAAGAGAAGAAGAGGAAATTGCAACAAGACGCGAAGCTCGAAGTTTTTTTATAAAGAAAAAGTCGAGCCACAAGTGGAGCGCTGCCTTGTGGCGGTGTCTGGTGGGGGCCGGACCTACTACGTAAAGCTCTGGGTGTGGCTTGTCTATGCGGTGGCCACAAACGGGGAGGCAGGCACCCAGGCACCCAGCCTTGTGGCTTTTGCAGCCAATGGGAGGCCAGCGTTCACTTTTCGCATCGCGACTGCCTTCTTGCCTGGGCCGGAGCTTCACCCCAGTGACCGATTTTCAGCAGCTATTTCAAGCTGTCGTCGACCTCGGTTTCCCACCTTAATCGTCCGACCCAGCACCCCGACGCCACTTCACTGCTCTCGACTCGTACGGATATCTCGAATAAAAAACGACCACACCACACATAGCTCGATCGATACACGAGCGACATCATGTCGGGCCTGTTCGGCAGCGCGTCCGCTTCTTCGTCGAGCAACACCGTTGGCGATCTGAAGCAGGACATTGCGCTCAGTAACCCCCCGGAAGACAGCATCTCCGATCTTGCCTTCTCCCCCGCTCAGAACCAGGCCAGTGACTTCTTGGCAGTGGCCAGTTGGGATAAGAAGGTCAGGATATACGAGATTGCACAGAATGGCCAGAGCGAGGGACGACACGCCTACGAACACGATGGACCCGTGTTGAACTGCGACTTCTCCAAAGTACGAAACCTATAGTCGGACTTATTCGGCTCGCTCGACAACTGCTAACCATGGTCGAACAGGACGGTACAAAGGTCCTTTCCGGCGGCGCCGACAAGGCCGTCAAGGCGTGTGACCTTGCGTCTCAGCAAACGATCAAGATCGGCGAGCACGAGCAGCCGGTCAAGTGCGTTCGCTTCTTCGACTCGGCCAACGGCACCATGGCTGTGTCGGGCTCCTGGGACAAGACGGTCAAGTACTGGGACATGCGGTCGCCCACACCAGCGGCGACGCTGACATGCCAGGAGCGCGTGTACTCGATTGACGTGCGCAACGACCTACTCGTCATTGGCACGGCCGACCGATACATCAATGTGGTCGACCTCAAGAACCCCACAAAGTTCTACAAGACGCTTCAGAGCCCACTCAAGTGGCAGACCAGAGTCGTCAGCTGCTTCACCGACGGCGCCGGTTTTGCTATTGGCAGTATCGAGGGCCGCTGTGCGATCCAGTATGTCGAGGATAAGGATGCTAGGTATGTTTCTTGGACACGCACGACGAGTCTCGATGGCCGAGTGACAGACGGCTAACGTAATCCGCAGCTCCAACTTTTCCTTCAAGTGCCACCGTGATCCCCCGGCGAACAACGTCACAAATGTCTACGCTGTCAACGACATCTCCTTCCACCCCGTGCACGGTACCTTCAGTACCGCCGGCTCGGACGGCACCTTCCACTTCTGGGACAAGGACGCGAAGCACCGTTTGAAGGGATACCCGAACGTCGGTGGTAGCATCACGGCGACGACCTTCAACAAGAACGGATCTATCTTTGCGTACGGCATCAGCTACGACTGGAGCAAGGGTTTCCAGCACAACACTCAGCAGTACCCCATCAAGGTGATGTTGCACCCCGTACAGGCGGACGAGTGCAAGCCTCGCCCGACGATGAAGAAGCGGTGAATGAGGTGCGGGGGAGAGGTCGTGCAGTGACAGTTTTTTGGAAATCCGGATCAGGCTACGGCGCATTGTACCGAGAGGCTAGATGCGAAGCGATCGAGGCAGCCAGCCGCGCCGGGATGCCTGTGTAATGTACTGGGGAGGAGGAGTGCAAGAAGAATTGGGTGGGAGAGGCTCTCTGGGCTGAGCAAGCAAGCAATTTATTTGGAATCGCGGTAGCATGCTCGCGGAAAACAGGGAGTGTAAGGCACAGGGCGATACCAAATTGGCAAATCAAAAGTTATCACAATCATGCGCATTGCACAGGTTCACAGTGTTGATCATGGAAGCGAAGTGTGTTTGGTGAATCGGATCTGCTTATTCAAGATGCAAGTCAATCCGTAGAATTCATGAAGCTTCCCGTACTCTGTTTCGTCTCTATCCCTCCAATAGGGTTGATCCATCCGATCCCATTCAATTTCGCTCATCAGGATGGTAAGTTAAAACCATATAAAAATCCCAAAGAAATACACGTTGCTAACTGCTCTCCTGGGCTAGTTCAACGTAGCAAGTAACATCCAGCCGCTTTGCTTTGTAGTTTCACATCATGGTAATCATCGCCTCTCTCTCTCTCTCTCTCTCTCTCTTGTTTCTGTCCCCCAATAAGAAGAGAAAACAAGAAAGGAGAGTGGGGCTTATGGGGGGGACGGATGAGCGCCATCCTCACCCCGCCTTCCTCACATTTGGACTCTTCAGCAGCGTGCGAAGAGCCGTTTAGAAGGCGGCTTTTTGTTGCTGGGTGCCGACGACGTTGTCGACGAGGCCCTTCCACAGGTCCCTCAGGCCGGGCTGGTGGGTCTCGGCCGGCGCGGCGGCGTCGGTATCGTGGGCCCACTTGAGCTCGACGCCGTCGACGCCGAAGGCCTCAACCTCGGTGAGGGCGGCGGCGGTGACGTTCTCCGGGTGGGCCGCGACGACGGAGATCTCGGGCCTCGAGGAGGGAAGGTCCTCCGCGACGGCGACCTGTTCATAGAGAGATTGGTGTTTCGTGGTGAAGGAGTCCGGGAGCAGGGGCATGCGCATGCCGGCGAACTCGTTGGCCGGGAGGGGCTCGTAAGACGCGGGGAGGGTGGTGAAGTCCATGGAGGCGATGGGGCCCGCGGATGACGCGGGGGAGGAGGAGAAGGTCTGCATCTGACGGTGGGAAGCGGAAGAGCGTGTCGGTTGCGGGGTCGGGCGATGGGTGGTTGTGAGGGTGCGGGCGGACTGTGGGCGGCGGTGTTAGTGGTTTCTTGCTGTGTTTGCCGCATTCGACTCTTGGGGGG
>NWBT01000037.1:363312-378328 GCA_003386485.1 Colletotrichum lentis | reverse complement strand
CCGCTCACCGCTCATTCTACGCAGCAAGAGCATCTTGGTTGTCAGTTGATTATCAGGGAGATGGATGTTCATCCCGGGGCGACGCGGCGACGTCCTGGTGCGGGAGCGTTGTCTAAGACAGAGACGCCCGCAGCGACGATGCCCATGGAGAACGAAACGTGGGAAATCCGCACGCTCGCCGTAGTGAGAGGTAGGTCTCTTCAGAGCCCAGCGTGACGTGCATCCATCCTTGTCCTTCTCAGGTTCACGGAAGGGAGAGGGGAGAGACGGGCCGGGATGCTTGGTGTCGCAACACAGGATGAATGGGTGGCGGATCGCTTTGCATTCCAAGGACGTGAGACTGTGGCAGCCATAGTCCAATCAATATGCACTTCCCCGCCTATACAGATGAACATCCCGCGCAGGGGTGGGGAGTGTCTCTCGGCTTGAACTCCCTCAAGTCTCGACAAAACCTTGCCGTCCACCGCGATCTGTTGTTGTTGATTACGGCGCACGCCAAGGTGAACAGCCAATCATGACCACCCCGGACCCGACTCCCGCGCCGGCTCCAGCTTTCGTCTCGCTCGGAATGGTTGTCATCGACGAGATCCGCTTTCCGGACGGCAAGGTCCTCCGCGACATCCCCGGCGGTTCCGGCTTTTACAGTCAGCACCCCCCCCCCCTCCCTCCTCTTTCCGCCATCTTCATCTATTCCGGGGCTTGTCAATTTCCCTGGTTGCATCCCCGACGTGTTGCTCAGTCATCCGGTGAACAGGTACCCTCGGCGCCCGCCTCGCCGTCCCCCAGAGTGAGTCCGCGGCCGTTTGCTGCCTTATCGTCGCCGGATCGGACTTCCCCGTGTCGGTGAGGGAACAGATCGAAGGATGGGGCGTGAGCGTGCAATTGGAAGAGAGATCCGGCGAGTGCTCGACTCGGGGTCTCCTGGAGTACGAGAATGACGCTTTTGGGAGTGCGTCTTGATTCACCCTACGGGCTCGGGACACGCGTTGACGCCACCGGCAGAAAAGCATTTCCGGTACACCACGCCCCCGCTGCTCCCAAACGTGGATACACTTCCGGATCGGCTTCTCGGCTCATCCGTTATTCATGTCCTGGCGACGCCTGAAGACCTCAAGCGGCACGTTACCGCCCTCAGGACACGATGCGCCGGTGTCGACGGCTCTCGACCTTTGATCGCTTGGGAGCCCTCGCCCATCGGCATCTCCAATACAGAGGATGATCATATGAGAGTTATTCACACATCCAGCATATTCTCGCCAAACGATCACGAGCTGCTACGCATGATGGGCGTACGGGAAGGCCCAGGGATTCCCTACAACAGAACACTCGTCGAGTCCCACGCCATTCGGCTCTCCAACGATGCAATGCTCCGGGGTGGCATCTCAGCCCCTAGGCGGTCTAGCAAAGGGGCAATCACAGTCATCAGATGCGGCGACCAGGGATGTCTGACCATCCGCCAGGGAGCCGAGCCCATATGGCTACCCGCCTTTCACGACTACGGCGCGCCCAAAGTCGTCGACCCCACCGGTGCCGGGAACGCCTTCCTCGGCGCTTTCGCCGCCGCCTTCGCCAGGACGCACGACGAGGTCCTGGCGTCCGCGTATGGCGCCGTCGCGGCCAGCTTCGTCATTGAGCAGATTGGCCCGCCCAGGAGGGAGGTGGCGAACGGCAAGGAACTCTGGAACGGGGAGGCCTTTGAGGAGAGACTAGGGCAGTACCTAACCAAGGTGGCGACGTGACCGGCGACCCCAGCTCTGGAACGCGTACCGGGGGGGGGGGGGGGGGGGNAGACAGACAGAAAGACGGAACCGAAGCTGGAGCTGGAGATGTCCCATGGGGACCGAGAAATTGGCTGGTCCAGTGGGTATCATAAGGAGTTTCTAAAGCTCCCGACCTCAACATTTTTCGTTAAAAGAAGCCTTGTCCTTTTCCTTTCCAAAACTCAGACAGCTTCTAGACTGAACAGCTCCCCATCCCCCCATACTCTCCTTCATCGTATGACCTGCGTGCCCTCGGCGGGCTCCAGGATCTTCCACTGGCAGCCGACGTCCTTGTCGGCATTGTTCTCCTTGAGAATCTTGATGATCTTGCCGGCGATCTCGTCAAAGTTGCTCGTCGCGAGGGCCAGGATGGTGGGGCCGGCGCCCGAGAGGCACACGCCGAGGAAGCCCGGTTGCGTGCTGGGCGACATGCTCTCGACGATCTGGCCGAGGCCGGGGATCAGGGTCTGGCGGTAGGGCTGGTGGATCTTGTCCTGCATGGCGAGGTGGATGAGCTCCGGGTCCGGCGGTGAGGTGCCCAGAGCCACTGGGAGGAGGGCTATTCTTTGCATGTTGAAGGTCTGCGAAGAAGAGGTTAGCCAATAGATTTGGGGGCGGGGGTGCACAGTGAAAGGGTGGCGGGATGATCGGACACGGGGTCACTTCACTTACAACATCGGGACGGGTGTAGTGAGGAGGCAGCACCTCGCGGGCGAGGTGGGTGGGGACCTGGAAGTCGGGAATGATGGCGATAGCCTTGATCTCCTTGGCCCAGGGGAACTTGATGTGGTGGCCGATGCCGTGGGGCGGCTCGGGCGGGGTCTCGCCCGTGTCGACGCCGCCGGCCGGGGCCGGCAGGACCTCGCTCAGGGGGATCTCGATGCGCTGGACGTCTTCGGGCTTCAGGGGGCGGAGGTAGGTGCCGACGAAGCCGCCGTACAGCGAGGCGCCGACGTTGTCGGGGTGTCTCTCTGGTGGATTCCCATGTGTGTGAGCGCACGCACGCCAGTCTTCATCTTGGGCCGGGGGGGCTCCCGAGGAGGAGGGGGGAACGTCTTCTCCTCACCAATCATCAGACAAAAGTCAAAGAGCCTGTCGAGGCTTAGGTGGTCGAGATGGCCGACCTCTTTACCGAGCATGACGCCGGCGACGACGGCGGAGCCGGAGCTGCCGAGGCCGCGGCCGAGGGGGATGGGGTTCTTGATGTGGACATGGGTCTCGACGGGGAACATGCGCTGGCCGTGGCAGCGCAGGACGTAGAGGGCGACGCGGGTGATGAGGTTGACGGAAGGGTCGAGGCTGATGTCGTCGGTGCCCTCGCCCTGGCCCTCGTAGGTGAGGCGGCAGTTCAGGGGCTCGGCCGAGGTGGTCTTGGAGCGGTCCACGGTGACGTGCAGCTCGAGATAGACGGAGAGGGCGAGGCCGATGACGTCGAAGCCCGGGCCTATGTTGGCGGACGACGAGGGCGTCTTGATCACGAATGTCTCCTTGGACATGATAGGCGGGCGGTGTAAGTCGTGCCGAGTGTGTGTGTGTGTGTGACTGTGTGTGTGTGTGTGACTGTGTGTGAGTGGTGGGCTGAGAGGCGGGGGGAGGGGCGGGGAGGTTGTAAGATGAGCCGAGTGAGGGGGTTAAGTTTCCCGCGGTCGCAGTTGATGGGCTTTCGGTGAGCCTCGGTGGTCCAATCTTATGAGTGAGTGTCTCCTCGATGAGTTGGGGGTGCATCCGGTCGCAAAGCAGTGAGATGAGAGTGAACCCAACAGTCTGAATCCGTATCGCCTGGCTGGATGTCGTTCGTGACTCAAAAAAAAAAAAAAAAAAAAAGCAATCGCCCCCGATGACCGGAGCGTCTCAGCGGCCGGCAGCTGTTTTTTTGGTGGTCGCTCGTGGTGGGGAAACCCTACGACAAGTGCGGGGTGGATTCTCCGCCTGCCATTGGCCAATGAGCCGTTGCGGTCCGGCGCCTTATCTTATCACGCCATTTCTTCCCGCTCTCTCTCTCTCTCTCTGTCTCTGTCTCTCTCTTTTGGCTTTCACTTGTTGGGGGACTCCTTGCCAATGACAACCTCATCTTCCAACTACATCTCATGTTGTCAGGATCCCGTTGCTGAATGTTGTGCTACAGGTGTATGCCCATGGAGCCATTCGAGTGCTCAAAGGGGGCATGTTTTCGGCAACGTTGCGCGCCGATACCTCGAACAATTCGGACAGCTACCACCTAGTCATGGTGGTCAAGATGAACACCTATTTACTCAGGATGGTCAAGATACTCGACTCTTGTCGATAGCACGCAATGTAGACCACCGGGGCTGATCTCTCTAACAACGTCCATTCCGTGTTCCAACCAACCCTCCAGTTTGTCGCAGATATCTCCGCCAGCCGATAAGCATTAGGCCTCGACGGCTTCGAGTTGGTATCTTACTACATCACTCTCATCGTCCTTGCATGACCCGCAGCTGGTGTTTGCGGCCTCTACCGAGACACGAGGCACAACCCATCGCGTACCGAATGCGAGCGCTTCAAGGCCCAAAAGGTTCTCGCGGCGACGATCGTACACCGCTTCGAGGATTGAACATCTACCGGTGAGCTTTGGGGGGGGGGGGCAAGCGGGGAACAAGACAAAAGCTCGTGTTCTGTCGCGTTCCGCCGAGAACCCGCGAGCTCCACCGTCCATTGCGGATGCCTGTCAGTCAGTCGGCCAGTCGGCCGTCTTCGCATTGGCACTTCTGGAACTGCGGAGTTGCAATTCCATTCCATACATGTCTGCCACCTGCGCACTTTGTTGCGACAAACCCTTTACGACCATGTTCCGTATCTATCCTGATCCCTCCGCTGGATGGCGGGCGGGCATGGTCTAATAACTAGTGTATGGCGGCGAAGTGCGGATGCGTCGGACTGCCCGTGGGAGGCAGCGCCACTTACACTGGGTGGTTGGCTCATATGTCGCCGGCGAGTGAGCCTGCGGCCGGCGATCCGCGCTTGCGCGCTTGTAACGTTGCTCGACGCTACGGATGGTCAGCGTGAGGCGCACTCATGCCAATGGGCGAGCTTTGCCATCGTGAGCGGCTGTGCCCGTTAGGCTTGTCGACGGCGCCCATTGCGCCCCTTCCTGTCCGTGGGCACGATGACGGCAGGATTTGGGGAAGAAACGTGGACCGTAGTCCGCGTCAGCCGTCAGCCAACGACGCTCGACTCGCGGAGTCTCATCATAGCCCTATTGGGAGGAAGTATCCGTAGAGCCCAAACGATGCGGCGAGACCCGGTAGCAGAGGCAGGCAGAGGCAGGGTCGCAGCGACGCATCCATTGGCGAAGAGACGGTCTCTTTCGCGAACACGACGGGGAAAAAACGAGAGACCACCTGACTGCTGCGTCCCGCTGACATTGTCCGCCCGGGCACGGTGGCCGCGTGTGTGGAGAACAAGGTGGGAAATCGGCTGTTGGAGTCGTTGCCCGATGCACTCCGGCACAAACCTCGAAGAGAAGAGGAGACAAAAGCTGGAGCGGGCTGCAACAGCGGCAAAAGCGTGAACAGATGTCGACAATCACAAGACAAGATTGGCTCAAAAAGTAAACAAAATAAAAATAGAAACAAAAACGACGCAGATGGATGCGGATCGGGTATCGTATCCCACCTGATGCTGGAAGAGGCTGGCAAACGGAGAATAGGAGCGGCGGGACCAGCCATGCAGCATGCTACTACGTAGTAAGCTTGAGTCAATCCAAACGCTGTTTGGATGCCGAAAACAGCCGGATGACAGCCCTGTCGCGCGGGCCTCGGTCGACTAGCAACCCACACGCCGCTCGCCGGTCCGTTGCAGCCATTCTGAGGGATCGCGTGTTTGTCCTCCTCCCTCCTCTTCTCTCCCCAATCCCATTGCCAGCAAACAGCTCCAACGCCGGCGGGGATCGGGCTAGTGAATACGAGAACAATACTCTAGTGGCTCGTTCCCCACTGCACTCTCCCTTTTCTTCCTAGTCTTAGTCACCGAGAGGCTAGGTGGCACTCACCTTTTTCCCAAACAACACCTCCGCTCGCCTCTCTTCACTCGCAATACGACCCGAGGGGATCACGGCCTGGGTAAACTTGGTCTACCGTACCTATCCGGGATCCGGCAGCCAACCCATACGAAGTGACATCTAAGATGGAGCACTCTTCCGAGTCGGCCAAGGGTCCTGTGCCGGCCATGCCACTACATGATGCTATTGCCGGAGGGACCACAACGTCACGGGTGCATTTCTCCGCCTTTCTACGTTTGTCGCAAGTTGCCGCAAGGGCGGGAACTGCCCGCCTTGGCTCGGGGTTGGCGATGGAGCATGATGGAAGACGCTGATGGATTCGGATGCAGCTGGGTTGCTGAAGGCTGTATAAAGAGGGCTCAAGGACTCGCCTCATCCAGATTTCGTTTCAGTCTTCATTCTCATCAGCTTCTTCATCAACCTCTCCGACTACTACAAACAACTCCCCAGACCAAAGCTTCTTCAAGAGCTCCATCTACAGTCACACCACATCCATCGCGCACTCGCAACCACACACAGCCAAAATGCAGCTCTCCGGCCTCGTCACCTTCCTCTCTTCCGTTGCCGCCGCCGCGGCAGTCACCGTCTCTTACGACACCGGCTACGACGATGGTTCCCGCTCCCTGACCTCCATCGCGTGCTCCGACGGCGCCAACGGCCTCATCAGCAGATACGGCTGGCAGAACCAGGGCCAAGTCGCCCGCTTCCCCTACATTGGCGGCGCCGACGCCATTGCCGGCTGGAACTCCCCCAACGTAAGTTGCCTTCCTTACTTTTTTTCCCTTGAGACAGTCTCGACCTCTTGAAAAATTGAATAAGTCCATAATCTGACACGCCCCAGTGCGGCACCTGCTGGCAGCTCACCTACAGAGGCAAGAGCATCAACGTCCTCGCCGTCGACCACGCCGGCTCCGGTTTCAACATCGCCCTCGGCGCCCTGAACGACCTCACCAACGGCCAGGCCGCCCAGCTCGGCCGCATCGACGCCCAGGCTACTCAGGTCGGCCTTAACGCCTGTGGCCTGTAGGGGAAGATGAGAGAGTGAGAGAGCGAGAGAGAGCGAGAGAGAGATGAAGAGAAGATCACGTCACAATACGACAGCGTAGTAATTGGCTGGGCATCAACGGTCGGCCGGGTTTAATGGACAGCTCGACAATGCATGGAACCGGCGTTCCTCCATCATTTGGCATCATGCAAATCACGATACATTCCTTAGAACATACCTAAAACTTAATGAAGCACGGCTTTTCGCCTTGACCAAATCTCCGAGCTCGAAGGGTCCTTGGAAAGTGATTGACCTTTTCAACTACAATGTTGGGGATTTCCAAGTAGTGAGTGTACGAACCCCGGTGTGAGTATCCTGGAGCTGGTCGTTCGCTTGGCTGTTGGGAGGTCCGCAATCTTCTTGACGCTCTAATACCACTGGCGGTTTCTCCTTCGTTGCCAAACCATTTTCAACAATCTTTTAAACCTCATATGCCACTCGGATCACTGCATCAACCGTCGGTCGGCATCCGACAACAGTTTCTAGTCTCAGAGGTACACTTCCCATCACGCTAATATGCATTGTCGGGGTATTTCGCGGGTAAAGCTTCCAGCGGGAGAAACATATGTCTGAAAAATCTCAGTACCGCATGAGGCCCTAGTGGGAAAATGCCCAGCCACCTCGGGAAGCGGCTCAGTGAACTCGCCCCCACGCGTTACCTTACTGTTCGCGGCAGCCGGCTCTGACCCCGGGCCCGTGGTGGATACGATGCTCCGTCTGTCAGTTCGGCCCGGGAACGGGTCTCACGACACCGAGCCCACAATCGATGTGGCGAGGCCCCAAAGGCAGAGGCTTTGCATCCAATTCAAGCTTTTTCTCTCCCCTATTTCGAAACCGAGCGACAAACCTGTCGAGAGCACGAACCAAGCCCATTCCGCAAGATGCTGGAGCTGGAAATGGCGGAAGAAGGCATGACACCTAGTAGATGTAGACTACATGTTCCTTGACGTTACAGACACACGTGGCAGCGCGAAGAGAGTGAGACAGCAAGCGTTGAGTCGAGAGCTCCGGGTTTGCTGCACAATGAGATCAGAGACAGAAGACGGAGTGGCTGTTGGGGCCGGGACGGGACTACACTGACCGCCCGGGTTGGCCAGGCAGCACTGGAGACTTTTGCACCTCCATCTTCAAGAAGTAGTACTCTGTACACTTGTAAAAAGAGAAGGGGGAAAAGAAGGAAAAACTGCAGTGGGAACAGGCAGAATTCGATGCGAAGCGCACGTGAATGGAGGGGCAGAGGAGGTACGTACCGTAGTCGCATCCAACTGAAGAGGGGTGCCTGGACAAAACCCCGCCTTGCAGGAAATTTTCTTTGCTTCTGGAGCGCTGCAATTCGTTATCTTATCTGCAGTGGCGGGGCCCATCTCGAAATTTTCACACGGCTGGTCCCCTAAAAATTTGTTTCTGGTGCCTTTTTTTTTTTTTTTTTTTTTTTTTTTTTTTTTTTTTTTTTTTTTTTTTTTTTTTTTTTTTTTTTTTTTTTTTTTTTTTTTTTTTTTTTTTTTTTTTTTTTTTTTTTTTTTTTTTTTTTTTTTTTTTTTTTTTTTTTTTTTTTTTTTTTTTTTTTTTTTTTTTTTTTTTTTTTTTTTTTTTTTTTTTTTTTTTTTTTTTTTTTTTTTTTTTTTTTTTTTTTTTTTTTTTTTTTTTTTTTTTTTTTTTTTTTTTTTTTTTTTTTTTTTTTTTTTTTTTTTTTTTTTTTTTTTTTTTTTTTTTTTTTTTTTTTTTTTTTTTTTTTTTTTTTTTTTTTTTTTTTTTTTTTTTTTTTTTTTTTTTTTTTTTTTTTTTTTTTTTTTTTTTTTTTTTTTTTTTTTTTTTTTTTTTTTTTTTTTTTTTTTTTTTTTTTTTTTTTTTTTTTTTTTTTTTTTTTTTTTTTTTTTTTTTTTTTTTTTTTTTTTTTTTTTTTTTTTTTTTTTTTTTTTTTTTTTTTTTTTTTTTTTTTTTTTTTTTTTTTTTTTTTTTTTTTTTTTTTTTTTTTTTTTTTTTTTTTTTTTTTTTTTTTTTTTTTTTTTTTTTTTTTTTTTTTTTTTTTTTTTTTTTTGCCATGATTCGGATACGGATACAGATTATTTTTATTTTATTCCCCCCTCTTGAAGCTACGGATTGTCTGGTCATAGGTGGTTCGGGCATCAACAGAAACAACTGGACTGGCTGGCACCCTGTCCTGCCCCCTCCCCCCTCTGGGTTAAAAATCCGTAGCGCCGAGTCTTCTTTCCCCCCTTCTTCTCTCACCTCGCTCCTGTTCTTCCCCTATTGTGTTCTCTTCTTCCTCTTTGTTTCTTTCTTTTTCTTGAGCGTAGGAGGACGACGAGATACCCAACAAGAAGAAAAACACAAGATGGACAAAGGAAACTTGGTCCAGCTGCTCCAAGCGAGCCAGATTCGTGAGTCTCTCTCCCTCTACCCTTCCTCGTCCCCCTCCCTCCTCTGGGACATCTCCGTCGCCCTGTGCCACCCCGGCAGCAAACCTGGCCCGAAAGCCAGCCTCCCTCATTTCCTCTCGCCCTCGCTTCTTTTTCGCTTTGTGGCTCTCGCCTATTTATATTCCGCTTTAATTCCTGCCCGAAGAGCTCCTCCTTGCTAACCTGCTTTCTCCTCTGCAGCCGACACCGAGAAGGTCAAGGCCGTCACGGCCGAGTTGCAGAAGAACTACTACTCCAAGCCCGAGTCCCTTCTCCAGCTGATCGAGATCACCGTCTCCCACGATGACGCCGCCATCCGTCAGCTGTCCTCCGTCCAGGCTCTGCGCCTGACCCCCAGACACTGGTCGAAGCTTCCCGCCGACAAGCGGCAGCTGGCCAAGCAACACATCCTTGATAGCATTCTGAACGACCAGTCTGCCTCTTCGCGCCGCTCCAAGTCGCGCCTTTTGGCCTGCGCCATCGGCCTCGATCTTGAGGATGGCGAGGGTCAGAACTTTGTTCGTGACCTCCTGTCTCTGAACACCTCCGACAACGTCGCCCACCGCGAGATTGGCTCCTACATCCTCTACGCTCTCCTCGACAATGACCCCACCCACTTCGCCGAGCAGACCACTCAGCTTCTTGGCCTCGTCCAGAAGACCATCGTTGATCCAGCCAGCCCCGAGGTCCGCCTGGCTTCCGTCAAGTCCGTCGGCGCTCTGCTGATGATCGTCGACCCGGAGGAGGACACCCAGAGCGTGAAGCTCATCCAGCAGCTCATCCAGCCCATGGTTGAGATCCTCAAGAACGCCATCTCCGAGGGCAATGACGACCACTACAGAGACATCTTCGAGGTCTTCCAGTCCTTCTTGGGCTACGACTCCGCCTTCCTCGCCGCCCACCTCAATGACCTCGTCCGCTTCATGATCGACCTCGCTATCAACACCGACGTCGAGGACGATGCCCGCTCCCAGGCCCTGGCTTTCCTCAGTCAGTGCGCCCGCTACCGCCGCATGAAGCTCCAGGCCATGAAGGACATTGGTGCTCTGCTCATGTCCAGGAGCATGCAAGTCGTTGCCGAGATTGACACCGACGACGAGGACGACGACAACTCCCCCGCGAGAACCGCTCTGTCTCTCATTGACCAGATGGCCAGCGACCTGCCTCCTCGCCTGGTCATTGTGCCTTTGCTCGAGAACTTCACTCTGTTCGCTCAGAACCCCAACCCCGGCCACCGCAAGTCTGCCATTCTCTCTCTCGGCACTGCCGCCGAGGGTGCTCCTGACTTCATCGCCACCCAGCTCCAGCCCCTGCTGCCCGTTGTCCTTCAGCTCCTGAACGACCAGGATGGCTCCGTCCGTCACGCCGCCCTTGTCGGTCTCATCCACCTCGCCGACGAGATGGCCGACGAGCTCTCTCCCCAGCACCGCGAACTCATCAGCGCCCTCCTCACCAACCTCGAGGCCGTCGCCGGCTCCGCCGACAAGCAGAGTGTCAGAATCATCCGTGCTGCCTGCGGTGCCCTCGACTCCCTCATCGGTGAGGGACTCGAGGACGACCTGATCACCGAGTTCGGTCCCAAGCTCATCGTCCCCATGGGCAAGCTCCTCGGCCACGAGGACTTCGCCGTCAAGGCCGCCGCCGCCGGTGCCATTGGCGCCATCGCCTCCGCTCTCGGTGGCGAGCGGTTCAAGCCTTACTTCAACGATGTCATGGGCGCTCTCGGCCAGTACGTCACCATCAAGGACAGCGAAGAGGCGCTTGGCCTTCGCTCGTCCGTCTGCGACTCCATGGGCCGCATTGCCGATGCCGTTGGCGCCCAGGAGTTCCAGCCCTACGTCATGGATCTCATGAAGGCCAGCGAGGAGGCCCTCAGCCTCGACAACGCCCGCCTCAAGGAGACCAGCTTCATCCTTTGGGCTTCCCTGTCCAAGGTCTACGGCAACGAGTTTGCTCACTTCCTCCCCGGTGTCTTCAAGGGTCTCTTTGACTGCCTCGAGCTTGAGGAGGAGTCTGTCTCCATTCCCGGCCTCACGGAGGAGGATATCCCCGAGGGTCTGCTGCTCTCCGGCGGCAAGAAGCTCAACTTCAAGGCCGCCGCCGAAGATGATGACGAGGATGGCATGGATGAGGACGCCGACTGGGAGGACCTCGACGACTTCGCCGGCGTCACCGCCGTTGCTCTTGAGCAGGAGATTGCTCTCGAGGTTCTCGGCGATGTCATCACCCACTCTTGTGGCCCTGATGCCATCAGACAGTACCTTGGCGACGCCATGGGCAAGGTCGCCCCCCTCGCAGAGCACCCCTACGATGGCGCCCGCAAGGCCGCCATCTCCACCCTCTGGCGCTCCTACAGCCGTGTCTGGCAGCTCTTCGAGGAGTCGACCGGCACCAAGTGGCAGGCTGGATTCCCCCCCAAGCAGCAGCCCGACGAGGTCATTGTCAACCTGGGCCAGATGGTTGTTGATGCCACCAAGGGTGTCTGGCAAGAGGACACTGAACGGTACGTTCCACATGTTTGCTGATTTGCAACTTCTCCCTATCCACCCCCGCCCTTAAAGGATGAGTAACTCGCGTTATACCCAGCTCACTCAGACGCACACAATGTGTGCGGTTGCTGAGAACACGTTTGATCATGTCTGACCCATTGGGCAACTCCACGTGAATTCATGGCCATTGTTTCGTTTGGGGACACTCGTGCTAACGATTCATCTCAGGACTGTCATCACCGAGATTAACCGTAACATGGCGGCCACCCTCAAGATTTGCGGCCCCTCCATCCTCGTCCACGATGACCTGCTCAAGGAGAGCATCACCATCCTCGGCACCCTCATCACCCGCTCCCACCCCTGCCAGCAGGACCTTGGCGACGAGGAGGAGGAGCAGGAGGCCGAGGGCTGTTCCGAGTTCGACTGGCTCGTCATCGACACCGCCCTCGACGTCATCCTTGGCCTCGCCACCGCTCTCGGCGGCGACTTCGCCGAGATGTGGAAGATTTTCGAGAAGCCCATCCTCAAGTTCGCCAGCTCGCAAGAGTCCCTCGAGCGCTCCACCGCTGTGGGCGTCATCGCCGAGGCTGTCAAGTACATGGGCGAGGCCGTCACCCCCTTCACTGAATCTCTCCTGCCTGTGCTCCTCCACCGCCTGACGGACCCCGATGCCCTCGCCAAGTCCAACGCTGCCTACGCTACCGGCCAGCTCATCTTCAACTCCCAGGCTACCAACCAGACTATCTCCCAGTACCCCGCCGTCCTGGAGAAGATTGAGCCCCTGCTGCAGATCAAGGAGTCCCGCATGGTCGACAACGTCTCTGGTTGCATCTCGCGCATGATCCTTCGCAACCCCAACCCTGAGTTCGTCGAGCGCGTGCTCCCCGCCGTCATCGATGCTCTGCCCCTCCGGGAGGACTACGAAGAGAACGCGCCCATCTACCAGGCCATCGCCAAGCTGTACGAACAGCAGAACCCTACCGTCGTTAACCTCACCCCCAAGATCCTGCCCATCCTGCAGGCCGTTCTCAGCCCCCCCGAGGAGCAGCTCGAGCCCGAGACGCGCCAGCTGGTCCAGAAGCTCGCTTCGCTGCTTCACTAAGTGTGGAAGATTTTGCAAAAGGAGCAGGCGGCGGAAGGAGAAAAGTTTGTGTTGCCCCAAAGGGCTCTTAATGAGTGATGAGTGGACGAGACCCCATTTCTTAGTCTGTAGATAGGTTCATAGACTACCACGGTAGACCTCCTGGATGATTCCCAATGCTCTATCAACTTCTTTATGTTCTAAACTTCTGTCCCAATACGCGATGTGCTTAACCTGGTGACAATGCATCCTACTTGGCCGAGAAAATGACTTGGGTTCATTCAACGGCCCTCCTGGCTTCAGATGAGCTCTTTCTCTCCCTCGCTCAGCTCGCCCGTACCCACGGCAAGTCCTGAGTAGCGTCTCCTCGGCCAGCTCCGGCTTGCTCCCCTCGCCAAACAGCCTCCACTGCGCAGGGGCAGGCATCCCAAAGAAGACGGCAGACGGGACTTTCAGCGCCCTCAACGGGCTTCCACTCGTGCCCCCAGCGGCGGCTCCAGCAGGCCGTCGACGTACCTCGCGAACCCGACCGGCGGCGCGTGCTTATCCGAATTGACGACGTGGCTCCCCTGCCAGCTCCGAAAGGCGCGGATCTCCCGCGCCAGCCAGCCCCTCTTTGCCCAGGGGCCGTATCGATCGCGCCCGCCACGACGGCTGCGACGTATCGAGCCTGCGCCTCGCAGACCTCAGGGGTCCAGCTGCACCATCTGCCCCACGACGCTACAATCTCCCCCCCCCCGGTGGCGGCGCGATCATCCTTTATAAGTCGGCGTGTGGCGCCGGCATGCCTCCGCTCGCGAGCGCGCTGGGGGCCAGGGACAGCGGGGTCGTCGACGACGCGGTGTCACTGAACCTGTCCGTCGCCTCAAAGTCGGGCTACAAGAGGCTTGATCGCCATACCCTTTTTCGGTCGCGCACACGACTGCCGTCAAACACCTGTGCCCTCCCCGCTCCTCTTCCCCGCGACCGCCTCCCGCCTCGCCGCCGCTGCGGACTCTCACCTCCCACCCGCCGTCCTTGCGGGGCGCGCACCCGACGTCCGAGACGTTCAACCGGGCATGCCTCTCCAGGCCGAAATGCGCGGCGGACTCCCTCATGTAGTGCAGATGCAGCGTGTGTGGATGGTTAGCCAGGTACCACGCTGGGTCGACCGGAAAGCCGCTGAAGCCGGCGGTATGGCAGGAGGAGCTGAGGGCGACGCCGGCGTAGACGGACGAGCGGGTGTCAGGCGCCGGCGCCGGCTCGTAGAGGCATTGAGTCCCGAGGGCGTGGGCGCGCTCGAAACACTGCACCGTCAGCCCGGTGGCGCGGAATGCCTTCATCGCGACAATGCCGCCGGGGCCTAATGAAATGGCAGAGCGTCAGCACTCAACACGTATTTTCTCGGCTTCGGATTCTGCCGGTCGTACCTGCGCCGATGATGGCGAACGCGTTTGTTTGGGCGCCGCCATCATGCTGCGAGATGCGACCAGAGCGAGAACATCCAAAGCAGGAGACGACGACGGGGGTCGTCGCGGGATGTCGTGTGAGACTGACTGGGCTTCCGCGGATGGGAAACACCGCCAGGAACACTTTGCGACTAACGCTCCAGCCTTGTTGTAGGACCCGCGTCCACGCAAATGATACCTACTCCCCCCTCCCCCAAGCCTTTGGAAAAGTAACTGGCCGTGGTCGCGAAAGGTGTACAGACGACAAGGCCTGGCAAACCGAGATTTCTTCAAACACGTAGTACTTTCGAAAGCGAGGTTTTCCGCAGTCCATTGTTGAATCTGCTCTCGGCGTCGGAAGACGTCAGTAGGCCTTCAAGGTCGGCTGCGGACGGGACCGCCTTTCATGGGCCCCACGTTGTATTATTCATTTCTCATTTCAATATATATCCGAATCGCTACCAAGCTCCGACTCGGGGCTTTAAATTCGGGCATGCCGCGCCGAGACACATTCATTCCTCTCCGAGATCCGGCCGGCCGGCCTCCTTCCGGCGGAAAGGTATCCACTTCTCGGCCCGATATTTCGGGGAACCGGAATGCGTCACCGAAGCTGGATACATCAGCAACGTGTCTGCCTCCTCGACAAATCACACCAGGAGGGTTCCAAAACGATACGCATTGTTCCGGAGCGCCTTGTGATGCATAGAAAAGGAGACCCCGTTACGGCCCGATAAAGCCCGAGAGCCTCGGGCTTTGTTGATGTGTCGCCAGTTGACACGGCAACGCAAAGTCGCCCC